>LVTN01000178.1:265100-380046 GCA_001649415.1 Musa itinerans
TATACACGCGTGAGTGAAGTTCAACAACAATATATTTATCATTATTATCATAATTTCTAATTTCATCTAGATTGATTCATATTAATAAGTGTTTATGAGTTTGACAGTCAACTAGTATACAATTCGTTGTCATTTTGGATGATCCTTTTGTAAGAAAAGCTATATTCTCCATCTAAACATTGCAAGAAGTGCTCCTGTGTTTCGCCTCCTTCACCTCTTCCTCCTTGATCACTACGAGAAACTATCTTTTATCTCATCACAAGAAGTTTTTTTTTTTTTTGTCTATTGCCTCCACATTCTCAACCTCCTTTTCCTCTACCCTCTTCTCCATCTCGTTGGATGATGGTCATCTATCTACTAATGTCATTTGCAGCCTTCTCTTCTGTCATCTTTTCTTCCACTGCCATCTTAATCGTAAGTTGTCTTCCCTAGCTCATCACTTGACAATCTATTTTATTGTCTCATTGTCAAAAACTTAATTAAATTTATCTAAATCGATAGATACATTTGCGATAGGTTAGTTTCTAAATCAAGTGCCACCTCGTGTAGTAAAATAGATTAGTTTCTAAATCAAGTGACAAACAAGTCGACACTAAAACAAAAACACAGTACATAAGCAATTCAATAAACATTTGAAAGGCAAAATGAATAAAAAAATTTTAAATAGTACAAGATTAAGAGTTCCAAATCGATCATCAATACTATTTCAAAGCTCTATCTGACCTTGTACCACCCAAGAAGTTCTAGAGGTTTGAGATAGCATGAGGTTTGAGATAGCTCATGCTTTAGCTATATCATTGTCTTGAATAAATCAACCAATGAGATTAAAAAAAAATAATTGTTTTGGTCTGTTTTGGCTCTGTTCAACGAGTCATCGTTGTGCAACCTTGGAGACTATCTTGGCTTACAAAAGCTAAGGAAAAATATATGAAAACTAAGCAAAACACAGAACCAAACAATTGTATAACATAAAAGTGATCAACGGAAGAACGATCTCTTCAAGTTATTGAAGGCGTACATCGGCCATTCGTAACATCAACTTCCACATCCTTTTCTTACTTTCTCTTTCTACTTCCTTTGTAGGAATAATCATATGTGACAATTGTCACATCAATACTTTGACTGAATCTATACCAACCCAATACATGGATAGATATATATTGAGCTAATTATAAATTATTACGTTTTAGACCTTCTTAACATTTCCATCCTTAAACTTAAAAAATTTATATTATAATTCCTATACTTATAAAAGTGAAATATCTAGTTCTGTTTCTCGTAATGTCGTTAGTTTCACCGATGAAAGCATAAAAATAATGGACAAAAAGATAATTTTAATATTTCAATTATATTTTCGATGATGGCGAACGATGGCACCGCTGGGAGCCACGACAACTACATTGGTGCCGATGAAGAAGCATAGTGGTTAAAGGGCGATGGTCTACTACGAGTTGGACACGACCTTTTATTGAGCCTGCGACGTATCCATCCATGACGCCAACTTCCTCATGGCTTGCCATGTCCACTAGGTGACTTGTGCCACTTCTACTCCCTTGACATTGGCTATCGCATCTCTAACGCAAGTCTTTGATAGCTTCACCTCCTTTGTGCTTCTTACGACCTCGATCCTACTACCTTCCCTTCTTACTCCATAGCCTCCTCGTCCTCTAGATCTTGCCTCTTCACCTTTGAGTCAATGGTGGTGCCTCAGGCAAAGAAGCCTACAAATCCTTAACAGACGGCCACGAAGCGACGACGCGAGGTGGCTGAGGAGAGGGTGGAGGCTATCCTACTTGGCTGGAGCCAAAGGATGGGGTTTCAGAGTGGATAACGATGTGTGGAAGTAGCGGCTTGCTTGGTTGGCTCGCACTAGGAAACAACTACGACCCTGCCACTACAGGTGGCCATCGCCACCGCATTGTAGTTTGCCATCAAACCCTAGGAGCAGGATGCAATAGTGGAAAGGGGCAATTGGGCAGAACTCCAACAACTAGAGGCATGCTCTAGAGTGCCTGTGAGGCTAATCGCCATCGCCATATTGCGGATTACCCAGGTCATCGAGTGCAAACCCGTAGTGGTTGCTTTGTGGCCCCCACTCCGCATTGCCACTTTGTGGTCGCCCACCGAGGATTTGCGAGCTTCTTTGCCTAAGGCATCGCCATGGTCTCGAAGGTGGAGAGGCAAGACCTAGAGGATGAGAAGGCCATGGAGTACAAAGGGGAGGTAGTAGGATTAGGATCGCAAGAAGCGTAAAGGGGCTGACCCGCTACGGACTTGCATCGGAGATGTGACAACCAACATTGGGGGAGTGGCAAGCGGCATAGGTGACTTGGCGAGCCATAAGAAAGTTGGTGTTGTGGACAGACGCTTCGTAGGCCCAATAAAGGAAGGTCGAATCTAGCTTGCAGCAAACTATTGCTTTTTTACCGCTTTGCATTTGTGTTAGTGTCGATGCATATGTGGAGCGAGGCTGCTCTGCATCCGTGTCGAGGCCAACACAGTTGTTGCGGCCCCTAGTGGCGTCGTCGTCGTCCATAACATAATTGGAACATTGAAATTATTTTTTTACCTATCGTTTTCGTGCTTCTATCAATAAAACTGAGGGTGTTAGAAAAAATGGAGTTAGATGTTTCACTTTTATAACTATAAAAATTTTAATATAAATTTTTTAAATCTAAGGAACGTAATACTAACGAGATCTAACTATAGGGGATAATATATAATTAGCCCACATATGTCCAATTACATTCCTTGATTATTACATTTGAAGTTTAACATAATACATGAACCATTATCATGAACATCCATTCAGGAAACCCACATTAACCACTTTAAACTGTGATTAACATTAATATTTTTTAAAATAAAAAACATCTTTAATGTTTTAACATCATAATTAATACTTCAAGGTTATTGGTAGCATCAAAATTTTAAATAACTAAATGTAGCTAGCAGAATTAAGCTATAATGACATGCAATTTTTTGGTAGGAATATCTATATCCACACCACTTGAACTTAAGAGGATAAGTACAAAAATCAATAGCTTTTAGGGACACATGTAATTTACATGAAATAAATTTATCATTTGCAGATGTACATCACCCCATATTAGAAAGGCAAATGCTTGCAGGATTTTAAACAACGTAAAATAGGTACATGCTTGCAGGATTTAACAGATATCCACAATTATGATATCAAATCTGCTTATGGGAGGCTACCATACTAAGGGGCATATACTCTCAATTGCATATTAGAAAGGATAAGCATGAACAAGTTTTCTATATTTGCTTCTTATAGCTCAAATTGGGGTTGATACAACAAGTCTATGATCTTCACCATACAAAACTCATAAACTAAGAAAATGTGCCACCCAAACTCGAGGAATAACCAACACATGAGTTCATCGAAATTACAACGTTACAACCCACCGAATACAAGATGGTTGTAGAGCGGTAGAAATAGAAATTCCAACAGATCACAGAACTTCATACATTTACATTCCAAAGTACACAATTCTCTTGGTATAACAGCTTCTTGAGCCACTGCAGTGTTGGCAAATCATGTATTCTTGTCTCACGTTAAAATGTAGCTACAAAAAGATTAATGAGCAGCGAAGCAGTAAAACCCATCATAGAGATGCTTCTGACCAAATTGGATGATGTCTACCCAATTGCAGAACTCAAATCACCTAATCAGTCAGATACATAATATGTGAGCTTGTTGTAAAGGCTTCCTGTGGGATTCCTCTGGCAGAAATAATTACATGAGTTATGGAGCCCAACCTCAGAAAACACTTGCTAAGCCTGCAAGAAAGCTTATCCAGTGTACTGGAGTACACCATACAAAATATTTTATATTCAATATAGTTGACCAGCAAAATCAGAAAAACACTTCTCTTTGAAGCACCTTATAGCCTTTTACAGCCAGTTTGGGGTCTGAGCTTTGTCCGAGATAATATGGGGACCTTGATCATCCACAAGCTTTTCTAACGACCGATACTGCAATTTGACACTCTCAGCATTGTCCAATGTCTTCACGACATACCTGTATATGACAACTTAAATGGGTATCAATTTCACCCATCATTGTAAGCACTTAATTATTTGATGCAGCATACATGAAGCAGGCACTCTCACCCGTACCAAGCAGTAACTGAAGATAAAGAAAAAAGATCCTTGGATCATTTGTAGAAAAGGCTTGTGCCATGAATTGATTATTGTACCTTTTCTTTTCTTAGTCTGAATTAATACTCCCCGGAAGGGACTGTACTAGTAATCTACAATTAAAGCTAATAAATATAGTCACTTAAATTATTATCAAGCATTTGAAGAGTCTAATCAATTTGTTCAGGTCTATGATAAGCATGTCCATTGAGGAGTTACAATTCATATTATATGTAAATTATTTTGTGCATATCCTTTTAGATGAACTACATGTTCACCACCAATCAACATAATACACACTAAAAAAAGGATGAAGATTAACTCAGACAGAACAGAATTTTGTGTATTCTAACAAAGGAAAACATGAGAAGAGCAAAAGGCTTGACTTTCACATTTGTGTAGCTAGTGTAAACCAGTTTTCACCAGAAACTCATGATTAGTCTTGCTTCCTAGGAAAGGTTTCAAAATATGTGACAAATCCTAAAATTTCTAAAACTCAGAATAGCAACAAAGAAAAGCCTAACACCTATGTGTAGATCGTCTTCTGAGTATCCTCCTCTCTCCCTCTATCAGCAACATGGTTTTGATCAGCATGAAAAACAGTTAAAGTATAGATCATTATCATTTGATAGTCACCAGAAAGATAATCATAGATCACAAATAATATATTATGATCTACAAAAACAAAGATAACTTCTAAGATAACTGACCATCCATTCAAGCACTGCGTTGTCACAACTGCTATACGACCAACAAACCTTTGTGGAGTCCTCTTGTTCCCCTGAAGAAATTCCTTTTACATCAAAAATATGAAAATAATGGAGCCCGACAAACCAACTCATGAAACTCCTCATCATCTCACCTTGATAATAACCTTGTCAGATACAGCAAATGGAAATTGAACACCTTTACCACGAGAAAGATCCATGGAAAAAGAATCATTGTGATTGCACTTTTCCTTCATAATCAATAGAAGAGAATATCTTAAAAGGAGGACAGAACATCACGCTATGTGAAATACAATCTAAATCATATAAGATGCACCACTGTACTGAACAAAAATGCCCACCTGCTCAAACCTCTCTCTTTTTCTCTTGGTTGCTTTAAACAAATGCAACTCATCTTCCCTGCGGAATGCCTGAACAGTGGCACGAAGAGCTGAGAAGTGAAATAAGAAATGAGATAGAATGTTGCACGAATTAGCAAGAAGCAAACACAATGTGCACATATTGAACTGCATCTAATCAAATCTAGAAACAAACACCAATATGAAGAAATTACTGGCAGTACTCTGTCAGGAAAAATGTTACAGATACCCTTGTAATTGTTCAGTGAGCTCACCAACAATTCTAGCACATAATATAAATCTATATGCAATAAATATTTTGGTTGGAATGCACACAAAAGAAGGAAACATCCAAGACCTCAATTTTGGGAAAAAGAAACAATCACATAAGCAGTGGATCACCAATATCTGTTCATATTTACAATGGAAAGTTCTTTAGATGAAACAAGTACCCATGAGATTTAAGATCAAGTGAACCTGCCATATCTGGTGTGAATGAACTGAATTATCAAATAACTTCTTGGCTTATTGTTTTCTATGTATTAATCCTAATGTAGCTCATCTGTTAAGCCCATATCAGCGATGAACACTAGCAGGTTGGAAGGTTTTCTATCTTTCAAGAGAGATAAAAAACACTCATCCCTAGGTATGTAGAAAGTTGGACTTTGGATTATACTGATTGCTTCATTACATTATCACAAGAAGAAAGTACATTACAGTGAATAAAATTTTAGAAAAATTAACTTACCACCTTAGTTTTTTCGAATACCTACAGAAAAATTTGTCAAAAGCAGCCCATTCCTCTAAACAAAGGGCATTGAAGTGATTTCACAATCCATTTGTACTCTCCATTCTAGTACTCAGTCAGGTTCTCTAAGTAGAATATTATTTTCATTAAGGTAACATGTGTTTGAAAATCCCTCCAGGTTAGATATTTTTCTAGAAGAAAATTACTTTCAATTTAGGCAAATTATGTCAAAAAATTTCGATAGTTTAGAGAGATTTTATAGTGGGAACATAAAAAAAATTATGCATAAAACAAGACCAAGCATTTGTAGAATGATTACGACAACATTCACAATTTAGCAAGGATGGGTTGAAGGCTTCCATTGTTGAACTTCAGAGAAAGACAAAAAAAAAAGTTTATGAATGAGAAAACTAGTTTTTCAAGCATTAAAAAGAATCAAGGCTTCAACAAGCAAAACGGAGTTATCCAAGTAGAACTTTATAGACACTAGTTAGAGCTTAAAGCACATGCAGTAATAAAAAAACGATGACACAAAGCAGCATTTTTAAATCTGAAAGTAAACTTCATATGGAATAGAAGAGCATAACATGTAGAATTGTCACAAGTAGATGATGGTGTCATACTATTATCTCACAGTGGGTACAAAAAATCATACTAGTCAAGGACACAAAAAAAATGAAGTGAAAAACTTTATTTTTTCAAAAATAAATGCTAGCAAAATAAACAGATGAAGTGTAAAAGATTCAGTCGCTAATTATTAGACCATTTAAACATTAATGTCATGTTATTAAAACAAAAAAATGCTTTTTCAAAGGAAAATTCAATGTTTCATAAAAAGACAAGTGAATTTAATACAATTTTAAATGGAAGAAGCAATTTAAATATTTGCTTCTGCATGTAATGGCATGACAGAAAGACCAATAATGTAAAGCAGAAATTGAACATCTTGGCCAGTTTTCTGTAAGCAAGTAATATCATGTTCTCTCGAAATGTAAGATCAGAAGTGGGATGAACATCAGAGGATGCCTAGCCTCTCCTCAAAATGTGAAATTTTACACTAATACTATTCCAACCTAGCATCAAATGATCAAATTTCTAACTAGGAGCAAAATATGACGAACCAAAATCACAAAATAGAAGTAACATCTTTTTTGCATAGTGCATTCACAGAGAAGATTAATAATAAAAATCTATAAAGAATCTCATTCAGGCAAGGAATTAGACAATTTGAATTGGCTAACATACTGCATAAAGCAACTTTTAAGCAGTGAATAATTCATAACAATGATAAAATATTCATTATCATAGGATAAATTTGTCAGATTATGTACTTAAAATGCATTATAGATCATAATCCTATAAAACTCTGCTAAAAGACAAACATATAAAAATAATAGCAAATATGTGCTCCGATAATAAAGGATCCTATTGCTGGAATCCAACTGGGATAGGATAATGATCATACAAATTCAATATACCATAAGTCTATGTAAGAAACTACCTTCTTTTGCTCATAAATCAGAGATCTTAACAGAACTGTTATGCTGTGTTTTTTTATTTTTTCTAAGGTGGTAAGTTATATTTGTACAGCATAAAAAAACAAATTTTTATGCTAAAAAATCAAAAATAACTTACCACCTTAGGTATGTAGAAAGTTGGACTTTGGATTATACTGATCTTATTCTGGGATTTTTCGAATACCTACAGAAATTGATCCACAAATTTTTGTTTTTTTATGCTGTGTTTTTCAATACCACAAGATATCAACCATATCCTACCACTCTGTTATAGTACCAGTGTACCATCTGACCATCTATCCTTCTCTGTCTCTCATCTATCCTCCTCTAATTTCACTTGAAGGGATCTTTCTTCCCTTGACGAAAAAAGATCGTCGATAGGAGGAAAATCCTACAAATTAGTGATAAAATTATTATCCTTAAAATGATAATGTCAAAACCAGATATGATACTAAAGCTAGCTCAAAATACTAGTCCCAGGTTCCATGTTCCATCTATTGTTGGTTACATTTAGTAAAGTTCAGTTGAGCTGAAACTTGTGCATTAATGGCTTATCAAGGTGGGTTGTACCGACCGAATTCTAACATCCGAATTGTAACTATGACCATAACCAATTCCAGCTTCATATTAAATTTAATAAATATATGATATAGAAAAGTTGCACTACCAGTGGAAACAGAAACAGGAAACAATGTCATATATTGTTACAGATGCAAGTAATGATTGACAAATTGTACATATGCCCCATGCATATTGCAACAACATATAAAGGAAATATATGGCATGTGAGTATAGCTCAAAATAAAAAAACATGAACGCAATAAAAATGTGACAAAAGCATAAGAATCAGCATTTCCTTTGGTTAATATTTCTTAATATAAAGCATCAATTAGAATCTTACTCAAGTTTGGTCGGACAGAGTATTCTGATATAGGCTGAGTACATGTGTAACAAGCTTTCTGCATATAGAAGCAAGGAAAAAGCTTTTAAAATAATAATCATTTTTTACAAACAACTAACATGAACTTTATAGTATTAGCTTATAATAGGACCAAAATGATGCAGAGTACTCTCTTATTATCACATTAAACATTACACAAAAATCTGCAAAAGTAGCTAGGTAAAGTATCAAATTGTGGTGCTCAAATAATTAGATGAATTTTTTAAAAAATAAATTGCCAAAAATTGTCTTTAGCAGTTTCAAAAACCTATGGTACAGCATAAAATAATTTAAGATTCACTATGCACATGAATGCCCAATTTCTTGCCATTGCCAACTCAGACTCAAAAGTTGAAATATCAAAAGATCCACAAAGAAAGTATTTGTATTCCTAGACTATTAAGATAGTTTAGGAAGGATAATAGTTATTCTAGATTATGAGTATAATTCAGTATTTTAAGTACAAAATTCTCAAGACACCAATAGTTCAAGCCTTCAAGAATTCAGGAACATAATTTTTAAAAATAGTAATGATTTAGTTTAATGGCAGGATTCAGTTTTTTGTGCAAATTTCTCAGAAATGGAGTTATATCAAAATGTTTTCCAGCTGTTTACAATTCACAGAAAGAACTACCAACAACATCATGCCATAATGGTGCCATTTAGTTTTGCAAAAGGCAATATCAATAATTAAATTAAGAGCTCTTAAATCTTTATTTATATTTTATAGTTTATGATAAAGTCTTCTTAAGTCTCCCTCTTACCTCTCGCAACACCACCAGTACTAATGTGTCACCTCTTCTAACTACAACATCTATTGACCTCCATAACACATTAACACATGTCCATACATCATGGTTGATACATTAGGCTCACAGGCACATCAAGATCGAGCCTGACAACATGCCTAGGTGTGTTTCAGGCCAAACGCAAGGTGCACGCATCAGGTTCTTAGGCACATTAGGGTTTGTTGGCGCATCAAGTCTGACCGTGTGCTAAGGTGTATTTTGAGTTTTAGTAGGTTTAGCAAGCGGCAAGTTGGGCTAGGCTCGAGCACGCAAGTGGGCATTAGGTTCACGTGTGCATCGAATCAGGGATGAGCCCGACCATTGAGGTCTATGCATGGATGATGGAGCTTGCATCAAACCATTCAAGCTTGGGATGGCCCAAGGGAGCATTGAGGAATATAAGTTTTGTGAATGAGTAAACATCTAGGCCTTCAGGAATATTGAAGGAATGTCCTTCTAGAAACAAATGTATGGATCACAACCTAAATTTGGTCAAATTATCTAGGCCCAATCATTAAGACAAATACGAAAAGAAACCAGCTTGCTGAAAAATGAAAAAAAATCACATTTTCTCCACAAACAAACAGATATGGTGGAAGTATATACAACGATAAACTGACCCTGAACTTACCATTTTATAAACATGTTGCATTCCACTACTTCCAAAAGAATGCCCACATGACAGTATCATTGCATCATCCATGAGAGTACCCCTGCAAGCAGCAGAAAAAAATAAATGAATAAAACAAAAGGTAGCAACCATTCTTGGTAGCGTACACATTTGCTAGCTGATGCACAATAAATTACTCATGACAACATTACAATATTTTTAGCATATGTCTAAATACTTAAACAGAAGGTTTTTTAAAAAGTCCTTTGGTACAGTACATCTAGAAATAAAGTAATACTTCTGTGTTAGGGTGAAAACACAAAAAACCATGCCTATATTTTTCTTAATATCTAGATATGTTAGTCAAATTGCCAAAAGATATTAATATAGACCACCAACTTTATCGAATCATGCAGTGAACACGAGAAAAATTCACAGCAAAAACCCAAATGGATCTGATAAGGCTGGTGAGTTCTAGTTGAATTTAAGGAGGCAAAGTGAATTGTTGACGAGTGAAGTTTTAAGAAGCTTTTATTCATTTTGATAATTCTGGTGAAAGAATTCTAGTGAGATCTGAGAAGAAAAAATGAATCATTGGCTGGTGAAGTTCTATTCATCTGTTATGCCTTTTAATAGAATAGAGAAAAGAAACAAAAAAAGAAGTGTTGTCTAGATAACATATCTACCATGCCAACCATGCTGCCCCACACCACGTTACAAAGGCAGCATATATAGGTGACAATGTCCAAGATATACTGGCCGGCAAAGCCCCATGTTGCAGGAGGTGCCAGGCATATAACATGTTGGGAAGTGAATACATGATCTAGTCTATTTCACCAATTAATCATGCAAATTATTGAATTAACTAACAATCAAATTATAGCTAGACTGCACAGTATGCAGTTCAAGGACCAAACTGAACTCATTTTATCGTAATTAATACATGATTGTTCCATTGATGGAATCTAAAGTATCTCTCATATTGCAATGTGGGGTCACTTATATTTATTACAAAAGCAATGGCAGGGTCTTCAGTTAACTATAATGTATAAAAGCGCTACTTAGATGCGCCGAATCACTCCGAATTTTTCAGGATTGATGCGGTCTCTCACATACCTTATTTGTCTGTCTACATACATAGGCCCCACTCACCCAATCTGTGAAAGATGACATCAACCTTAACAATTTTCAGGGGTAGTTTGGTCCACCTATATAGCATAGTCCATCCTCGAAAAAAAAGTCAAATTTAAGCATTGCCACAATCAAAATAGTTATTCTAGCTTTACGTTTCAACTCCTAAATAAAAACAGCCATGTCTCAATGTCAATTTTTTTTTGATAATTTTCTATAAGCTTTTGTTAAGGGTTTAATGGCCAATAAGGAGCTTAAATTAATGAATTAAAAAAATATGGTGATTTGCTCATTGTGAGACTCAATTTTCCATTAGTTTCTTGGTTTTGTTGGCCAGTGAGTTATAAACAAGTTTTAATAAGTTTGTCCAGTGAACCTTTGGTCAGAAAGTTTATATAAACCAAAAAGCAACAAACAATTTGAAAAAGAGCAAAAATCATGATTTGGGAGTAAGCCCATAGACTAGCTGATTATCCTAGCAGAACAATAAAAGCACTTTCAAGAACAGAGGCATTAGGAACAAAACCAAGAAACTAATGGAAAGTTGAGATTTGACAAAAAGAGAAAGAAACTATAGACTCACGTTATAGGATCTGATAGCTGTGTCCTCAAAGTCTCCCAGTACCCAGCAGCTAATCCGACCTCCCTTCTTCCATTGAACCCACAACCATTCTCCCCTCTGACCTCCTTATGATGAGAGGACTCATCTGCCCCATGTAAAACATGAGTGAAATATGGCTCAGGTTCCATGACCACAACAGCATTCTCGCAGCCATCCATCCGGCCCTCCTGGTATTGTTGCTCCACCAAGCCCCCTCTCCCTCCAATTCCATCCTTCAGCAAGACTCCTCTACTAGATCCTAGACACCAACTCATCCACAATTAAGAATGGGAACATAACACGAAGATTTGATAATAAAAAAAAAGGTGGGGATTTTCTTTTGCGCTTTACCAAAAGATGAGTGATGCTCCTGCGAAATGGCTCGCTCATCGCAGATCTTCTCCGAGCTACTCTGTACACTACCGCTACTATTGTAGTTAACCTTATTGTTACCTTCTTCCAAGGACACCAAGCCGTCTCCATCATCAACATCCTCGTCGTCATCATCGCCATCTTCCTCGTCGTCCTCTTCATCCTCGCCGTGGGGCCCGTCGCCGCTATGCGACCCGCCGTCCACCATGCCGCCCCAGCTCTGACCCGGCGGAGGGGGGCGGTGTAGGTCACGGTAAAATCGGGCGTCGCGCTCGCCGGAGAAAATCTTATCGCCGTCTACGCCGGGGAACCCAGCAGGCCTCACGGCCCGCTGACCCGACGGCTCCCCGTCGCCGCGGGAGAAAGGGAAGGACTCGCCCTGGAAGACCATCCCGGAGGCGATGCCGTTCTCAGACGCCATGGGGGGTGGGAAACCCTAGCTACAGCACGTCGGATCCCATCAAGAATCCAACGAAAAATCGCGCCCTGGGAGAGGATTTGGGATCGGGAACGAGTGTTTAGGGGAAGAACCGAACGTTGCAGCGGATTGGATGAATGGTTGTTCCACTGTTGGGGATCGAAAGCGGCAGCAGTCGTCGTCATAGGTGCCTCAATATTCGCACAAAAAGATCATGACCGTTTATGAGGGAGAATTATTTACACTTATTTTACGGTATTTCGATAGGTAAATGCCCGGTTCAGGGAGTGCGTAAACACGGATTTTAAACCGGTTCATCCCATAAACCTAATTCGAACCGATTTAATTGGAAAAACTCACCATTCTTTCTTCCAAAACTAAGAAGAGGCGAGTAGATCCATCGGAAGTTAAAAATTCATCAGTAAAGAATATTAAACTATTGTAGATAGGAGAAGATCTCCATGTCAAAAAGATCAACGATCAAATATAAATTGCAAAGTGGATATAAGATTTAAGAGATTTGATATTTTTACCTTCATGGATCAAGAAGATTGTTGGTGAACCTTTACGCCATGGCTGAGGTGTCAGCACAGCTCGGTCCAATCCCAGATGTATAAGATTATCCACGTGGATGCTTGGGTGGTGAGGGCGAGCATCGGGTCGGGTTCGAGCCTCGTCTCCCAAGCGCGGTCTTCTCTCTTAGCAAGTGGCTTACTTCTCCGTCGTTGGACTCTTGCACACAAGTCGAGGTCGAGGAGGGGGATTTCCGGACTCGACCCCTCCGAAGCTTAAATTAGCTTTTGGTGAAATGAGATAGAGTTAAGTGTTCGAAGTCCTCTCCCTTCTGATTAAGGAGGGTTAGCTTTTATACCTACGAGGATGAGTTGGTCATACAGGGTCAATTAACTATGATCGGCTCCTCGGGCAATCGACTTAAGCTTCTGTACAAGCACTGACCAACCTGCACAGATCGGTATCGTGCGGTGCCGCCCCGAGCTTTCCGGGACGATTGTACCATGATGATGTCGTTCATACGGAGGGGGCAGCAAGTGGCTACCCGCCATGTGTGTGCTACGTGCTATCGTCGTATCTACTTGCCAAGGTCCACGTGGGTGATGTCAAAATATGTCTTATCAAAGATCAAATTATTCATTTACATATAACCTTAACCCTAACTAGAGGTTAATATTTGTTACATAATTTTTCACATCAAATCTCAAGAACTGTACTCTCACTCTATAACATAAAACTCTATAGGCATCAGACGTAATATTTATAGAATAAATAAATCATTTTTTAAAATATTCTTGTTATAGTTGAATTCTTAATGTCAAGTAGTCCGAATCTAATTAGATTTCTAAAAATACTCGACTAGTCTTATTTTTATAAGCAATCTAGTTGACTTTACATAATTTGATATTTTCTTTTTTTTAAGAGGTTTCGATAGTAAGATTTTATGATATACCGTTAAGGTCTTTATCAGCTAAACTAGTTGATGTCGTCATTTGAGACAATTTATAATTAGATGCAATATTGATTTCTAAATTATTTTTCAAGTATCATAAGCTGGATGATATGGAATAAATGTTGAAGGTATAAATATCCTCAGCAGACGTGGATGCCTCATCCAATTTGGTATGCAAATGCTCTATAGTTTTGACACAAGAAGAAGATGATTAAGTTTGGTGATGTATACATGTATCTGTTTTGACTTTGGAATATATTGATTTGGTGGAAAACTTTGGGTTTTGAGGTTGGTGATGATGATAATGAAACAGCAGATGGGATTGACATCCTGAAGATTCCCAATTAAATAGAGATGCTATATGTGTCCTAATAACTTAGACCGCTAATGCATACACATCACTTGGAAGGGTCCATTCAATACTAATTTCATATATTCCACTTGTCTTGTAAGAAAACTAATCCAAGAAAACAATGTTATCCCATTATATTCAACACAATTCGTCTGCAAAGCCACAAGATTTTTCTAACATTATCTAACGAGCAATTGCCACAAATTATGTAAAGTCAACTGGATTGCTTATTCCGGGATCGAGTTTGAGGTAGAAAACTAAGACTTCCAAGTTTACATCCTGAATCTTGTGGCATTTCCACAACATGCTTGCCATGGACATGATGAGATCATTATTCTGTGGATACCATGTCATTGTTCGCCGAGCGCTCTATAAATAGCAGCGTTGGCCGAGACATTCTTCGTGTTCATATCTTAGTCGACCCAACACGTTCTTCACAGTCAAGAAGAGAAGGAGAAAGATGTCTTGCGGAGGAAACTGCACCTGTGGTTCCAGCTGCAACTGCGGTGGAGGGTACTCATCGACTGGAACTTGCTATATATGTTCTCGTTCTTTGGTTCATTTCAGCCATGACAAGTAGCAGAAGACTGTGGTCTTGATAATTTCTTATGTGTATACGGCTACTGTTTTTTCCATGTTCTACAAAAGATCTTACAACTATTATGTTGTTGCTTCTTGTTCTGGGAGTAGATGCAAGATGTATCTTGATCTGGAAGAGAAGAAGACGACTGTGGCGACCGTGATCCTTGGGGTTGCACCTGAGAAGGGGTATGTTAACTGACTTGTACTCTATCAATACTCTTTACTCGTAGATGAGCTTGAGAGAAGAAGAAAAAGGCAAAGCTCCCCCCATAAGGAATCATTCACCAAGATTGTCTAAACTGTGCAGCCACTTTGAAGGGTTTGAGATGGCTACTGGGAGTACTGAGAATGGAGGATGCAAGTGTGGTAGTGGCTGCAACTGTGATCCCTGCAACTGTTAAGTGATCCAAGGAAGGGGATGATGGCTTGTCAAACAATAATGAAGTCCTACAAGGACAGTGTGGTGGGTATGCATGGAGTGTTCTTACCTGTGTGATGTGCCTTGTGTCTGAGTGCTACAAATAAAGGCCATGGTGACTTCTATGTGTGGCCATTTGGAAGGTCTTCTTGTACTTGCATTCCTACTATAAATGGTGTTTATCTTTGCAGTTTATTACTAGACATGTCTTCCTCTCAATCTTACTTGGAATTAGATCCTAACACAACCAAAATAATCTTCTTATGGGCTCAGATCAATGAACATTCTTCTTGGAAAGTTGAGAAGACATGGTTTTGTATCAGATATATGATACATTGCAATAAGCAATATAGGAAGTAACATACATCAGAACAATTCAAATAATAATGCATATACTCTAGTAAGGTTAAGGCAAGATCACAAATGAAACATGCATCACAATCATCTTGTCTGATAAATATCTCTTGTTTGTGTTTATATCCACATGAAAACAAATTTGTAAATCAAGGGTGAGCTTGAAAATTATATTTATAGTTTCCTTTCCCATTAAAATCAAATTTCGGTAAATTCGGACTCCTCGAGTAAACAATATCGGACAAAACTATTCACCATTTTCTTTCAACTAATGTGATACTAGGACTTTTTAGGTCAAAATGTTGGCTAATTAGATCTACTTATTTGATGGTTCCATTTTAAGGTGGAAGAGGATTAGGACCACCATCCTGTCTTTATTGGTTCCAATTTTGGCTCTAAAAGCCATATGGAAAGATCTTGGCCATGGTTAGTGTTTCTTTGATCAGTAAGTGCATGCACTATGTAGATTAATTGATTGGTGGAGAGACAATGATGTTAAACTCAGCTCCAGTTGACTTGTCACACATGAACTGATGCATCAATGGTCTTTCAAGCACATGGTGGAACAAAATAATTAGATTGATCAGATAGATTTAGCTACTGCTTTTGATCTTCGACTGGTTTTAATCCATCCACCTCTAGGTTAGAAAGGCCCCAGTAGAGCCTTAGGACTAACCTATTCATCGGATCGACAAGGTTGGATCATTTGTTCTTTGATTCGATCGAATTCATTTGAATTTCTCCTTTATTTCTTTAGGCGAAAATTCTGATAGTTGAAGTTGCTGTTAAATCACACTCAAAATAAAGCTCATTAATTATTGAGTTGTTAGGTGCACCATCATTTTCATCATTGTCCTCCTTTTCAAGTCCTCCATTTAAGCTTCCATCTTCATTGACATTTTGATATACTAAGCTTTTTTTAATTGTATCAGCCTTGATTTGGTACCAAATTATTATCATATTTGTCTATTGTTTGGTGGTTCTTCTCTTTTGATGAGTCAAAATTTATGTATTTATAATTGGACTTCTTTTTCGAAAGAACTGATTATCTTTATTATTCTTTTTATTTTGTTATTCAGAATCACAAAAAAAAGAAAAAAAGTGGTGAAGGCATGAAAGAGAGGGTTTTCAAACCCAAGATTTCTATCAACTAAATAAATAATAACCTCTAAAAAATCAATATAAGAATTTAAACCCTCAGTAAATTAATAAATTCAGATACTTTGTTTTTTGGGTGACTCTACTCGAAATCCAATTCATTTTGTTGTAACTTTTCTACATGAATTTATATTTATTTATTTGTTTTATAGATCATCTCAGACCAACAGCAAAAAAGTTGGATTGTTAAGTCAACATCGAAATCGAATTATAAAAATAGTAAT
This sequence comes from Musa itinerans, assembly GCA_001649415.1. Lineage (NCBI taxonomy): Eukaryota > Viridiplantae > Streptophyta > Magnoliopsida > Zingiberales > Musaceae > Musa > Musa itinerans. Next base: position 282,009 of record LVTN01000178.1, read on the forward strand.
GGTATTGGAACCTTCACACAAGCAATCAACATAGTAGTTCATAACCATCACATAAAAGTACAGGTAGAACATTCAACAGCCATGGGAGCAACTGATACAGGGAGATCATTTCATGCAATATATGCCACTATGGCCTTTGTTTTATTGCACTCAGACCTAAGAAGACATCACACAGGTAAAACACCACACCCACACATCACAGTCCACCTAGGGTTTTATTCTTTGATGAGACATCACACTTAGCAGTTGCAGGGGTTGCAGGAGCAGCTAGATCCACACTTGCAACCTTCATTCTGTGATGCAGCAGCCATCTCTGGTCCTTCGACGTGTCTGCAATGTTCAACCAATCTCACTATCTCATGGCAAATGAAACAAACAAGATGTATCCAAAAGAAACTATCATGTTACGCCAACATACTCCTTCTCAGGTGCAACCCCAAGGATCATGGTCTCAGAGTTGACCATCTTCTCTTCCAAATCAGCGTACTTCTTGCACCTACACCAAAGGAAGACACAAAAGATGATGCTCCTTGTGAAAACCCTTTGAATCATACCGACTGTAACACACAGTAAGATCTTCGAAAGAAGAGGAAGAACATGGTGAGCAAGAACAGGAATTCAGTGACGCGGAGATAGAGAGTTGTAATACCCTCCGCCGCAGCTGCAGCCGGATCCACAATTGCAGTTTCCTCCACAGGAAGACATCTTTCTTCTCCTCCTCTTGAGATGCTATGAAGAATATTAACTGCGAAGATGAACTGCACACCAACCACCGTGTCAAATGCCACTATATATAGAGAAAGCGAGAGAGAGAGAGAGAGAGCTCGGGCAAGAATGACGAAGTATCCACCGTCCTCACGAAACCAGTGGATGAAACATGCCATTGTGATTGTCAACTTCCTCTCCCCCACGTAATCATAATAATAATAATAATAACATCGCAGTTTTCCAATCAGCCATTTATTTATATATTTTGTGATGCAAGCCCGCATCACAATAGCTTTCTGGATAAGCACGCCATCGACTTTGTATACGTTGTGGGAATCCTTTGTGTTTTGTGGTTTGGTTGTCGACTTTTGATTTGATACGATATGATAACATTGTTTTTTTGGTTCAATTGTTTTCTTATAAGGCAGTTCGCCAGCTGCGAATATAAATGCATCCGATTTGACGTTAATTATTATTATGTGACTATCGTTGATGCGCACTCTCTAGCTTTAAAACCTAATGTTCATACAAAAGACTATAAAACATTTCTATCAGATTCAACTGTACGTGTAGCATAAGTTGAGGTCTTGTTTCTTAAGCTGATGGGACCAAAACGCCAGGTTAACAAAGATGCATTGGTTGCCAATAACAAGGCAGAGGAAACCCTGCAGCTGAGAGAGCCTCGGGAGTGGATGCTTAAGAAGTAACTAAATGGATCATGTCTCATTCATTCTAGCAGTAAATTAAATCGTGAAGCCGGCAAAACGTAACATCATTTATATTTCTACAGGATAAGAAAAGACGACGCAATCAATAAAATACAAAGATAATGAAGATTTTAACTGCAGTATACAAAGTTCTCCACATGGCCAAGAGAAACTAAATGGCCTGCAGGCATTCTCACAACTTTTCTTCTTATCAGTATGGAGGTGAATACCATCTGCTTCGATGCACCGACAAACACATCACATCCGGTTTTCACAAACAAACAACTTTAAGGGTCGATCACTAAATTCAACAGATACTACTGGTGACTCCAAAAAAAATACTAATAATGTTCTACTAAAATTTCTCAAATGTTACTCAAAAACATCCCTCCGAGAGGGCAAAAAATCACATTTAGAAGAAAAAACCAAGCACTCAACTGCAGAAAGAAGCACTGTTATTCTTCATCTGATATGGCAGAACACTGAAGAGCCAATTGTAGCAAAATTCTCAGCTGGTTGAGTGTTAGAAATGAAAACCAACTTGCCTGACGTGACGGGAGCAGTCTGGCGGTCCAAGGCTCAATTTCTTTGATGCCAACATCGAAGCGTGGGCTTATAACACCGCATTTGTTCAATCTCCCGTTCAACTAGACCACAATCTTACCAGCTCTGTGATCGTCCAAGTATTCAAATTCACCAATATAACCTATAAAACATCACATTTGGACAAATTAGCAAGACCTAAACCTTGTCATATAAAAGACAAACAGATTGTGAATTAACCATGCTTCTGCATGACGAGAAGGAACTTGATTATAACTTTCGATGATGGTCGAATCATGACCTGCCGCTTCCCATGCTTCTCAGCATTGTACGTGCTCTTGAGAGCATCATTCAAGACACTGACTCTCACCATCCTTATCAAGCCTGCAAAAAAGCAAAACGACAGTAAATAATTGAGTTTGAAACTCACAATACAGCTACAAAATCCTAGTGAACATTTGCACATTAATCCTAATGAACATTTGCTTATTTTGATAAAAATAACAAGGAAAATAATGCAAAATCCTAGAGGAAAAATTGCAGATGTTCAGTGAAAATTACCAGCTAAAAATATGATGCAAAAGATGCTATCAATTGATCTTTCTTGTTGATATTGTTCAATAATTCTACATTTCATACTTGATTCATTGAACCTAAATAATTGAGTTTCTTCCAATCCTTGTGTCAATAACATTAGCATAACAATCATGAAAAATCAAGGGAAAAAAAAAACACAGTAATGGAGAGAAGTGGAAGTGCAACTCATGCTATAATTTAATATAGCATACACCACCAGTCTAAAATAATAAACTAAAACAACAAGTAACTAAATCAAGAGGATGAATATAGCTATTAAGCGAAAAAGAGAGTAAAATAAGATGGAGCTCAGAGACTGTAGCTCAGAGTAAGAAGACAAAGAAGCATCATCGCATAGAAAAAAGGAAGACAGAAAGGCCAAAGGACCTACAGAATGTTATTTCTTTCATTTAAAAACACATCAAATCATTTATAAATAAAAGGAAAATTAATTAATAATTTAAAATTTGTTATTTTTTGGTAACTGAATAGTCATTCATCACATTAATATTCTTGTTCAGTATGGTGAATAATTATTTTAATAAAATGAATAATTTTAACTATAAAATATTTTTGATTACTTTTACTGTCATCTTTTTATAAAGTTTTTTATCTTTTACATTATGATTTTATTTATGTTAGAAAATAAATTAATTTACATATAAAAGGATTTATTTATATTATTTTCTTACATTTTTGTGATTTATTATCTTTTTCTCTCGTACAGATTCGTGTCCTGCCAATCTTGATTTTGTCATCCATAGCTAAGCCCAATTTTGATACCAATCTTGCAAAATATAAAGTGAAACAGATCATCTCCTCCTCTATAGAAAGGCTAAGATTGATTAAATTTTAAAATCAAATTAAACTAAAATTTTATAATAAGGTTATTCCACCACTTACCTCACACACTTGGTATAACATATTGTTTACAAACAAGAACTTTCAACCAGTAAACATGACTGACCTCATGGTTTCCTACTGAAGATTCACTTTCAGGGGACACATTTATTTGCTGTACCACAGACGATCAACGAATCAAACCTTAGACAATATGAAACTCATGACACAGCACAATAACATAAATCAAGAAACGCCGAGGAATATGCACATCACAAGCTGCAAAAGCATTTTGTACAAAGAAACCGCAACCAAGGATGTATTCATTCCCAACAACATGCGTGTTAGCATTGAATTCCCATAACAATTCATGTGCATACTGACAGCACCAAGCTACATTAGAAAAGGAAGAAGCCAGTGCACGAGGCTCCCATCAATGCAGAGTCTCCTCTGGAGGGTTGATATATGCAGTCTTATACAGAGGGAATATTTCCATTAAGCACCAAGCTAATGACACACAAAACTAAAATTCGATAGACAATGAATTAATAGCGAACAATATAAGCAAACATACACATCAATATTTAATGGACAAGGGAGACCACAATCACAGTGAAACAAGTGAAAGACGACAGAAAACGCATTTATGAGCATCAAAGCTTCGGTAACGTTATCACATTAGCACATTACAAGCTCGTACAAGGTGAAATAGAATCTTCCATGAGCAACTCCGTTGATCCACAATGTTAGATAACAAGGAAGGAGCAAACAACTTCTTTCATCAACAGTAAGAACTGGTAAATTTTCGTTAACGAATTAAAAACAGGTCAAACCAACATAGCCGGCCGACAGAGATCGCACGGAAGAGGCGGAGGGAAAGAGATCGCACCTGGGTCGACGAGGCGGGAAAACCCTAAATCTCTGAGAGAGGAGACGGACGCGACTTGTAAAGGCCACGGGATCGATTCCAAGAGACCAGATCTAGAGTTTCTAAGGCCGTCAGATTCCGATCAAACGACGCTACGGCCGTGAGGAGCATCAGCCTTCGTTCTTGCACTAGTCTTTGTTCTCCAATGGCCTTCGAAACAGGAAACAGCGTGAATCCGCAATTCCAATAAGGACACGTATCTCCTCCGTTTTGTTTGTTATATTCACTTTTATTTCTTATATATATATATATATATATAATTCTAAATTATGTTATACAAAAGGCAATAAATATTTTTTATTCTTTAAAAATAACTATTTTCTTTTCCATAGAATAAAAATAAACTTTAATTATTACAGCAAATATTAAACTATGTAAATGCTTTGTTTTATGTGAAATAAACTCATTCATCCTCAACATTTTTTAGGACAATTGCTATCAAACTTAATCAGCGGTGATGTTTGGATTATATATTATTCATCCATATTTTTTAATAAAATCCTATTAAATCTCTATATCTCTCCTACTATTAATGCTAAACATCTCAGTTCTCTTTAGAACATGTTTATAACATTTTAGATGACTTTTATATAGAGATTAAGTCTAATTTTTTTACAAATAAAAAAAAATTATCTTTCCATCTAAAATTGATCATCTTATTAACAACATAAACTTTTCTCTATACACTGTTCCTAATAGTCCAATAAAACATAACTGATCTGAAAATTATGTTAGATATGTTTAATATAATAAGATTTGATGAGACTGCAAGGCTGCCGAGGTGCAGAATGAGTCGAGGAAGAAGAATATTTTAGGTGATAATGTTTGGAATCAACGACAACCATATGCTCGTTAGTTATGATGGATGGATGGATGCATGAACCATGCTTTCTTTGATCATCTAATATTCGCTGTTCTATCTTATTATCGGTGCAGTCTTGGGAAGGCATGCCGAGGTGCAGAATGACTCGAGGAAGAAGAATATGCTCGTTAATTATGATGGATGGATGGATACATGAAACATGCTTTCTTTGATCATCTAATATTCGCTGTGTTTCCATTCTTTAATCATCTAATACTTGGACTTTACGGATCAGAACAAAAGAATAGGAAGGGCCAAAGTGGAGGGGAAGCAATAACTTCAAAATAGTTCCATGATTTCAGTAGCAAAAGCAATACACAAAACAAAACTTGTCATTACAATCGTACACTTTAATCATTCACTATTATTGACGACGGAATGATGGCAAATCCCATCATCAGTTCAGCTCTATCTTTTCTTTTTGCTGATTTGATCCTAACAACACATATAATATATATCAAATTACAGGTTTAGTAGGATACAAATTTTTATTTTTATATTTCTTTTGTTAATTTGACAAGTAAATAATTTATTCATTGGCCAGTAAAGATTGATTGATACATAACATAATAGATTCAAGCCAATAAATAAGTAATAAGATCGACATAGATTGAAAGTTTAAAAAATGGATGTTTAATAGTAGAAAGTATTTTGACTATTATCTCGAAAGTATAAAATCGTATAAGATTCATCGAAGGATAAGTGTTTTCTAGTGACTGGGATCTATTAATGATATGGACATTATCAAGTTTGATATAAAATAATTTAAATTTGAGTTTTAATTTGAACTTACACGTAGAGTTGTAGTAGGAGTAATATCATGTCGTTTAGCCTTCCCTTATATCATTGGCTTTATGATCCAGAATTCGAATCTTGAGTGGCACGTGCCAGCAGACCCCGCCATCCACCTGCCAGTCCACGCGACCGAGAAATACGGTTGCCTACTTGACCCGTGGGCACGACGCAGTCACTCGTCCTTCGCGTACACGGATATGGGCTCCACCTTTAGGTGTAGGCCAGCTGCCGCTGCTCCTCTTGGCCTTCTTCTTCTACCTCGCCTGTCACGAGCTGCTTCCTCCACCAAACTTTCTCACCTAACTCCGTGGCGGCCGTGGTCCAATTACATCGGTGTCCCCGTCTGTCCCCATGGAGAATCCAAGCTCGATCTAGTTCCTCGGGCCACCATCTCTTTTTACTCTCTCTCTCTCTCTCTGTCTCTCTCTCTCTCTCTCTCTAAAAGATGGCGTCAAAAAGCTCCTTTTAACTGTGACCAGTACGTGTAGAAGTTCTACGGAGAAAGATGACGGGGAACATGGACGGGCGGCCTGACGCTCCTATCAGAAATGATGTCGTGCCCAATCTGCTACCTTCGATTTTACTTCTCATGTTTCAAACCTAACGGTCTTCTTCCTCGCTTGATCGTCCCAAAGTCTACAGGACTCGTCGCTTGTCTCTTTCTCCACCTGTTTCTCTCGTCGGCGGTCTTCCACCCCCGCCACCACTACCAGTCTCCGCCCCCTCACTCTCCCACTTTATAACACCCTCACTCCTCCCTCTTCACTCCTTTTCTGCGTCCCTTTTCTCCATTGCAAAGCAGTCGACATGTGTTTTGGTCGTCTCCTGCTCTCCGACCCTTTCTGCAACTCCTCAGTTCTCGTTGTCGTCTTAAAGCTGTGAGGCTGCTGTCTCTTAAGCTCTCTGAGGAAAAGGTCCGAGAACCGCGTTGCAGATCACTCTAGTTTTATCTGCTTGACGTTCCATTCTCCTTCCTTTCTTGCTGGAGCAACATAAGTTAGATACGTATCTGTTCCTTCTGATGTTGGCTTTCCCATACATGCAGCAGTACGCCATCAGCTCTCGCGTTGCGGAAGTCTGTTGGTGGACGGATTCCACTGGCTTACCGAAGCTAAATGGTGTTCGGCGTTGTCGATTAGTTGATCGGCGGAAGATGCAAGATGCAAAGAAGATTGAGATTGCCAAACCTGTGGCGTCGAGACCTTTCGCCACTTTCAGGCCACTTCCTGAGCTCCTCGCGAGAGCGACCAGTTCCTCTCCGACGCCTTCTTCTGCCGAGAGAACAGTCGCCATCAAGCCGAGGACTATGAGATTCAAATCCTCGTCGTACGATTCTGCAGCTGAAGCTGTTCCACCACCTGTGAGTTCAATCAAGATTATGTAGTTTCCATGGTTTCTGTGTGCATGCCTTTTCTCCCTCTGTGATCAGTGAAATCCTCCTGCAGGATGATGCATCCGAGAAGAGATCCGTGGCAACCATGGGATCAGATTCCGTGTCAAGCTTCATCTACAAACCTACTGCAAAGCTTGTTTCAAGAACCCTTAATCTGGTCAGCGTGCTTTTCCTTGCCTATGAGTCAAATGGTGCGATCTCCTTAGATATTAACTCCACTCTGCTTATTTCGAACAGGGAAACTTCGATCAAGTTCTTGACCAGGTAAAAACATCAAACAGCCGACCTCAGAATTCAGCATCAGCTTCACAATCTGAACCGAACCAGGCATATGATCCTTCCAAGTCAGTGACGGCCGGCGAGCTTGATACGAGGAACCAGCAATCGGCAGATCGGCCGTCTTATGACGGCTACAACTGGAGAAAATATGGACAGAAGCAAGTAAAAGGAAGCGAGTACCCGAGAAGCTACTACAAGTGCACACATCCCACTTGCCCTGTAAAGAAGAAGGTGGAGAGGTCACTTGACGGGCAGATAGCTGAGATCGTGTACAAGGGCGAGCACAACCACCCCAAGCCTCAGCCTCCCAAGCGACCCTCGTCAGGTTCGCAGGTCGCCGATGAGCATGGAAGAGAGACTGGTAATCCCCCATGGAGTAATTCTCTGGATAACCACGATGGAGTGATTCCCGCCTATCATTTTTCCCACGATCATGGTCTCGCTACCGCTGATGATTCAAGCACTCGAGTTGTCAAGGTTGGAGGCAGAGCAGCTGCTGTGGATCATGACAAGCTTGATTGCAAGAGAAGGTACGCATGCATAACCTTCATGAAAGTACTGTGGAAAACTGTTGTGATGCATGTACTCTTAAGCATCCCAGGAAGAACGACGACGGAGCGAATGGAGGGAACAGTGTTGGAGAAGGTGCTGCAGAGCCCCACTCCGTGATCCAAGCCTCCTCCTCCGTGGGATCTGACATCTCTGGGGATGGCTATCACTGGAGAAAGTATGGACAAAAGGTGGTGAAGGGCAATACTTTTCCGAGGTACCTCTGTCTCTCTCTGACAATGCCATGAACATTATCACTGGGAAACGACAGAACATCTTCTCTCGGGAACACGGCCTGATGGAATAACGAACTTGTTGCTGCAGAAGCTACTACAGATGCACCAACCCCAAGTGTCCCGTGCGCAAGTATGTGGAGAGGGCGTCAGAGGATTCGGCACATCTCGTCACAACGTACGAGGGAAGGCACAACCATGAGATGCCAGTAAGAAGAGCGAGCCGTGCTGCTTCTGACCCTGAGACAGCAGCAGCTCCTGATGGCCTCCAATTGTAACTTCAACACCTGAAGGGAAAGGAAGAACGAGTACGATTCAAATCTTGGGATCACTTACATACATGGTCACAGGCAAGGGTTTTGGCACTTGAATCGATTACCTTCGGTCCTCTTCAATTGTTCATTTCTACTGGTTTCTGTTTCACTCCTGCAATCCATGACTGGTTTACAGAGTTAGCAGATAGTAATAGGATCTAAATAGGGCTCACATAGGTGGCATACTTCTTGCTCAATGTAGTTCATTGTTCAGATTCTGTGGGGATATCTTCCTTAATGTTGCTTGAATATTTATTTGTGATAATTTTGGGTCATTTGTATAAAGGTCATTCATCTTTGTATCACATAAGATATTATAATATTACCGACAATAATTCTTCCATTGTGGCTATTTGAGATATGTGGCAAGAGAAAAACTCGCAAATTCACCATTTAGAAGATTGTCAAAAAACCACAACCGCAATAAACTACTTACGAGTCGACTCCTATGATACGGTGATGGCGCTATCAAAACATTGAAGTCTTCGCATATCTACAAGATAATATTAGAAACCAAAGATACGATTACAAATTCAGCATGTAACATATTTTTACAATTTTTACGACAATAATTTATAGAAGAAATAATTCAATGTGACCCAAGGTCCATGAAAACATGAAAGGATGAATAAACAAACCTCAATATGCGAATGACAGTGATCCCAAGGAGAATAGCACAAATTGAATGATCATCATCTGTCTTTGTATCACGTACAATATAATGAATAGGTTATAACTCTGTTGCAGTTATTTGTGATGTATAATTAAGGAAAGACACAAATTCACGGTTTACGATATTGTCGAACCCATTGTACGAAAAGCCACAACCTAAATAAACTGCTTACAAGTCATATCGTAGTATCAAAATATTACCAACATATCGATAAATTTAAGCAACATGAAAACTAGGGCAAAATTTAGACCGACAAATCATAAGAAACAGAATGCAAGCCAATTTGAAACAAACCAGAATTCTCATGACCCAATAATCCTCAGCAAAGACAGACAAAATGAAACCTAAACCATCAACGAGACACCCTAATGACTACCAAATCACAGACCATGTCTTCATTAAATTATAACAAAAGGCTTACTTGCAGCAACAAATCATCTGATCTAACAAGCAACGTGTTCCTTGATCAGTCATGCTAACAAGTTTCAATTCTGTAAATCTCCTCCCTGGTGATTCTTCCAGGAAGAAAGACTCCTACATGTGAATATTCATAAACAAAGTCCGAAACATGTGCTGCAGAATACCTCAAGGAAGTTCAAGGCATTTGACATGCACTCGGCATATTATTCCATGGATCAGAGTCGAGCCCAAATCCTTGCACGAGCATAGATGGTGGGTCAGAAGGTAGATGTTTATACTCGTTGCACAAATCTTGACCCAAAAGTATTGCTATCGCATCATTGAAGACAGACTGATCTTTTGCACTTTGAGAACCATCGTCAAGCCAAACTGATCCAAGTAAAGCGTCAGGCCTGCAGGGTGATATGCCTTTATCCACAACATTAGGGCTGGAAACATGTTCGGCAGGCACCAAGATATTGTCTGAAGCTGCAGAGACTGATGAAAATAAATTTTCTAGATGATCAAAGAAAGAAAAACATGAGCAATAACTGTCTTTACTAATACAACAAGAACAAGGAAAAGAAAAGAGTAAAGAGAAGATTAACGACGTTGTGAAGTATACTTACTTGAAGGAGCCATTGAATGTGGAAACTCGTCTAATGAACTGCCACTGATGGGAGGGGTGTACTCATTGAAGACAGAAGAAGCAGAACGACCCAAGGGAGATATTGGATCACTGTATTCTTCCAACTTCTCAGAGATACTTACCCCTGAACATTCTGCCACATTACCGGGTGTAATAGTAGAACTGGAGCTCTTGTCAGATGGTTTTTTCTTTGCAGAGCCTAGTGTCTGTGCCTCATGAAGCAATGCTTCCAAGAGACCACTATTTCGTGGTGAAATGCATTCAGATTGCAACGAAACTGTTGTTGGGGGAGACTCAATATATGTATCAGCTGCCTCAAGAGGTGTTGATGAACATGCAAGCCAACTATTACCATCAGTTTCTGTATATTGGAGTGAAGGGAGCTCCAACTTCACAGTCCCATCAATGGGACTAGAAGCAGAGAAGGTGCCATTTAGAAGGGCATGGCTGCCAGGAACTGCACTTTCCAAAGGTGTCAGGCTCTCGCCACTGGGATCAGGGTCGTATGGATAACCTAGTCCAAAAGTCTGTTTTATCTTTCCTGAAGGCTCGAACAAAAAATGTTCATACGTGGGAAGCCCATCCGAGTCAGTACCATGTAAGTCTGGAATTAAATTTTCAGAGTCTCTAAGACGCTTGACACAACTCATTGGATTTGTGAAGGGATAGTGAAGGGATCCAATCCTTTGATTTAGCATGTTATTAGCTGCTATATCCGGAAATGGTGGTGCATAGGATAAAGACCCATAATTAGCATTAAAGTTCTCAAATGTGATATCAGGAATGTCGAAGTTGCTTCCCTGCATAAGCTCATTAGGCTGTTTATCGCTGAAACTGTACTCATTCACATTCCTGCTTTGCTGATTTTCATCAGAAACTTGAAAGTTTATATTAGGAGGGTAAAGAGGCAAACCAGCACGCTGGCGCCTTTTTATTCGTGTATTCCAATAGTTCTTTATCTCATTGTCAGTGCGCCCAGGTAACTGAAAAAAAATTGAAATGAATTACAGAATCATAAAAGGAACAAAAAAAAAAAAAGGTAAACTTGAACGCAAAGACTATGTATACTAAAAATAAAAATGCCGAAAACAATGTACTGTATATTGGTTGAACTAGAACAAGTATTCAAAGTAGCAATATGTAGAATTTAGTTATAAATTAGTTGTTAGAGAATCCTATTTAAAAGAAACCCAACATGTAGACAAAAGATTATGCATCTTATGTAAAAACAATTATGACCAGGTTACCAAATTAATCTGCTGTCACTACAATCCAACTCAACATCCTCATGGTGGACACATACTTGTTAAAAAACCAATAAATGAAGCCCAATAAAAGGGGGGAAGGGATTAATGGTCATCAAGAAATCCACATGCGAAGCAACCCTCTTTATTATTCTTGTCCATGCCCGACCACTACGTGGAAGGATCATCTGTCCAGCACCTAGGGGATCCCATGTGGTGGGACACAAGTGAAGCTAACTCAAAATATGGTGTGGTACATATGCATTCAAAACATGATTGGTCATGTACCATAGCAAGAGAGTGTATTGAGTTCTTGAAAAATGCAACAATCTACAAGCATCTACAGGATCCTTCAGCATTAGCTGTCTGTCAAGCAATCATTGCAGACATAGAAAGTTTTGGGACCATTTGCTATTGTCTTGAGTATGATACCGTCGTTTTGGCTTTTAAAAAAATAATATATAAAAAAAAATAACAGTGGCCTATTAACTTGGTCAACTGCTAGAGAACTTACCACAGATCTCAATGGGCTACACTTGGAGACATTATAGTCAATCTAGTTGAAACTGTGAAACCAAAATTTATCCAATGACCGAAAAGATCCCAACAGAGATATTTCGTAAAAACCAGATGAATCTATCCAGCCTATCCTCATCCAACTAGAATATTAAAAAATCCACCAAAATCTAATATGGGTAAGAAATCTATCAGGACTTAGTGTTCCAAACTCCAGAGTAGTTGCATTAACTGGATTGGACAGAGATCAGTGATCCAATGAACAGATTCCCAGAGTAGTTGCATTAATTGGATTGGACAGAGATCAGTGATCCAATGAACCACAGCGACCACCTTAGTTATCTAGGACTAGAATGATTAAAAAAAGTGACAATATATGGCTGCTAATTCGTACATCCCTACTGCAATTATTTTGGAAGTATATTGTACTAAGGACTCATATTTGTACCCTTTTCTTATGTTAATTACTCTCGTCTCTTCCATCATAATCGGTCTATTTCTCCTTGAATCTTTCTTTGTCCAATCTCTCTTTTCACAATTCTTTTACCATTTTTCTTCCCAATCTCTAATTTTTAGCATTCTTTTATTTTGTTCTTCTGACATTTTTCTTTGCTTTGTGCATAAACTTCATTTACAAAAAGGGAATTACTAAATTTTACATTATAACTGAAAAAAGCAGCCCAAGTTAGAGTTGACATTTGGGATCTTGTTGACTATTGTGATCGTTATTCACATAATTCTAAACGTGACTTACCAATTTAAAAAATTTAGTAGAATCATGTCGATTGTTGTGATTCTTCTTCATATAATCATCATCTATGTTTTAGTTTATGTGCTTGCAATGTCATATTTATTGATATAAAAAAATATCAGTGCTCCTATGAAGCAACTTCTACCAACCACTCAATGTAACACTATGGGTGAAAGGTCAATTAATCATATCATAGACACCTCTAGTGTTGAAAGAAGAGAAGGAAAGGCTAGTATACAATATTTGATTAATTGATTATAATGTACCATCAATATACAAAGACGAGCATACCTGGACAACAATACTAAGACACCGAGTAGATCTATGACCGACAAAACTGATGCTACCTACAGATTGGTACAAGAAAGGACATATTAACCGACATGTAGCATATTTAGCTCGCAACACTAAGAAATGCGGTCACAAGTATATAGGTGGCAGGGAAATAGATAGACCATTCTTTGGAACCAACTTGACTGGGTGTTCAATACAATCACAAAGGACGGAGCAGGAATTTATGTTACAGAGACATGAATCCTCTTGTTTTCAGAAACTAATACATAGAACACCTCAAAATCAGTGTACGAGAAAGTTGAAAGTAAAGACTGGCAAGCTTATATTTGGATTAAGTAGGATTTAATCACTTGTTATCAATCACTGCAGCTAGCATACACATCATATCCATGACTATCACAATCAAGAGCATGATTTCTAATATTAAAGTCCCATAAGTACAAGATTACCATATGTAGGTGAACAAGATGTGTTGGATCATCACATATGATTTTGAAGAAATAGTGTAATGTACCAAAGTTCTACTTGTAGTGAGAGTATCCATGCTAGTCTCATACTGGCAATTTATGTGCTGTAGAACATCTCAGGGCACAACTGTACTAATGAGCATGCACCTAGGACAATTGCCAGACTTTGGCACACCCCTGAAAAGGTGTCGCACAGTAACTGGAACAGGGAAGCACCGTCACATGACAGGTTTATCATCAACTTCATGGGACACTATGTAACATATAGCCATCAACCTATACCCACTAATGCCAATGATAGAAGATCAAGACATGCTTTACTAACTTTGCATAATAAATATAATATACTTTATTCTTAGAGATGGTCTTGTAGTGATTTGCATAATTGTGGATCCTTTAATTCAAAGAAAAACCAGAATATTTGCTATTCTAAACCTAAAAAATGATTGTGTTCGGTGGAACATTTCCAGTTTTAGCTAAAGGATTACCCATGGAACCAACTCTACTGTCGTTAATAGTTTGAAGCATTTCCATATAAGGGTTATTCATAAATTACATATATGTCAGCAAGAAATTAACATGACTAGTTCCATGACTAAATCCATGATTGAAGCAAATGTTATGCTGCTCTACTGATCAGTTTACCTTGCAAAAGACCAAAATAACTCTGTAGCAATAGCAGAAAGTAGGAATGACAGTGCAATATGGCTTTACATGGACATTAAATTTTCTCGCCTATTGAAAGCATGAGTCGTATATGGTCAGATGCTGTGGGTCAGTAAAATCATCTGCAAAATATAACAAGCTAGAAATTTCTCAGAGATGATGTTAAATAGCAAGCAAGCTGGCAATTGAAACAACACAAGGAAAACTAAGATTATATTTGATCTTTGCTATGTTTTTCCCAATGTTAGTGTTTCATATAGTGCCTGTTTCAGCAAGAAAAAGTAGAACTGCATTAATATAAGGTTATGGGAAGGGAATTTATCAGGAGAACATTTAAGAAAAAGGTTTTCCACACCCAAAGCATAAACTGTGAAGAGACCTTGTCATATCAAAAAGAATCTATAGACTTACATGTGCAGCCATCCGAGCCCACTTGTTACCCATCTTAGCATGGAGTTCGATGATCAACTGCTCCTCTTCTGGTGTAAAAGCACCTTTCTTCAAATTCGGCCTGAGGTGATTTGCCCACCGTAGACGACAGCTTTTGCCACATCGAGAGAGCCCCGTGTGCTTCTGAACAGCATTCCAGTTTCCCTCTCCATGTTTCTTGACATAATCAATCAGAATTGCATCCTCTGCCGACGTCCAGGGTCCCTTCTTCAAAACCTGATTTCCTCCATTCAATGATCCCCCGCTGCTATCTTCTTCAATCGATGTGGAGTCAATCTCGTCCTTCGGGACCATTCTCCTGTCACTCTCATTTGGCATACCATTCATTACCCAGAACCTAAATTCACAAAAATCTTATAAAATCAGCAACAATATAAATAAAGGACACAAAGGGTGAATAATAAAAAAGAAAACAAAAAAACTCAAAATCCCCAAGATAAATTCAAACACGGTGAATCAAAACCGTCAAAGAGAGCGCTTATTTAACTGCTAACCGAAACCTAATTGGCATCTCAGAAATCAGAAGAGTAGAAAAGTAGACGGAACCACACAGATAATTAAATTAACATGCGAATATTCTAGAATCAAACCTTATAGAAAAGACAACAAGATTTAGATCCTAGCAAGCATGACCATCAAAAAGGGGGTTAGTACAAATAACCTATCCTCAACCAAAACATCTCAAACTGAGCTGCATCGCTAATTACTAATCACTCACGAAGTTGCGCCTATCGACAGAAAGAAAACCAGCTGAAACCCGACCTAATCGACTCCCAAATGGCACAGAATTCAGAAAGACAGTGCGCCTCCCTGAGAAAATTTGGGAAAACGGATCAGAAATTAAATTCAACCTGACAGCAAGCAGATCGGAAAACCCTTACGGAACATTCACCTAAAAAAGAAAAAGAAGAAGAAGAAGAAATCGGCCAAAAAGCTCCATCAAATGCGTGAGAAAGAGAGGGAGCCGGAGGAGCACTCCGAATTCCGAACTCGGAACCCCAATTCTCCAGGGATCCGAAGAATTCGCGCCGAGGAGGAGGAGAGAAGGAGTGGCGACTCACCCAAATCCGCCCGAGATGTGTGAGTGAGAGATGCAATGGAACAGATCTGATCTCTCTCTCTCTCTCTCTCTCTCTCTCCGACGCGCACCCAGCGTCTCTTCTGGGAAGACGAAAAAGAGGGTCACGGGAGCATGGGATTGGACCTGATCAAAGCTCACTCAGCTCACACTCGCTGCCATGGGGTGTTAGGATCTGTAATTGGGGTTGAGACAAATTATGTTAGGATATGTGTATTGGCATCCCTCTTTCAGTTTACTATTCACTGCCTCTTTTTATTATTATTATTATTTTTTAAAAAAAATATTATTTTATTATTTATAATTTCAGTATTATCTTTTTTTTTTCATCACAGTCATGTTGCTGATATCATTATCAATTACTTTGTGCTGATGTCGATGCTTCCTCGCACTCATCATTTCATCTAACATAATCCTTTGAGGCGGAGGTGAAAGAAGGAAAAAACCAAAGGAAAAAAAGGTATTTAAGTCTATTTTAAATTAAAATAATAAAAAATTATAAATAATAATTTTTAATTTATAATATTATTTTAAAACTTTTATTATTTTAAAATTTTATGTAAATAAATAAAAATATTTTTTTTAATTTTTCATCATTCAAGAAGAGCCCTCGATTGATATCTTCTCTGCTCCTTTTATCCTAACTTTAGCTATTAAGAATGGTTCACTTTATCGATCTCTGTACTAATATATAAATTGATCATCGGTACGTACGTGTCGAGTCGTATCGATGTATGAAACAGTGAGACGTACTGATAGATTGATATGTATCATTCGTACCAATCTCTTATCGAATCGATATGTATTGTTCATATATATGATAATTTGTTATGGTACGATAACTCTAAAAGTGACACGTATTGCTCATACATGATAATTTTCTATGATATAATAATTCTAAAAGTGACCTAAGGTAGGTTGATAGTCATGGTTTAGTCTACATGCTTTACTAACTTTGCATAATAAATATAATATACTTTATTCTTAGAGATGGTCTTGTAGTGATTTGCATAATTGTGGATCCTTTAATTCAAAGAAAAACCAGAATATTTGCTATTCTAAACCTAAAAAATGATTGTGTTCGGTGGAACATTTCCAGTTTTAGCTAAAGGATTACCCATGGAACCAACTCTACTGTCGTTAATAGTTTGAAGCATTTCCATATAAGGGTTATTCATAAATTACATATATGTCAGCAAGAAATTAACATGACTAGTTCCATGACTAAATCCATGATTGAAGCAAATGTTATGCTGCTCTACTGATCAGTTTACCTTGCAAAAGACCAAAAGAACTCTGTAGCAATAGCAGAAAGTAGGAATGAGAGTGCAATATGGCTTTACATGGACATTAAATTTTCTCGCCTATTGAAAGCATGAGTCGTATATGGTCAGATGCTGTGGGTCAATAAAATCATCTGCAAAATATAACAAGCTAGAAATTTCTCAGAGATGATGTTAAATAGCAAGCAAGCTGGCAATTGAAACAACACAAGGAAAACTAAGATTATATTTGATCTTTGCTATGTTTTTCCCAATGTTAGTGTTTCATATAGTGCCTGTTTCAGCAAGAAAAAGTAGAACTGCATTAATATAAGGTTATGGGAAGGGAATTTATCAGGAGAACATTTAAGAAAAAGGTTTTCCACACCCAAAGCATAAACTGTGAAGAGACCTTGTCATATCAAAAAGAATCTATAGACTTACATGTGCAGCCATCCGAGCCCACTTGTTACCCATCTTAGCATGGAGTTCGATGATCAACTGCTCCTCTTCTGGTGTAAAAGCACCTTTCTTCAAATTCGGCCTGAGGTGATTTGCCCACCGTAGACGACAGCTTTTGCCACATCGAGAGAGCCCCGTGTGCTTCTGAACAGCATTCCAGTTTCCCTCTCCATGTTTCTTGACATAATCAATCAGAATTGCATCCTCTGCCGACGTCCAGGGTCCCTTCTTCAAAACCTGATTTCCTCCATTCAATGATCCCCCGCTGCTATCTTCTTCAATCGATGTGGAGTCAATCTCGTCCTTCGGGACCATTCTCCTGTCACTCTCATTTGGCATACCATTCATTACCCAGAACCTAAATTCACAAAAATCTTATAAAATCAGCAACAATATAAATAAAGGACACAAAGGGTGAATAATAAAAAAGAAAACAAAAAAACTCAAAATCCCCATGATAAATTCAAACACGGTGAATCAAAACCGTCAAAGAGAGCGCTTATTTAACTGCTAACCGAAACCTAATTGGCATCTCAGAAATCAGAAGAGTAGAAAAGTAGACGGAACCACACAGATAATTAAATTAACATGCGAATATTCTAGAATCAAACCTTATAGAAAAGACAACAAGATTTAGATCCTAGCAAGCATGACCATCAAAAAGGGGGTTAGTACAAATAACCTATCCTCAACCAAAACATCTCAAACTGAGCTGCATCGCTAATTACTAATCACTCACGAAGTTGCGTCTAACGACAGAAAGAAAACCAGCTGAAACCCGACCTAATCGACTCCCAAATGGCACAGAATTCAGAAAGACAGTGCGCCTCCCTGAGAAAATTTGGGAAAACGGATCAGAAATTAAATTCAACCTGACAGCAAGCAGATCGGAAAACCCTTACGGAACATTCACCTAAAAAAGAAAAAGAAGAAGAAGAAGAAATCGGCCAAAAAGCTCCATCAAATGCGTGAGAAAGAGAGGGAGCCGGAGGAGCACTCCGAATTCCGAACTCGGAACCCCAATTCTCCAGGGATCCGAAGAATTCGCGCCGAGGAGGAGGAGAGAAGGAGTGGCGACTCACCCAAATCCGCCCGAGATGTGTGAGTGAGAGATGCAATGGAACAGATCTGATCTCTCTCTCTCTCTCTCTCTCTACGTCGCGCACCCAGCGTCTCTTCTGGGAAGACGAAAAAGAGGGTCACGGGGGCATGGGATTGGACCTGATCAAAGCTCACTCAGCTCACACTCGCTGCCATGGGGTGTTGGGATCTGTGATTGGGGTTGAGACAAATTATGTTAGGATATGTGTATTGGCATCCCTCTTTCAGTTTACTATTCACTGCCTCTTTTTATTATTATTATTATTTTTTAAAAAAAATATTATTTTATTATTTATAATTTCAGTATTATCTTTTTTTTTTCATCACAGTCATGTTGCTGATATCATTATCAATTACTTTGTGCTGATGTCGATGCTTCCTCGCACTCATCATTTCATCTAACATAATCCTTTGAGGCGGAGGTGAAAGAAGGAAAAAACCAAAGGAAAAAAAGGTATTTAAGTCTATTTTAAATTAAAATAATAAAAAATTATAAATAATAATTTTTAATTTATAATATTATTTCAAAACTTTTATTATTTTAAAATTTTATGTAAATAAATAAAAAATATTTTTTTTTAATTTTTCATAATTCAATAAAATATTTTTTTTAATTTTTCATCATTCAAGAAGAGCCCTCGATTGATATCTTCTCTGCTCCTTTTATCCTAACTTTAGCTATTAAGAATGGTTCACTTTATCGATCTCTGTACTAATATATAAATTGATCATCGGTACGTACGTGTCGAGTCGTATCGATGTATGAAACAGTGAGACGTACTGATAGATTGATATGTATCATTCGTACCAATCTCTTATCGAATCGATATGTATTGTTCATATATATGATAATTTGTTATGGTACGATAACTCTAAAAGTGACACGTATTGCTCATACATGATAATTTTCTATGATATAATAATTCTAAAAGTGACCTAAGGTAGGTTGATAGTCATGGTTTAGTCTTTTTCAACCCTATCATCGATTGTGTTATAGAAACATTTTTGTTCTCTTGCGAAGGCGGAAGAGACACAGAATAAAAAGGGGGATGCAAGGGGGTTGGGGTTGTGGACTATAAGAGAAAGAAAAAAAAAAAGCAAGATAGATAATAAGGGATTGTAAATAATAAAATTATATTTTATTAGTGATTTAGGGGTTATCAATAAAAAAATATATATCAATAATAAATTGGGGATGCTAGTAGCAAGCTTTATTAAGTTAGAAGCTTACTATACATAGTATGTATTTTATTACTAACAACCTCCTTATTATTGATAACTCTTTAAGAGTAATAAAATATTAGTTTATTATTTACAATTATAATATTATTGTCACTTGTTGCTCACTGCTCGCTTTATGTCATCCCCGAGAAAGAAGGAAACTATTTCTTACGAGGACTAAGCTTGTTTATTTTTAAAAAAAATGATTGTTTATTTTCACCAACAAGATGCCCAATGTTTTTTACGAGGACTAAGCTTGTACTAGAATAATATGGTCTACTCTCCCTTTTTGTGGCTAAAAAAAAAAAAAGGAAACTATATCTTATTTTTGTATCTTAAGCCTCACAAGAAAGGAAACTACTTCCCATTCTTGTATCATTATGGCCTAACAAGGAAGATTCATGATACTATATATTTAGAGTGATGGTGGGTGTATTCCAACACCTAATACTATCTAGATATAAGCTAAATGTATCCCAAGACATTGTCAAACTTATAGGGGAAAAAAAAATGTCTATATGCTTATTTTTAACTCACTTTTTTTTTTTCTATGACCATTTCAATTAGTATACTCTTCATTTGAAAGAGTGAGTAAATGCATGTAGGATACATAAGTTGATATTATCATATTAAAAATAGTGAATAATCTTTCTTCTAAGATGAGAAAATGTGTGTAGAAGGCAATTTTCTAGTCTACTTTGGATCATCTAAAGGTGAATCTAAAAAGATATCTTCTCTTGTTGTTTTTAATATAATGTTAATTGATATGATACTCATAAAAACATAAACATATTACAATATGATGTAATCCCGATCGAGTTCTATATATATCTTGGACATACATTTCAATGAAAAGAGAAAGGAAATGGTATAAGTATTTGCTAATTTGAGTTGACAATCTAAACAAAATTAAATAAAGGATTAAGTAAAGGTAAGCTTTTGACAAACTAGCATAGAGGAATACATGTCCATGATGGTTTATTATTATTATATTCTATTACTTTTTTTTAATTTTTTTTGAGTATTTTCTCATGGGTAATATGTATGGTGCAGAATTTATCCCATTTTTATTTGTTGTTAGAGTTTTTATTTTATATTTTCATCATATAAAATTTAAAAATATTTCTGGTTATACATTATTTCACGAACAGGAAAGTAGCCTAAAACAACCCTATTCTCGTGTATCATAGGTTGATTTTTGATTGACAATCTTATGTTACAAAACGTATAGCACTTTGGAACCTCCTACCTCTTGGATGGTACAGGAATGTCTTTAGTAAGCATTTTTTTTTTATTCAACAAAAGTGTTAGGTGAACATTGGACTTGCATCTGTCCTTGGAACCTCCTGCATTAATTCAGCATATTTTCGAGAGTCTTTAGTTCATACTAAAAAATTAATTGTTTTGTGTTATTTATTATCTAAGTTATCTTACTCTATTTCATACGTGACAATGACATAATATTTGAATGTTCTCATTTCTAACATTTTTTTTACTATGCAAATCAGATGGATATTACTTCTTGGGTGTCATACATCTTAAGCAATCCCAGTTATACGAGATAAGAATCGAGAGTCAAATATAAATATAAATATTGATCATAATTTAATAATTTTATTTTTTTTATTTTATTAATATTCAACCTCATATATGTCGATCCCAACTAATTTGATTTTTTTTTTCTTTTATTAAATGAGAACTATCATAGAGGATCAGAAATAATACGGATGCACACAATTAATCCATATTAATAATTATTCTTCCGATACGGGAATCTCTCTCTTTCTTTCTCTTTCTTCACCCATCACAAGTTAGGGGCCCACCATGAAACCCTCAAAGTGTCTTCTAAATGCATCCCACTTTAATGTTGTATCCAATAACACCACTTGTGGTGCACTTCAACATCTTGAAGTCATCCCATCTAAAGCGATTTGCTAATGCGAGCAAGCCACATTGATCATCACTAGGCAAAAAAGAAGTGTGGTCGCTTCATGATCTCTTGTTAGGTATTTTCCTCGGTTAAGCTTTCTCTTTCTCTTTAAATTGATTATGATCTCAAGAATAATTATGTCTTAGAAGAACAACAACTTGGTACTTCAAGCACTTAATCGACCATATAAATTATCCTCGCAAAAGAAGTACGACTTGTGGTATTAATTAAGGGTTAATAATAATGATGTCTTTTATTATTTTGGGAGAAGAACAACTTGTAAGAAGGTTGATTAAAGGCTAATAATGATATCTTTTATTGTATTGCGAGAACAATAATTTGTAATAAGGTCATCACAATCCAAGCACTTAATCATGTGAATTATACTCGCCAAAAAGATATGGGTTGCAATAGTAATTAAAGGTTATTCCATCTCTAATATCTAACATTCGTACTAATGATTTATGTCTCGACGGAACAATTCATGTGATTTTGAACTCTTAACTATGATGAATATTATAAATCATAAAGATTTTTATTGGGTGATTGTAAATCTCAAACACTTTAACATAAATCGATTTAAACTTGATGGATCCTAAAAGACAAGTACGGATAAAAGATAATTTTACACAAATATTTTTGATTAAACATAACAAAGCATAGAATGCAAACTCATGACATAGCCTCTAATAACCTAACACAGTAGGAAAATAACCCTATGTTTTTAAAAACCTTATCAATAAAAATCCTTTGGTATAAATTAAGAGCTTATCTTCCTAATTTAAATATTATTCATGAAACAACTAAATTAATATCAATATTAATCGATTTGAGATCAAACCATGTCTTCAATATTTATCCTTTTAAAAAAAATAAAATTTACATGTGAAATTTCAATATCACCCCAACCTCCCATCACCATCATTGACATGACCTCTTCTCATGGAATCATGTGCCTTGTCAAAGAAAAAAGGAAAAATCTATGTGATGATATCTCTCTCTCTCTCTCTTATCATGTAGGCTTTTGCTTCTCTCTCTCCGTTCCTTTTATTTCTCCATACGTCTCGGCTTCCACTTTGCAAAACCTAAATTTAGTCTTCTATGTTTTAATTCCATGCAAGCAATTTCATACGCTTTATGATTCTTATTTTTCTTATCATAACTATGTGCCTTCGTCATGGAGTGGTATCAACCTCAATAGACCAATTAAATTGGGCAAAGGAAAAGGAAAATGACACCATGAGTTTACTATAACCATATGAAACCCTTCCTATCGGATCATTAGAGATTACGGTTCAAGTCTATCAACTCGGATATCATAAATTCATAATAATATACTATCAACTCGAGATAGATTAGAATCGATAGAGTATATTCTCTTTTTTAAGCAAATATCAAGTGGTTATGATGAGTTATTTTTTTCATCGAATGTCTCAGCTAGCTTAGTTAGTAAAGATATTAGCAGTTTATCGTAAGATCGTAGGTTTGAATCTCATCTTCGTCGATTACCTTTTGTAAGAAATAAATAAATATTTTACATCATAATTTAAGGTTATTTTTTTATATTTATTTAAACCTTCTTGATCCTACTACTTACCACAACATCTTGCTAATCGATATTTGTAACAAGCGGAAAGATTAATGCATGCACTAAAAGTAGCTAATTTGGTATGAAATTAAATATTGAAGATAATATTGCAATATAAACAGAGATTTTATATCCATTGATTTGTGTAAATCTCGTGATACACAACATTGAATATTCTTTAATTATTTTTTTATCTTAAAGATAAGATTGAGACATATTTAGTCAAATCAATTAAGAAAAATAGTCAAAATATCTATACCCTCAAAACTAATCCAAATTAGTGTGAAGTCATATCCATCCTCAAAGATTCATCCAAAACAAATAATTGCTCGTCCAAGATCAATAATTATTATCATCGTCTATTCAACATATCTTCAACGTGCAAAACATACATCGTCTCCTCATTTCCTTGGAAGAAAAAGATAACTATGGTTAAGAAGCTAACCACCATTGCCTTTTGAGCATTTCTACAACGTGTAAACGCATATGTTGTCCTCGTTTCCATGGAAGAAAACAAGCCCGTCATCGTCGTATGATGTGATGCCACAGGAACGCTGTTTCACGGAAGCACACCATATCGCCGTCTCTCGGCATGAGAACTTCGTGGGAACGCCAAATCGCATCGGCGAAATGGGAAGAAGCCTTCCCGGATCAAGCTCTATAAAGTTTCATCAGCCCGGCAGTTCGTCGAACAGGATGGCTCGCCTGGCCCTCCCCATCAAGCTCTTCGCCCGATGGCTGCTGCCCTTCTCCGGCGGCACAGCTTCGATCGGCTCCTCGGACTGCGCGATTTGCCTTTGCAGGATGGAGCGTGGTGAGGAGACGCGGGAGCTCAGATGCCGACATCCGTTCCACAAGCCCTGCCTCGACAAGTGGCTGGAGCAACCGGGGAGGTGTTGTCCGGTTTGTCGGGAGGGTGCCGGTGCAGGTGAGAAGGCGTCAGAGAGCAGGAAAAGAGCTGAGCTGCGGGATGATGGCGTCATCGTCTTCTTTCCCTGGGAGGAGGAGGAGGAGGAGGAGGACTTCCGCAGTGATGCGTGGTGGATAAGGTAGGGTGTGGTCGGAGTACGTTTGGGTACGAGCTGTGTGTCTGTGTGTGTGTGTGTTAGAATTATGGGTTGCTGAGCCGTTGTGGAACTTAATGTGACGAATTCAGATTCCTCGAGAGTTATTTCTGGTGCTTTAGCCTTGGAATCTGTAGCCTTCTTCATGATGTTAACGTGTGGGAATTGTGAAGCTTACGAAGCTGTTATGACTTCTTCTTCATCATCTTCTTGCTTGTGATACTTACGAAGCTCATGGAGTTGTTATCAGTAACGAAGGCTTAAACTCACGAGTAGATGATGATGCCTTCTTCAGATTCTTCTTCATCTCATGACTACTTCTTCTTCTTCTTCATCTTCTTGCTTGTGATACTTTCGAAACTCATGGAGTTGTTATCAGTCATGAAGGCTTAAACTCACGAGTTGATGATGCCTTCTTCAGATTCTTCTTCATCTACTGCTACTTTAGATTCTTCTTCCTCTTCTACTCCTTGCGACTTTGTTTCTTCTTTTTCTTCTTCAGAATCATTGCCTTGGAATTGTTGTTTGTCTTGTTGGAATTATAATTTGAGCTCATCAGATCTCATCTCATTTGATCTCTTCTTCTCTATGTACTATCCTATTGTCTTCTACCTCTTTTTTCTGTCTTTTTTCATCGACAATTATTTGAATGAAGACAGAAACAATTACTGTTGTTGCAATTAGTGCCAATGTTATTGCTACGATGACAAAGTTTCTTGGACAAAGGTTTAATACAGTTCTTCAATCATGAGAAAAGAGTAACACAACAATCAGCAGAGAGAAGATTACAGATCATATATATATATATACACCATTCAATTTGTACAAAAATATGTACATCTGTAGACCACACCTCGATTTCGGACGACTTTGGACATCGTTTCTGCTTTAACCGAAGAAGGTAGACAGCTGCCGCAGCTCCTCTCTAATCACCCATCCACAAACAAGAAATGAACAAGAATTGAATGTTACACTCACGGTTACTTACAAACAAGAATTGAACACAAAATATCACAATACGTATCTCTGATGAAATGGATATAAACAAAAAACAAAACACAAAAGAAAAATCGCAATGCACAACTCCCTAATCGTTCACCGGGCTTTGTGATTCTCTGATGGAACTCAGTCTCTTGTACATCTCTGCACACCAGCCGGCAAAATCTAACATGGCCCGGAAGAGCTCCGGTAGGTGTGTTTTGAGGCTGGTTAGCGACTTGTCCCTCACCATCTTGCATTGCTTCCTATATGATTCTTCGGACGCCCTCAGCTTACTCTCTGCATTGTCCACAACTGCCTTCTTCTCCGACACTAGATCCTGTTGTGTTGCTCCTTCGACTGTCTCGGGATTAACCTCATCAGAGGATGTTGCTGTGATCCTCTCCATGTACTTGTGATGCCACACGTCAAACTCATGTTTCTTCCGCTCACAATCCCTGCGGGCATCGTCCCACTTCAACTTCAAGTTTAGCTCTTCGACTTGACACAGCATGATGGCCTGCACTGCTCCTGAGAAGGTACTTAGGCTGCTCTTGGCCCGATCAACTGGAAGATTCTCTAACTGGTCATGCCATGCATGCAGCAGGGTCTTGATCAGAGGATCGGCTTGCTCTGGTGGAGACGATGCATCCTTCCTGCTGCTGTGTTCAATTGGAACAACGTTCAAATTCAACCAGCTGTTTAGGGCTTTGATATAGTCTTTCTGATGATTAATGAGTTTTTGGAACTGTGAATCCCACTCTCCAACCATTTTCCAAAGCTGAACAGTTCGATTATGATGTTGTTTACTTGTCTCCCTGGGAGCAAGTGGAATGTCAAGACCTCTGATTTCCTTCATTATCTTAAGCTGGCTGCCATGATGGAAACGCATAGTCTCCCACATCTTAGCCATCCTGACAAAGAGGCAACATTATATTGATATGGCACATGAGAAACATTTGAAGTCAAGCTCAAGATACATCAATCTAACATGACTATGAGGCAGCACTTTCCACAAAAAAGATGATAGCTCACTATGTTTCTGTGAGAACATTGTGATGCAACTAAAGTAGTCTATGCATCATTAAATGACCCAAAATCACCAAACCCAAAACCGTGTGCATATTCTCTTTATTGAAACGACAAAGACGAACAAAATATCACATCTCAAAAACAACACATAATATGGTATAAACTATAAAGTCTTTTTCTCATTTTTTTAAACCAAAATATGCCAACGGCAATGCCATGTCATGACCTAGTCAAACATATGAACCCAAAATGTTACTATTGTTGTAGCTAAAACCATGGTCAAAACATAACTCATGATTAAGCCGGAAACTTTGCCAGGCTTCCAGTGTAGGCTTCTTCGTGAATTACCCATCTTTGAACATCTACATCATATGGCTCTGAACTTAGGATAACATAGCAGGGTCAGCCATTGGAAGTGTAAACGAAACTTCGTATTTGTTCTATATGAAATTATTCATATTTTTCCTTTCTATGAAATAATGCCATATCAAAAGAAGAAAATAAAGTGAAGATACTAGATAGCTCAATTCCTTCCAATTATATGATGTGAATGAAACAGGAATATGATTTTAACCTACAGATATAGAAAAAAAAAATTATAGCAGCCCATATCTTTGTATATTACAAGTAACTTTAAAGCAGGAGAAGATACATAAGGAATAAAGCATGGAGATAGACAAACAAAGAGCCCATTGACCTCCAACAGTCAAGAGGGAAGGAAGCATAGACAACCAGCAAAATCATAACATTTTACTTGTGTTAGCTACCAAAGAGAGAAACTTGAGAATCTTATATGGCTAGTTCTAACTGTGAATTTGAATTAGTGTTTTCTGAGTTGTCAAGATCAGTTACCTCTATAGTAATCCAATTTAAACTTATTTAACTAGAATACTACAACCTCAGAAATTTTATTGGTAACTGCAGAATGAAAAAAGTGGTATGAAGCAGGCAATTTTCTAAGATGCTATGGCTAATTTAACATATATACACCAAAATGATTCAAAAGCTCTTAGTCTGATGGAAAACAACACCAATGTCTTGCTTGTATGGAAGACACTGAAAATTGAATTGCATAGTACTAAGAAATGGTAGGGATCTCGTAAGTACCTTGCGAACAACATGTGACTATTACCTAATAATGAGAGAAATGCAAATAACATTCCACTTGCATGGTCCAATATGTAAGTCACAGAGAAGAACAATAAGAACACATGATAAACATGCTTAGGATCAATTATGAAGAAATATTCTTATTATGGGAGCAAGAGAAGTTTCTCTTATTATTTAAGCTTCCAGAAATTATACGTACTTTGATAGATTTCCTTCATGAATAATATTTTCATCAATATCTTCATCATATTGAAAAATTGATCCAAGAATCAAGATATCTAAAATTTCGACTTATTGATATTTTTTCCAATCAAACTTAACTATATCAAATTACTAAGATTGCATCTCATATATCTAGTCGTAGCTCTACTTAATTTAAAATATTTAATTTTCAATTATTTGTCTCCATAACTCAACTTTAGAATTAATTTTATTTTAACTTTTATCAACTAAAATAATATTATCTCAAATAAAATACCTCTATTTTGTATATAGTAAGTTCATCCATTATCAACGTGATTCCCTATTGCAAGTTTATGTGTCTCTTTGGGCTTAGTGAGAGAATTGGTGAAACAAATATAAGCTCACCTTGCCGGATTAGTGACTGAGTCTATTTATATAGCAAGACACAAAGTAAACATATTGCAGAACAAATGGTTGAAGAATAAATATGTAGTAAAATGAACAAGGGACAAAAAATAAGTACATCAAAGGCATAAACATGAATGGAGAAGATTATGTCTACAGCTGATTTAGATACCAGGGCGGTGAACACTACAAAATGAGATATACAATATTACTCTCATTAATGGGATTTTGAAATTTTATCTGGAATGATCCCAAAGAAAATGGGGACTGCTTCATGTATAATTGAGACTAGATCTAAATATGGTTGTAATGGGTGTCCAGCTTAACAAAGCAAAACAGGGAAGAAGGATCACAAATAAGCATGTGATGAGTAAGGGATAAAAATTGTTCACCTTGCTTAGGATAATAAGATTATAATAATTACTGGAAAAATCCTATACATCAAGTAGATTACAGAACAACACACAATCAAGCAGACCACAAAACATTACATGATGAGCATGTCCCATGGGAGAGCAACTTACCCATTAACAAGTTCTTTTAGCCTTGGATATAGTTGATCATCACGAAGACGGTTAATTTCTGTAACTGTTGAATCCATGGACTGCATATCAACTATGTATCTCGTATGCAGATGGCTTACAACTGATTTGATTTTTTCCAATGCCATCGAATTTGCCCCATGTTTCTTTTGCTTATTCAGCAAAGCTACCTTTTTTTGATAATCAATTTTCATAAGTTCACCAGCCTGTATCAAGAGTTCAATCGATTATGAGATTCAACAATAAACAAAACTAAAAAAGGACTTACAGCAAATTATATTACTTTCTATAAATGTGCTTTGGAGATTGTTTCTTTATAAAAACTTCAGTAACATAGGAACAGGTCAGAAGGAAAATGGTGTACAACAGGTTCAGAGGACCAACGGGCCTCCATTTTTTTATTTCAGTTTTGAGCTCCGAGGAGCTTGGTGTCAGTTGTACTTGCATTTTGAGCCAATATAGAAGTTTTCTTTTTCAAAAAAAGGAAAATGGTGTTAATGAATCCTGAAGCACATTCTCAAAACTAAAAATAAATTGGTAACTTGTCTATCTTGATGATGCAAACAAGCATATGTCATTAACAAGCTGAAACATAAGAATCATCAGAATATAATGTTACAAGCCAAAACAAAATCTTATTTGGGATTTTAAGTATTACAATGATAATTCCATCAATCACGAGTTTATAAACATAAATAGAAATTTTAAAGTAGAGTCAATAAGTGGCAATCCATATTATGAGTGTTAAAATGGAACCAAAGACTAGCATTCTTTGTCACTTGGAAAATCAAACATGAAGGAAAGAGCATATCTAAAAAGCTGGTATACCTAGAAAAACTATAATAAGATCATCAGAAATGTCACTTGAAAGATAAAGCAATCATTGCAAGTTGGAGGCAGTAATAGGCTAAGTGAAGTTTCTTATGGTGGTTCTTTTATGCCAATAAGATGAATTTTTTTCATTTTTGATAGATGTCACAATTGTTTTGTTTTGTTTTCTCTTTCTTCTACTCACTCCCTTTCTATTAGTCTCTCTCTCCCCTCCTCTGCCTCCTCCACCCCACTGACTAGCCATCACCTTCTCCCCACTCCACTGGTGCTACCATCTTCTCCTACCAATATGCCTCCACCTCCACCTCCACCTCATCTTCCGCCTTAACATCCTCTTCTTCCTCCTTTCCTCATTTCTCTTTCTCTCTCTTCCTCCCTAGTGTGGGTAATCTGGCCACCTGCCAGTACACTTGACTTAGATTTTAATCCATGGTGTGGAAGCTCAACTTTTAACTTCTGTGTTTTCACAGAATAGTCTCTGTCAGGTTCTGGATGATGTTTTCTGGCAGAGGAAAACAACAATTCCAATCCCAATGATCAATTATAGTGCGAAAATTCAATTTTGTAACTTTTGTGTTATCACATAACACTGACACGTGTGTTAATCCTACAAGGCTATAAGTCAAGCAACAGTCTAATGTCAGCTTATTTAATTTATAAAAGCAAATATACAAAGGTTTCTTATTATGAAATTTTGTTATAATATTATGATAATTATATTATGATTAACCAAAATTAATCAATAAAATGCATAAAATTGACTATCATGGTTAGAGAATCTAAGTTCACAATCCTACACATCAAGAATTGGCTTATATACTTTAATGAAGTAGTTTAATGCTTTAAATTAAGGAGAGAAATGAAGAAGAAAAGCCAAACAAGAGGGAATGTCCTTGCTAGCTACATTTAATAAAGATTTGTTGTTAACTTCAACTAGAAAAGTGAAGGTCTATTGTAAAGCTGGAAATCATCCAGCACAAGCTGCAAGAGCAATAGCATCCAACAAAATCTAAAAAAAAATTAAAAAGAAGCAAATATGTACAGCAGGTTTACCTTAACTTCATCATAAAGCTTTTTCTCCCATGCAAGCATCTTATCCAGAATGGCTGCATGAGTTTCCCATTCTTCATTATCAAAATCATCCTTAACAACATCTTGAGACAGGCCTTTTATTGAACGATTCCATGTAATAACTCGCATGAGTATTGCTGAATGATCAATGTGCCCTGAATATAGAATGACTGAATGAGTAAAAATTATCACACGAATGCTAAATGGTAAATGACTCAATGCCTACTCAGGAACAAGTGCCATCAATGACCAGATATTTGGAATGGGCTGACTAAAACAACTCATTTCATATGTGAAGTCAACATAAAAAAGTATTATGAACAAAGAAATGCACAAGAGGAATATAATGCACTAAGTGTAGCTAAAGGTAACACGAACTCCATAAGAACTGCAAAGAAAAATTGACACTAGCATGATAATTGGCTGTGTGCGACACAAACAATTCCAATTATAATATTCTAGAATCATCAAGTATTGTCATTAGTCATTACTCATGTTTAAGATACATGCAGCATGAGAAATATGGAATGTGTCCAGCAATGATCCCACCCAACATGCAGAAGTTTACCTATGACAAGGCTCTCTTCTACAGCCTCCTCAAAAGCACCATGCTGTCAAATGGCACCCCTTCAAGGACATCCTCTGCAATTGGCTGGAGTATATGTTTACATCACAAATGCACTACCATCTACCATCATCTAGTTCCCAATGATTAATCTTCCATTTCTTGATGATTATTGAGGACCAAGGAAAGAAAAATGGGTAATGATGATGCATGCTTATATTCTTATTAGTTCATCATATCAAGATTTGATTATATGTCCTGTACTAGTTTCAACAGCCATGTATACTATTGAAGAAAAATTCATTTATTTATTGAAGTCCCAGTTACACTCCCTTTCCATTTTTTTTATAGACCCTTAAGTACAAGCAAAAAGGAAAAGAACAAAATTTTGGAAAGAATATAATTTAAAAAATGCATCAATACAAATCAATCATTTATTCTTTCCTTCTTCAGGGAAGATAATTTTTCAAATTTTTTTGAAAGATAATCTTCCTTTGTAATAATATATCTTGGCTTCCATATTAATAGAATGATGTAATATTCCTGTGATGGAATTCCCAATTAAGATTTGTGATCTTCAATCAAATGAAATTTTAGTTTCTGCCATTTTTCCTCATTGTCTTCTTTTATATTCTCTTTGAGCAATCCACAAAGCTAAAGTTAAAAAAAAAGGGTAAGAGGTATTGTCATGTGGCAACTTTATGTTTTTTTTTTTTTTATACAAAAAACATCATCTAAAATATTAAAACGATTCCAATGAAAAGAAAAAAATAACTAGAGTAAATTAAATAAACTTATTCAATTAAAGTCCAATCCAGATTGACCAGGAACCCAAAAGGATTTTGGGCGGCCTATCTTCTTTTTACAGGTAGGATAGACACAGGAAATTTTGTGAACTCCATCACCAGAATTCATTTTGGTTCCCTTCTTCCTAGGGTCTTTGTAAGAAGGACGTTAGCGGTTGTTATTTTGATAGAATACCCCAAGTTATTTTGGCATCTTAGAAAACCCCAGTTAAACTCCTAATTTAAACTATAAGACTCAAAAAACTATGAGAATCACCATAAAACCTGATGTACTCTATAGAGAATAATCAAAGTTCTTAATGTTCTTAAAAATGCATGCAAATTTATTTTAGCTGCATTATAAAACCAAACAACCTAAAAAAGCTTCCTACCTTAAAACAATGACGGTTTAGACATCAACACAGATTATGCATTATTATAATATACAAGTAAGCAACTTGAGGAGAGAAAAAATTAAATATTCAATTGGTTGCAGCAAAGTTATCACCACAACTAACTATTATTGAGGCTTCCTTTATATGATCTTCCTTTTCTTCTATTTCTCCTTTCTTATTATACATGGATTTGTTATTCTTTAGCAAAAGGGTGGATAACAAATGACAATGATTCATGCTACACGATAACCAGGCTTCAAAACGTAATTACTAAATAAGTACATTCAAAGTGAGAAGAAAGACCAAAATGCGTCCTTGTTGAAAGACAAAGTAGAAAAATGGCACAGACAGAAGCAAGAAACAATAATTCAAGATAGTTAGTTGCCAAGGATTAATTTTGTCCAATGTTTGCCTTTCTGTGATATATTTTTTAAATGTCTAAAATTGTTCAACAGTAAGCAACTATCCTGAAATTGGGGCACAACGATGAACGTTTAAAACATACTTAAATCATATATGAGAAAAATACAGGTTTGGAGTAAATTGCAAAGTTGTGTGGATGATAAAGTTCTACAAGCTCATGTTAGAGAATTCATTTTTTTGTCAAAGTAACCTCAAAGAGAAGAAACAGGATCAATCTCACCAGGCAGATATCAATAAATTAAAAATAGCAAAATTCAAAAGGTCAGAGAGTGGCTTGCCTCTGTTGTCGGCAAAATTCGAGTGATAATGCATCCGAGTGGCCTCAAGCATCTTTGAAACCTCGTGAGCGCTCTCCGATGCCTTCAGGAAATGGTCATCCAGCTCATTCAAAATCTGAATCAGATTGACACTAGGAGCCGGAGTTTTGCTTCTCTTCGTTTCAGATGCTCCAGCAGACGCAGCATGCTGGTGGTCCGCTGAACCGCCTTGCTTAACCTTCTTGACTTGCTTTGACGGTGGCGGAGGAGAAGGGTCAACGACAACCTTTGCAGGCGTCGCTTGTGTTTCATCACCAGGAATTCCATCGGTGCTCACAGGAGATGGAGGCGCCCTTTTCTCCTGCTCTTTCTCTATCGTCTCCCTCCATGTGGTCTCTTCCGGCTGGCTAAGGTTGGGCGGTATCATGTGATCGTTTGACCCAAAAAAATAAGCCCAGGTCTCGGAGGAGGGCGGCGGAGCCGGCGGAGCGGGTTGAGGCTGAGGCTGAGGCGGCGGATCAGGGGAGGAGCTCCTGGCAGCGGAATGATCGTCATCGGCGTGCTCCGCTTCATCCTCCTCTCGGATCGAGGCATCGACGGGGATTTTGCCGAGGGATTTCTTCTTGGATTTGGAGATCGCGAAGTCAGCAGGCATGCTGGCGGAGCGCTGGATGGGGGCGGCAGGGGAGGTGGATGAGTCGGAAGGGGGAGGAGGGGGAGGCGGAGGGAGTGATGGCTTCATCCCGACGGCGACGGAGGAGGAGGACGAGGAGGAAGCAGCGTCTGCGGCGGAGGCATGAGACTGACCGTGGTCTTGGAGCTCGCTGTGGCCGAAGTCGGAGAGTGCAGCGCCGGTGTTCTTGAGGGCGACAGCGTAGGCGGCCTGGGCGGCTGCGAAGGCGTTGCGGGATGCGACGGCGTCCCGCATGAACAGCTTCCGATTCTTACACCGCACCACCGCCTCCTCGTTCTCGATCTTCGACTGCGCGCACCCCATCGCAGTCTCTCCGCCGCTGCCGAGCGCCCCAACGCGGTGGTTGGGTTGGCTTTTCCTTCACGATTAAGAGAGACATATATAAATCTTTTCTTCCGCCCTTACGAAATCGGATCCTCTCCAACCATTCTATTTACAAGACTCATCATTCGTCGTTCCTGTCAGCGCTCCGATGTGAGATCACGTAAACGGCCAGAGTATGTTGGACTGGAAATTACTGATACTAATATGGTTGGAGAGGATCCACGGACGGTCAGTAGGAAGAGGGCGACTGAGGAATAGAAAGCCCGGAAGACGTGTTCAGTCCAACGAAGACGGTGGTCATTCCACGTACGCATACTGCTGTAATTGGAACAAGCAATTAAATATATATATTAAATAATATATATATATATACTAAATGAATTATTAAATTATATATATAAGGTCTTCATTTTTAACTCCTTAATCATTGTGTACTAAATATCATATAAACTCACTACGACTCCGTCATCTACAAAGGTTAATGATTTAAAATATTGTTTTTAGGATGTCAATTAATTTAATTGGTAAAGATCGATAGCAAAATTAAACAGTATAAAACTTTAATTGTTGGTAATCCCAAAAGTTTTGTCGGTTAAACGTGTGAAAAATGATAAAAATTTTGCTTAGATTGTAAGTGATCCCAAAAGTTAAAGCTTTTAGAAAGGGGTTGATCGAAATTAATATTCTATCTCACGTGAAAATTAGATTAAGCTCGATATGTGAATCTGAACTCGAATGACGGTGTAATCAACTAGTGAGAAAGACAAATCACATGATTCAAACTCAGAATTCTTTAAAGAATTTTAATCGATAAAGTTTGGAGATTTGATCCAATTTGAGATATTTAAGCTGGTTTATACGTGCAACCGAATCCAAGCACGTAAGTGAATACCATATAAATAAAAGGAAATTATGAATGACTGACCATAAAGTGTGAGCGACTAAGAGGTTAAAGGTTTAAAGCAGATTCTCGTTGTCTGACTCCGTGTCAACATGGTATCGATGGACGACTTGTTCTGTGCTTATCTCTCTCTCATACTCTCAAAGCTTGAGAGAGAGAGAGAGAGAGAGAGGGGAGGAGGAGGAATGCAACCAAAGGATCATTTTAATTTGGGAAATCAATGGACAACTTGTTCTGTGCTTCTCTCTCTCTCAAAGCTCGAGAGAGAGAGAGAGAGAGAGAGAGGGGAGGAGGAGGAATGCAACCAAAGGATCATTTTAATTTGGGAATGTGACTTGTGCTGAAGCCAATTATGCATATTTGTCAGTATCAGATATAATTGTGTGATGTCAAATTTAAAGGATATCGTCAAGTTATATGCACCCAAAGGATCATTTAAATTTGGGTTTTAGGGCCACTATACTGTGAGAATGTGACTTGTGCTGAAGCCAATTATGCATATTTGTCAGTATCAGATATAATTGTGTGATGTCAAATTTAAAGGATATCGTCAAGTTATAACATTTGAGAGATAACATGAGATGCTAATGTGTCAGTGACATTAAGGCATTAGTCACATGGTGTTGAGATTTGATTATGTAATTATTCCTATATCATTTGCCCCCTACTTTGTGCCTCGATCAGTGTAATAGAATCAAAGCATGATAGAATTTCTGCTTGAGTGTTAATATCAAAAATGATTGTTCAACAACTTTCGTTATAAGGAGTATGATAAGTTGTTACAACTATGTTATCGTCCAAAGAAATACTTTCGATTTTTTTTAGTTGCATTGTTGTCGAGACGAGCGATTTAGGCCATTTTATCCGCACTGGGTGTTGAGATTTGATCATGTAATTATTCCTATATCATTTGCCCCCTACTTTGTGTCTCTTACTAGAATCAAAGCATGATGAAATTTCTGCTTGAGTGTTAATATAAAAAATAATTATTCAACAACTTTCGTTATAAGGAGTATGATAAGTTGTTACAACTATGTTATCGTCCAAAGAAATACTTTCGATTTTTTTTAGTTGCATTGTTGTCGAGACGAGCGATTTAGGCCATTTTATCCGCACTGTCATCGAATGATACTTTAGGTCATTTTGATCACATTATTGTCAAGTGTAGCACTTTAGGTCATTGTCAATTGCACTGTTGTTGAAAGAAGCACTTCAAGTTATTTTTGATCGTGATATCATCGAAAGTAGTGCTTCGAGTAATTTTCGTAGCGGTATCGTCATGGAAACAAATGCTTTCCATTTTTTTCAGTCGCGTTTTTATCGAGATGAGCGATTTAGGCCATTTTATCTGGACTGTCATCGAATGATACTTTAGATCATTTTGATCACATTATTATCAAGTGTAGCACTAGGTCATTGTCAATTGCACTGTTGTTGAAAGAAGCACTTCAAGTTATTTTTGATCGTGATATCATCGAAAGTAGTGCTTCGAGTAATTTTCGTAGCGGTATCGTCAAAAGAAGTGTTTCGACTTATTTCAACTATATTGTCATTGAAAGGAGTGTTTTGGATAATTTTGATTGTACTATTATCGAATGGAGTACTTTTAACTATTTCGATTATACTATCATCAAAAACAGTATTTCATATTCTTTTCATCATACTATCATCAAAAGGAACATTGTCAATTCTAAGGTATTAGACTACGATATGTCATTCGAGGATTCTCTTTATCGTCAGGGTAGTTTAGGCCACGTGATATATCATTTGATGAGTTTTAGCTTAACTTTCTAAAAGCGTATCATTTTCATAGTTACATTAATATTGATTTGAAACTCTTATATGTGATTATCTTAATGAGCTCCATGTGTTGTTGTGTTGGTACATTGAAACATATGAGAGTAGCACTTCAAGTTATTTTCGATCGTGATATCATCGAAAGGAGTGCTTCGAGTAATTTCCATAGCGTTATCTTCAAATGAAGCGTTTCAGCTTATTTTAACTACATTGTCATCGAAAGAAGTGCTTTGGATAATTTTGATTTCACTATTATCGAATGGAGTACTTTTAACTATTTCAATTATACTTATCATCAAAAATAGTGTTTCATATTGTTTTGATCGTACTATCATCAAAAGGAGCTTTGTTGGTTTCAAGGTATTAGACTATGATATGTCATTCGAGGATTCTTTGAAACTCTTATATATGATTATCTCAATGAGCTCCATGTGTTAGTATATTGAACCATATGAGATTAAAAAATATCATAATAATAGCTTTGCATAATTCTTGATGTTGTCACCTCATCCATCCAATCAAATCAATGGGAAACCAAACAGTTTGTTAGGGTATAGCCCAAGGGTCATTTAGCCATAATAAATAGCAAACTAGACTCATTCCGTTGCTTCATGCTTTTGGAGCATACAACCTTTTAGATTCTTTCAAAAAAACCTTTTGTTTCCTTCTCCTAGAGGTTTTTTTAATTCATTCTCCTCATCGATGATTGGGGTTTAAATAGATTATTGATTTTGAATCTAAAAGATATTGTATACTCATATATGCGATTGTAACATCCGAGAGAGGACATAACATACTGATATATTGATCCTATAATATCAAAATATCGATCATATAATATCAAGAAATAAATGGCAAGATGCTCATTACCAAGTGACATCAAAAGTATCACCTATATAATGCAATTAAGAGGTTAATATTGGGATGAGAAAAATAAAAGAAAATGTATCATTTTGTTGAAAGCTGAACTTTAGAAATATACTTTGCATATGAGTTATGGAAAGTCGAAGGCCTTTCGGTATTATGTATTGGGATATACCCCACAAAGAAGAAGCAAATACAAGCCATCAAAATATTATTTTTAAATAAATTATTATTATTATTATTATTATTATTATTATTCTTAAATTTTGAATTACCTTTTCCACTACCTCCATCATTTAAAACCAATTCCACCATCACCCCATCACCAATGGATATTTTTGCCTGTTATTTATCTGATATTTTCTAAATTTATCGATGTCTTCATTAATTACTCCATATCTTTACGAGTTGGATTACAGTGTAAATATTTTGAATCTCCGATCCTTAATACACGCTGGATTACAGTGTAAATTTATCTCCTCTTACTATGTGTTCTTAATACGAAGAACTTTTAGTGAGAGAAGAGATGAATAGGCGTAGCTTTGACTCTGCTAGATATCATTGATTGTATTGTTCTGACTCAATTAAGTTATTTCCATGTAGAAATGTGACTCAAGAATGCCATGTGGCCTGGTTTGACTCATCTATGAGTCAACCCAGACCACAAGACTCGACAATTGACGGCTGAGTCAACCCAGACCACGAGACTCGACAATTGACGGTTCGATCGGCGCCAATCTTCGTGCAAACACTGCCAGGGTTTAGCTTTAGGGTAATACGGCAGTAGGGAGCCATACATCCAGCTCGGTCGGCAACCCAGACCACAAGGCTCGACAATTAACGGTTCGATCGGTGCCAATCTTCGTGCAAACATTGCCCGGGTTTAACTTTAGGGTGATACGGCAGCAGGGGAGACATACATCCAGCTCGGTCGTCAACCCAGACCACAAGGCTCGACGATTGACGGTTCGATCAACGCCAATCTTCGTGCAAACATTGCGAGAGTTTAGCTTTTTAGGTAACCGCCCACGCCGGCATCGTCGAACGAAAGGTCGAGTCCTCGAGACATGCTGCCGGCCCGACGCTTGCGTCTCCTTCTGGGCTCCGCTTACGCGCCGGCGCGGCCCACCTCTTCGCTGCCCGACGCCCTCGTCCCCCGAGCGCAAGCCGGCGCGGGGACGACGACGGGAAGGAGAGCCGGCAGCGGTGGCTGCCGGGACACTCTCGGAAGGCGGCTCCTCAGCCTTATCTACCCGAAGCGCAGCGCCGTGGTGGTCCTCCGCAAGTGGGCGGAGGAGGACATGCCCATCCAGAAGTACCAACTCAACCGCGTCGTCCGAGAGCTGCGCAAGTACAAGCGCTACAAGCACGCCCTCGAGGTATGTCCCGTCCCACCTTTACCCCTCCTCCTCAATTGCTTCTTCACTATCGATTCCCACTGGTAATGCTATGCTAGTGTTTAGATCGTTTAGAACCCTGTCAATTGTATGATCATGCACATTGAATAGGATTGAGAGTTTCATAAGGTTTCCCTCACATCTAAGAAGAGCTTACAGGTTGTTTAATGCTAATGACAATTTGACCTATGCTAACTTCTACCGTAATAAAATATTTAACCATTATCTGGACCTTTATGGAGTGGTGGTGATCTTTTGTGTAATTGGTGCGTGATAGATGCTTGGGAATAATTGAGGGTTTGCTTAAGATGGATAAACAAATAGATTTTGTAAGTAAAAGTTTTAAGTTTCATAGATTTACTATTTAATAGGATGGAAAGATTGATGAGAACATTGTTCACAAAGTAGCAAACAGGTTGATTGAAGAGAAGGGGTGCATTGGAGCTTTTTTTGTCGCCATCCTATGCCCCTTAGGTCAAAGAGAAATTTTAATAAGATGGTTATAGGGCCAGCTATGTCTTATGGACCAGAATTTTGGACCATTTAAAAATATATACATAAAAGATTATTGTACATGAGATGAGAATGTTGTGGCTGATGCATGAGGTTACTAGAAAAGATATTTAAAGCAAGTTTTCATTTACAAACAGTTTGGTGTATCCCTGATCGATGATAAAATGAAGAGACTGTCTAAGATGGTTTGGACATATTTAAAGAAGACCCACAAGTGTCGTGGTTAGATAAAGTGAACTAATTAGGATTAATGATAAAAGATATCTGAATTCTCTTAATTTAAATAAGGGTAATTGCCTTACAGAATGCACAATGAAGGGGAAAGAATTCCATGTAGCCCTAATAGTTGGGACATTATGGTTTTTTGTTGTTATCGTATCTTGGTGCCCTTATGGTATGATATCCATAAAGATATTATGTGAAGATGGGAAATTTAAATGACTGTTTGGAATCTCTAACTAAAGAGAACTCTCATGTTGGTTATGGATAACTTTAGCCTCAGCTTAGTACATAATGTCCTTTTGCAATTGTAGTTGTTGCTAGGCTTTTTTTTTATGAACAAATGAACCTTAATTGAGAAATCATATTATTATGCTGAGATTTGTTTATCTTTTTTGTGAACCTATGTACCTTAATCATGTATATTATGAGATATTGTTTAGTGTCATCCTATAAATATGATACAGAGAAGGTGACAGAATAGAACGTATTTGAAGACAAGATTGGTTTTCACATTTTTTTTTCCTAAGGTATATTTTAAATTGAGTAATCATGTTAAACTTAAATTGCAGTCTTCTAACCATTTATGCCATTATTAAAGAAAACCTGTTGAGGCAAGTAGTAATCATATTGAAACTGATATACTTATGTATAACAATATTCAGGTTTCAAGTTACAGAAAAGTGCAGTAAAGAGAAGTCAGACCTTTTCTTGCTTTCATTACCAATATGGATTGGTCCAACAGAAACCTTAGTCCTTGCCAAGGATTGAAATTTCGTACCATACCGAACTTTCGTGCTTTGCTCGATATGGTATGATACGGGCGTACCGAGCGGTACGCTAGAGTGTACTGAATGGTATGCTTAGAAAATATTAAAATTAATTTTAATATTATATATATATATATATAAGGGACCATTTGGTCGGCCCGTAGGCTCGCGAAGAATTGTCCGCTTTGGGCGATGGGTGCACGGATTTGTTCTTTCGAAGCATGTGAGCTCTAAAAAGCACCTCTAAAGGTAAGGGACACCCGGTGGACTTATGAGCCTTTGGTTCTCATACTCCTCAACCAATGTGGGACTAAATGGCCTTATCAGTGCTCCCTCCCATAAGGGAGCCAAGGGCTCATAGTCGAGGTGCACGACTCGGAAGCAAGTTTGCTCAGCCGAGGTGTAGGCATCGGGCCCTCCTTCTAGCGCTAATATGATAAGGGACCATTTGGTCTGTCGGCCATTGGTGCGGCCCGTAGGCTCGCGAGGAATTGTCCACTTTGGACGATGGGCGTACCTACACAGTTTTGTCCTTTCGGAGCATGTGAACTCTAAAAGGCGCCTCTGAGGGTAAGGGAGACTCGACGGACTTATGAGCTCTTGGTTCCCATACTCATCAACCAATGTGGGACTAAATGACCTTATCGGTGCTCCCTCCCGTAGGGGAGCCAAGGGCTTATAGCCGAGGTGCACGGCTTGGGAGCGAGTTTGCTCGGGCGAGGTGCAGGCATCGGGCTCTCCTTCTAGCGCCAATATGATAAGGGACCATTTGGTTGGTCGGTCGGCCATTAGTGCGGCCCGTAGGCTTGCAAGCAATTGTCTGTTTTGGGCGATGGGCGTACCCACATGGATTTGTCCTTTCGGAGCATGTGAGCTCTAACGCACAGATTTGTTCTTTTGGAGCATGTGAACTCTAAAAGACACCTCTAAAGGTAAGGGAGACCTGACGGACTTATGAGCCATTGGTTCTCATACTCCTCAACCAATGTGGGACTAAATGGCCTTATCAATGCTCCCTCCCATAGGGGAGCAAGGGCTTATAGCTAAGGTGCACGGCTCGGGAGCGAGTTTGCTCGGTAAGGGCTCATAGCTAAGGTGCACGACTCGGGAGCGAGTTTGCTCGGTCGAGGTGCAGGCCTCGGGCCCTCCTTCTAGCGCCAATCTGATAAGTGACCATTTGGTCGGTCAGCCATTGGTGCGGCCCGTAGGCTCGCAAGGAATTGTCTGCTTTGAGACCATTTGGTCGGCCAGCCATTGGCGTGGCCCGTATGCTTGCAAGGAATTGTCCGCTTTGGGCGATGGGCGTCCCTGCACGGTTTTGTCCTTTTGAAGCATATTAGCTCCAAAAGGCGCATCTGAGGGTAAGGTGAAGCATGTTAGCTCCAAAAGGCGCATCTGAGGGTAAGGGAGACATGACGGACTTATGAGTCCTTGGTTCCCATACTTCTCAACCAATATGGGACTAAATGGCCTTATCAGAAACTAAGGGCTCATAAGTCCACCGAGTCTCCCTTACCCTTAGAGGCGCCTTTTAGAGCTCACATGCTCCGAAAGGACAAATCCGTACGGGTACGCCCAAAGCGGACAATTCCTCACGAGCCTACGGGCCGCACTAATGGCTGGCCAACCAAATTGTCTCTTATCAGTTCCCATACTCCTCAACCAATGTGGGACTAAATGGCCTTATCATATATAAATATATAAATTATAAAATCACAAAAATATAAAATAGCTAACGATGGTGTGCTTAAAACAATATTAAATATATAAAAAATATATAACTTAGCAGCGCCTGAACCCTAGGCGAATAGATGCGGCGTCGAGGGATGACAGCGAGCACTGCAGCGAGGGAGCGGAAGAAGAAGAATCTTCTTCGGTGTCGAGAGAAAAATGGCAGCGGGTGCCGAAGTGTTGCGGCGTCAAGGGAGCAATGGCAACGGGTGCCGTAGCGAAGAAGAAGACGACGAAGGAGGAGGTGGCGTCGGGGTATTATTTCTCGAAGCTTCTCCATCTTTCTCCCTCTTCTTCGAATGCCTCTTCTTCCTTACCTCGCCTCACCTCGCCGCAATCGGGCTGATACCGCCCGGTAGCAGGCGGTCCGCGTGCCGGTCAGCTGGCGGGGTCAGCTGTACTGCCTGGTATGAGCGGTACCATTCGGTATTGCAAACCTTGGTCCTTGCTTTCATGAACTATATTTTGACAGATTCATGACGACTTGAACATCTTCAGTATTTAATTCCTCAGCATTTGTTTGCTTTTATCACATGCTCTTTTATTGACTTTTTCTTGTACTTTATTTCCAGAGTACCAATCTGCCATCATATTATTTTTTATATCTAATGCTATCATCAGTTGGAGATTTAGCTTCTTTTAAGATCGTCAGTCATATTCACTTGTCTGTGACCTAGAAACCTGTAGGTCTTATGGCGTCAATTATGTTTCTTTTTTTACCAGTTGATCAATTATTTGCATGTTGGTTACGTGACATATTGCTTTGCTGACATTGCTTTTCATTGACTAATGCAGATATGTGAATGGATGACCACTCAATCACACATCAAGCTGCTTCCTGGAGATTATGCTGTCCACTTAGACTTAGTTGCAAAGGTTCGTGGTCTGGCTAGCGCACAGAAGTTCTTTGAAGACCTACCAGTTAGGATGAAGGGCCCATCTACCTTATCTGCCCTTCTTCATACTTATGTGCAGTGCAAGTTGACTGATAAGGCCGAGTCTCTGATGGAAGAAATGTCAGCTCAAGGTTGGCTCAGATGCTCTCTTCCATATAACCATATGCTGACACTGTACATATCAAACGGGGAGCTGAATAAGATTCCAGATTTGTTGAGAGACTTGAAACGGAATGCATCGCCTAATGAAATCACCTATAACCTATGGTTAAGTGCTTTTGCCAAGAAAAATGATGTGATTGGAGCAGAAAAGGTTCTCCATCAGATGGGGAAGGATAATGTGACTGCTGATTGGGTCACTTACAGCATATTAGCCAACATGTACATCAAAGCAGCATGTCATGATAAAGCAAAAGAAGCCTTGGTCGAGATGGAGAAAAGGGTCTTCAAAAAAGACCGAGTTGCATATTGCTCTCTAATCAGTCTTCACGCAGGCCTATTGGACAAAGACAATGTTTACAGAATGTGGAATAAACTGAAAGCCACATTCAGGAAGATGAGTGACATGGAATTTAAGTGCATGCTCTCATCTTTAACAAAATTGGGTGATATTGAAGAAGCCGAGAGCATCTACAAAGAGTGGGAGTCGGTATCCGGTACACAAGATTCGAGGCTTCCGAACATCCTCCTTGCTTTCTATATCAAGAATGATATGATGGAGAAGGCAGAGAAGTTTCTTATGCATATAGTTGAAACAGGAGTAAAGCCTAGCTACACAACATGGGAGCTGTTAGCCTCGGGTAACTTGCGCAAGAACAGGATGGACAAAGTGTTGGATTGCTTGAAGAAAGCTTTATCAACCTTGGAGAAATGGGACCCCAATGTTGGACTAGTTAAAGCTGTGTTTACCGAGCTTGAAGCAATGGGTAATGTGGAAGATGCAGAGAATTTCTTGGTAATTCTTCGTGACGCAGGGTACGTGACAACCGAGATCTACAATTCGTTGCTTAGAACGTATGTGAAAGCTGGTAAGATGCCTTTGATAGTTGCGGAACGCATGAAGAAAGATAATGTCAAAATGGACGAGGAGACTCGTCATTTGCTGACGGTTACGAGTAAATTTTGCATAAGTGAAGTTTCGCCATTGATTTCTTGATAAGTTCTTTTATTCCTGGTGTACGAGGAAAGGAAAAATTTGTAGCACCAAGTATATGATTATGACAGGCATTGCAAATC
Source organism: Musa itinerans (assembly GCA_001649415.1). Classification (NCBI taxonomy): domain Eukaryota; kingdom Viridiplantae; phylum Streptophyta; class Magnoliopsida; order Zingiberales; family Musaceae; genus Musa; species Musa itinerans. The sequence continues at coordinate 326,470 of LVTN01000178.1, forward strand.
ATCTGTGACATACTGTAAAATGTGTAAGAGTGATCATCATTTCAGAACTGTCGAACCCTTGTGCTCCGATACCAGAATTGAAACCATTGGATTTTGATTTTGATTCAATCCATTGGTTTTTATTAACAAAAAAAAAATTATTTCATTAAGATTTGAATCTAGATTATTATTTTTTAAAGTTTTTTTACTCTTTTTTATATTTAATTGATTTGTAACCATTGATTTCAGAACCAAATCGTGTGGTCTCGAATCTGGTTCGATCGATTTGGATCTGTCGATATGTTGACCCTGTTCGATTTCAGTTTGGGACCAATTCGGTTCTAACTCAATTAAATGGTGATCAGCCCTAGATATTGGCTCTAGGAAAAATAAGTGAAAAGGGAAATGCATGCATTGTTAAAGTGGAATAATGAAAAAAGATTACATATTATTCTCAGTAGTTAGATCTGCATCTCGATACCTATATTTAAAAATTTTAATCTTATTTTTCGTAATATTATCGATTTTTTTGATCGAAGATATAGCACCTACATGAATGAGACGAAAACGATCGTTAAGAAGATAATTTCAATGGTGGTGGTAGGCTAATTACATATTACCCCTTATAGTTAGACTTTTTTAGCATCCCGATCCTTAAAAAATTTATATTAAAATTACTATAGTTATGAAAGTAAAATATTTAACCTCATTTACCTTAAATAACACGTGACAGTACATACATAAATGACATAAAAATAATAAGCAAAAAGGTAATTTCAATGATGGTGACGGATGATGCTATCATGAGTGGTTGTTATGATGGTCGTTAGTCTTGTCGATGTCGATCTGAATATCGACGATGAGGAGAAAGAGGATGCAGAGCGGTAAGGCATTTATGTTGGTGCTAGAAGAGAAAGTTAAGGGAGGTGAGGCATCTACGTTGGCGTTACACCGCTTTACCTCATCTTCCTATTCTGACGTCGCTCTATATCTGCATCGATGCGAGAGGAGGAAGAGGAGACAAGTGAGGTATCTATATCACCGATGATGAGAACCGAGAAGAAAAAGGAGCCAGGTGAGGCAGAACGGTATGACGTCATTCATGTATGTGCTTTCACGTGTTGTATCTTCTGTCAGTAAAACCGACGACAATAGGATAAATGAGACCAAATGTTTCACTTTCATAACTATAATTTCAATATAAATTTTTTAAATCTAAAGAACGAGATGCTAAAGAGGTCTGATTATAGGTGATTCTGTAATTAACCTACTACTACCGTTAAAATTATCTTTTTACCCATTATTTTTGTGTTATTCATACACCTGCTGTCACGTGTTGCATCTTTCGTCGACAAAACTGACCGATGTTAGAATAAATATGATTAAATATTTTATTTTTATAACGATAAGAATTTCAAGATAATTTTTTTAAACCTAAAGATCAAAATACTAATGAGATCTAACTATAAGAGAGAATGGACCAATTCAGTTTTAGTTTGATCATAACTATAAAAACTTCAAGATAATTTTTTTAAACCTAAAGATCGAAATACTAATGAGATCTAACTATAAGAGAGAATCTAGTGGACCAATTCAGTTTTAGTTTGAATTAAACAGTGAACAGCCCTAGATATATGTAAAGCGGAACTCTGAGAAAAAGAAACACCATCTCGATCATTTAGTGTGATTAACACATTCCAGGAGAAGGAAAAGGTTATCAATAACGACTCACGAGAAGTCAGATTTAAGTTATTAGTAGCAAGTAAATTAGTACACAACAATTTGACACACAAGTACATTATTGAAGATGACAGATTAGATACACAAGTACATTAGTAGCAATCTGACACGACAATTTGCAACCAACATTCAAGGTTGGACTTTGATGCTCCATTTTAGTTATCTGGAAACAACACAATGGAGATCGAGAAACCAAATTCATTGAAGTAGTTCACAACTAAACAGGGAACTCCAAAAGCACATCCTGATATGTTTGAATGTTTCTGAACATTCATCCGCCGCCATTCTACTGATTCACTACGGAAAGAGAAAAAAGAGCTTATCGACAGAAACAAGTTCCGCAGGCAAGAAAAAGCAACGATTGCGAATGAAATTGATAAAACCTTCAACTTAATGCATCTTACTTTAGGCTGAAGGTTGCATTTCCATTTCTCTAGTGTTCTCAGGATAATCTTCTTGAGCGTGTATAGATGCGTTTGGAACTGGGCCAAAAATCATGGCATGTAGTAGTTAATCATTTTCTGTGTTTCTAAGAAGAAAGAAGTTTATCTCTCTCTAATAAAAGCATCAAAAGAAAATATGGAAGGAGTAACCATCCTTTTGTGCCGAGTTAGAATAACACATTACCAGGGTTATATGCAACAGGTGACAGTGGTAGTTCCTCTTTGACAGGTCTTGTGAATAGTTCTGAAGGCTTAAAAAGCAGGTGAGCCACAGTCCGGTCGATGGGATTTGTATGTGTTTCTGCATCTGACAACACTGAACTTCTACTAAGAATAGAAACTGAATTAGCATGAGTTATATTTGGGCATGTGCATGCGCATGAGAGAGAGAGAGATTTGCAACTAACGCGATCAATGCGATAAACATGCAAGAATGAAGCCCAACACATTTGACCAAAATTTACCACAAGGTAAGATGAGGAAATGATAAGCATAAGAGCACCATACAACAGAAATCCTAGGCAGGAAGTGACTAAATCTATGAAAGTTGAGAAAAAAAACCAAGAGTGAACAATGGTTGGAGCTTTATGTTTGGAAAATCTAGAGGGTCCCTGATTTATTAAACAAGTAGCAGCCATACTGCTTCTCCCCAGTATGCCTTAGGACCTCTTTTTTAACAATAAGGCATGTGTTACCTCAAGATGATGATGATTCTTGCTATAACACAATTCTATTATTGAGTATCCATTTACTACGTTCGTGTACTCTCTTCTATTATGTAATCCACGACTTCTAATATGAACACCAATCTAGGTCCAAATCATTTTATAAAATGTAATGAACACAAGATTGATATCATTTTTATTTTTTAAAGATCAATCCATGTCACTCGAGAGCAATCATCAATGGAAGAAACAAACTAATGAACTCTAGCAATGTATGAGATTCATGCGAGAACCCGAACATCAATATGAATAAATGTAAAATAATGAGGTAATTTTTTGTTGCCCAATGAAAGGGAAGCAAGTTGGTGTTTGGCCAATTGACAAACATCATCACAATAAATTAATAAAGAAAATATGTTATTTAAAAAAAAAGGTGGATATCCAAAAAGCAAATTTTGGACCTTTTTATTTGTTTTTAAAGATGAGATGATGGTAAACGAGTACTATCAATACTATTGCTTAATTCAAGATAGTAGGCATGTTCTTTTTCTTAGCATGTCCAACCATTCTCCTTGTAACTCAATTTTAGAAAATAGAAGGGGATGGAGAAAAGGTTATCTTGCACATTAAATCTTTATAACTTTGATGGATTAATATAAGACTTATAGAGAGGTTAAGCACATGCAATACAGATTTGAAGAAAATGAAGGGTATAAACACAATTGTGCTTTGATATGCTACAATGGCTAAATTGCCATTGGCTATAGGATATAAAGCGCGGAAATCCACAACAACATTTTTTAAGGCATTTAGAGAATGAGATATAAAATACATACCTAACTGGGCCAGGGAATAAGAGGCACTAAACTTGTCTAACAAAGTAAAGAAACTAGAAAGCTTGAGAAGGAGGTTTTACCATAACTGATTTTGGAGAAAAAAGGTGTAAGATTACTCGTGGAAAATTACAATATCATTGTAAAGCAATCAAACTTTGAGAAGGAACTACCAATTAAAGAAGATACTTAGAATAGGATAAAAAAAACATATAAAGAATAAACCTAGGTTGTGAACATCCATAAGATTATAAGTTAGTAGATGGTAATTTCTTTGAAGGAACAAGTAAAAGTATTTAAAGTTTGATAAAGAAGTGTTAGCTTGTATATTAAAGGCTAAAAAGAACTGACTTTCAAGAAAGCTAATGCCAATACAGATTACCAATCATGAAAAACCATTAGACTAAGCCCTATTTAGGTAAACTCACCTACATAGCCTCTTTGTCTCATCATATGCCGGAAGCTCTTCTTCATCCCTACTATTTTTGTTCGAACTACTTGTGTCACTAGCACTTTGTCTTTCCATAGCACTTCGTGCTAGACGAAACAAACTATCTCGAATACAAAGCCGGATTCTAACGTCCAACTGGGTAAAGAAGACAACTATTTTTGCATTAGATCAAATTGCTTGGATCTTAAAGCAAATGAGAAAAAAAATACTACATGAAAGAGAATCCTGCCTGCTCGAGAGCATCTTGAAGCTGATAATATATCATTTCTTCTAGAGAGTGATCCTCATTTATGGTGGAGACCCTCCAGGACTCTTCTTGATCAAATAGTATGTTCTGTTCTGGTGATGTAAGCTTATTTGCACTACCATCAACTGCAGATGAGGTAGTCATAGATTCCTGAGTCTGTTTCCTAGATGAGCACACTTGGGGAACCAATGAATCAATAGCGGTATTTGGATGAGCAAATTGTTGCTGTTGCTGCTGAATGGCAAGCATTGCCTGTATTTGCTGACGCCTTCTCAGCTTTTCTATCTTTTCTTGGGGCGTCATTTTCGGTTGTCTTGAAGCCATATCAGATGGGCTATCTAATGCGTTTGAACTCTTTGGGAAATACATTAAAGGCTTATGACCAAAAGAAAGTGGTTTTTCTTGGTTCCTTTTCATATAAACATGTTGGAAAGGATATGCTGCATATCCATCGCCACAAAACATAAACAGATTTGGGGAGTCTAGCTGTCCATTGTCAGCAGGAGCTCTGACTTGCCTTTGGACTGTTGTCTGAAAAGTTTTTGTTGGAGTTTTAGAGCAAGTACTCATGGTAGAGCTTGGAAGTTGCTGGCTTTCGTTTGTGTTGCAGGACCATGTGGCACTAATGTTTTTAAAGTGTTTACTCTTCTCTTTTTCTTCAGCTTTTTTATCTGACATCAGAGGTCTCTTTTGGCTATTAGACTGCAAATGCTAATAGTGAGAACATGTCATGTTGAAAGCACTAACCATGTCCACATGAAATGTTGAACTACAGATGTAAAATGGAAAATATTCTTAGAGCAAGTCAAGAAAAATTTACCTTATCTGAAAACAGATTTTGTGCTTCACAGTATTTGCTTCCAGTTCTGAGAGTACTATCTGCTGTCTGTTGAAGTAGATAAGATATGTAGCCAACTGGAATACCTGCTAAGGAATTTAAAGAACAATCAAATCTTCATATATGTACCTTATCTTCTGGAATTTCTTTCCCAGAAGAAAGTTCATCAAGATGCAAAGAGGAAGGATCCAAGCCAAAATGTTGGTCCTTGCTTAATGGCATATCCTGTTGTCATAATAAATGAGGGTCAATTTTCCATCTTTCTAAAGTAAGAAGCCATAACAGAAACACAAATTGTAAGCGATTGATAAGTTTGCTTCAGTGATTTGTTAAGATAAGAGACAAACTTACGGGCAGAGGAATTGACTGTATAGTGCTATCAACCACATCAGAAGATGCTGACAGAAACTCTGCTGCATTGCCAACCATTTCATGTCCAAATATGGAGTCATTTCCACTGCACGCAAGGATAAGAATGACATTTTTTGTTGATCAACTAAATGAGTAAACATGGTTAAAGGAGATACCTGAATATTTTGTCAAGATCTTCAATATCTCCAATATGAGCCCAGTCACAATCAAGGTAACTCTCAGTATCTTTCTCATCTTTGTCATTACCAAAAATTTCAGATGGACCATCTAGCTGCACTGTACATGCTCAAAAAATAAATTTTATTTCATCATGTCACATTCATGCGACAGAACACCACTAGAGTGACACGGATTTACCTCTCATTTTGTCAAGGTTTGTTGCTTCACTGATATCAAGCATCAGATGTGTTCCCAAAGACCCTCTATTACAAGGATCATTGTATTCTCTATCAAGTGCAGTGCTTAAAGAAGGCAAATCAGGCCATGAATCTGCATCAAGTTGTGCAGCAGAAAGTTCTTCATTTGTAATAAAAGTAGAATTATTGTCCTGATTACTCTCCAGAAAATTATTTTTAGATCCTGAACTCTGTTCATTGGACCTTAAGCCAATGCTTGCTTCTTCATTTCTCTGTTTCCTGCCATAATTCCCCAAAATAGATAATGTACTCTCTTCGGTACTCTTAGGAAAAGGGACAATATCATCCTCATTCTCAGGAAATTCAGCCCATATTGACTCCCCTACCTAAAAATTCCCAATAAGAATAGCAAAAGTCAGCATACAGATGTTGTTAGATTAAAAACGAAATGGATACTGAAACACATGAATATTTTTTTCAGTTTAAATTTAACAGAAGTCAAGCAAATGAATTTCTACCTATATAATTAAAATGACATGCACATAGATCTGACTGCTTTGTTAGGAGATTGTAGGCTAAGATGCAATTCTTGCCTCAATTTAGAAGTGATACATCCAAAAGTTTTGCTGACAACACTAGATTATAAAGGGAACATTAAATCATATTAAACTATCCAAAAGTACAGAGATGAGGTTTGACAAATTATTTGGACTGTAACAAGAGTCTCTGCTTATGACATAAAAGATAATAGTGAAACTAGATAAGTAGCACTAGGTTAAGGAAAAATATTACATATAAGGCATCAGAAACATAATACATACAAAGAAGAAAGAAAACAAAACATCTTTAAGGACGAAAGCCCATAAGCTTGAATTCTTCAGATTTTTAAACAAAATATGGATAATTATTTTTCCTATTACAAATGTAAGTCTTTCACTCTTACTCATGGCCCTGGTGAAGGTGATCATTTTAAAGATGGCCTAATAATTCTCCTCTTCCACAGAATTTTTTTTCTGGGGGGAGGTGGGTGGGAGGCGGCAGTGGGGGGAAGGGGGGAACAACAAAATTCTCAGTGAGGTTGCATATGATACAAAAATGTCCTGGCTGACATTCTTATTGGACTGAGTGTTCAGTGATAGAGTATTTCTTTTCCTTCTTAGAGTATATTTTTTCTTATTATTTTCTATTTTCTTTTTCTTGGTTTCAGTCTTTCTATGTTCAAAACTTCAATGATACTAAGTTTTCATTCTTAGGAGGATAAGTTTGGCCTTAATTTAGTGGTACCTTCCACTGAGTGTATCTTTGGCTTGATTATCATTATCAATAAGTTGTAGATTCAATAGGTCCAGGAGGTGGACTCTAAAAGATGAAATGATTTTGATAGGCCATAATCCCCTGACATGATGCTTTGTCAAAGGTTATACATTCACTAAAGCATGTATGCTGGATTAAGATATAGACCCATGAGTGTCGAAGTACAACATCAGATATAGTTTGAACTTTGAACTTTGAAGCAAGGAAAACCAAATTAGTGGCCCATTACCAAGAGAGACATGTCTCCGAATTGAAGATGCAAATCTAAAGGACAAAATATGTTCAGAGTAGTAGAGAAACAATTTTTACACAATAACTTGATCATAATTATTTAAGACAAAAAGATTACGATTCTCAGATGCGGCAAATTCTGTTTACCATAATAGTCCTATCTCAGGATTTTTTACAACCATGATAACCTTAGTAAGTATTTCAACTGGAAGATTTGCCATGGAAGAAGGGAGCATGTCTCCCCTTGCAAAACAATTCGTGGATAAAAACCACCTTGTAGAACCTAATTAACAAATTAAAAATATCAATAATAGCTAACCACATCCAAAGTTATTATTGAAGCTTAGCTTGATGATCATAAGCTCAGGTTAGTTATTTGAAACAACTAATAGCTTTATATGCTTTTACAAACCAATGTGAGACCCTTTTTCATTTCAAGAATGTTGATTACATGAGGTGTAATAAGATCAACCTAGAACATAATATAGCAAGATTACTGGTCAAAACATCTAGCATCTACTCCAACAAACATCCAATACATGAACATATAGCCGAGCAGATCAATGTAGCATTGTCCCAGAGTTAATTCAAATAAAATGATGAAATAGTCTGATAAAGTTATGTCCTAGACATCCAAGAAGAAGACTGCAAAAAAGAACAAATCTCAGTCCATAGAAAAGACACATCTTTGTTCAGGGGATGCTCCTCCAAAATTAGACAATTTGGAATTTTCATGGAATATAATTTTTCCTATCAATAGAAGTTAGGTTAGTGATTTTACATGCCAAAACAAAACTTAAAAATTCAACAAAAGGTTCTACTTGATATACCATAATAGCATAAGGGTTAGACATGGTTACGTTACTTGTCGTGATGATATAGCATGGTTGTACCTGTTAGTACTACTATACTTCTACTAGATGTATATTCTTACCACACTTATGTGTATTTGAAAATTCTGATATGTAATCTTAATTATTTTTATATTTGTGAACATATTTTCAGATTTTACGTTCCTTTGAAAAAATATTTTTGCCATATGTATTATTTAACAAGTTTATAATCTATAGAGTATATAAAGTCTATGTTATGATCATTTTGTTAAAAAACACTAAGAAAGATTAGATGTTCTTGTGTATTCCGAAGTAAGGTACTGAATGCAAAAAATAAAATATTAAAAGTTTTGAGCAAAATTTTGATTTTGTATCTAATTTTGCTAGTAGCAAGCCTTGATGTTTACTAAGTTGTGGTTTGTTCATATGTTTATGTCTTGATTTTTCAATTCAAAGAATGACTCCTAATATGAATATATTTGGGAAAACAATTATATATGTTTAGGATTTTTCCAAATGAGATTTGTTCTGCAAAAATGTTACTTGCATTGAAATGTTATGAAACCTTGAAGATGGAATGGAATTTATTGAATATGCTATGGATGTATTGTTGGCTAATTGATTATGTTTTCAAAGCGTATAACTGAATATATATATATATATATGTTTATTTGTTTACCCAAGCATGTTTTTTTCACTTCGTCTTCACATTTTATCTGCTTCTGGCTGCCACATAATCATCTAACCATGACCCGGTTTCCAACTACAAGAAGCAGATCTAGAGTTATTTAAAACCCTAAGAACAGCTGCAAAACTCATCTACAAGCACATACTACATTAAGAGTTCAAGAAATGCTAAAAGTTGATGTTTTTCTCGTTTCCAGAAGAAAAAAGTTATCAATCCAGCAATATGTTCGATTTGAAGTGGATTATTAAACCAGTCGATTTCGCTCCACGATCCAATTTCAAGAAGCCATATTCAAAATTAGAACAAAAAAGCACGCTAGCACAAAAGGGAAGAGAAAAGGAAAGGGGAAAATCGTGAGGGACCTGATGCTGGTCGTCCCAATCAAACATCCTCCGAGAAGCAAGAAATCTCGAACCCCAAACCCAAACCTTCCGATAGCTCGAAATCCGACGCTAACATCGAAGATCCACCGGATCCGTCGCCGAGGAACCGAACTAAAGGGCCGCCGCCGCCGTTCTACTCCTCTTCTTTCGACTTCCCACGGTGAGCGGGGTGCTGTAGGACTCGCGGCGGTCTGCTTGTTCTGACCGACCACGGGTAGCTTAGTGTTGGGTTGGTGCAGCGCCACGTGTCCCTCCGCATCTCCGCTTGTGGCTGAGCGGCGTCGATCAAATGCTCCCTCCCCATTGGCCAGCGCTGTGTTTGAGCATCATTTCCTACGTATTTGGGTTTCATTTCACGGAGGCTACACACACACAGATATATATATATATATATATATATATATACCCAAAGTTTGAAAATATCATATTTACCCCTCCTAAATAATATATATCATATAAAATATTTTAACCCTCATATATGTCACTGCCGTTGGCTTTAAAAATACTTAAAATATCCTGTTATTAAAATGTTAAGTATAAAGAGGGAAAATAAAGAATTAATTTATGGATATATATATAATAATAGTTTCGAAGGGCAAAAAATATATTTGAAGTTTCGTCAATAAACGAAAATAAACTATAACTAGTGATATTTATATAAGATTTTGGATTTTGTAGGAAAGTATATGCTAAACTTAAATTTAGTGGGATAAATATAACAAATACTAATTGTATATTTATATGCATTTGTTTCTGAAGGAAAGTATTATTATCTACTGGCTATGGCAATATGGTTGTCAATTGGCTAAGCTTTCAAGTTGTGGTGGGAATCGGATGGGCTGTCTATACCGCGGGTTTGGCCTCATGAGGTGCGTTCTCATCTTCTTATAATATAATATTATATTATAATATTATATTATATTATAATATTATATATATATATATATATATTATCTGATATTATATTTCGGATTAGACCAGTTACATTCATTGGCTAATTCTTGGATTCTAATCGAACTCACTATTTAATCTTAATCGAACTTGTGAATTCACATTACTACTAAATTTTAAAACATATATCATCTCATAGATCAAATTTTCCAATCTTTTAATATATTTTTCATATTGTAAAATTATAGAGAAAAGATCAGTTTCATCAAATATTTGCATTGTGATGATAATAAATAGTGATATCAGATGTAGATGTTTATAGGACACAGTTTGATATATAAACGACCTAAAACGAAGGATTTACATACAAATACCACTATTTTATTTTTTGCTTGATAAAAGTGTTATTCATTTTTAAATAATTTGTATATTGGCGCCTTGCAATATTCATAAAATTATATTCAGTGATTTGTCAAACATCAGAGAAATTTCATGTTAATCAAATTAATTATGCTTTATGAGTGCGAATTTTGATGAATTGTTTGAGTCCATGAAAAATCCCATTCACAACAAAGAGACTGTTTGATTTGCAAATTGTTCTACTTAGACAAATAGAAGCTTGAAGACTGAGCAGAATAAGAATATGGCATATCAGCTCAATCTAGTAGTGTTACATTCATACTACTAGAGCACTTCTAAATAGCAGCCAACAGACCTAAAGGATTGCCAATTCACAAACAAGAATTATTAATTAACCTTGTACCGCAGCACAAATTTCCATTACAATTGTTTTAATAGTTCATAGCTAAGAGACCAGCTGAAATTGTCGCAATCAGTTAGGGTATCACCTTCACTTGCAGACAGAATTACTTCTTGACTTTTGTACAAATTTAACAATGCATAAGCATGCGTGATGAGCTTCATTGTTCTTCACAAATTCTGCAGACAGATTATTTTTGCACTCACATTTTCACAGTCATCACACAAATCCCTGTATTCACAGAAAGAATCTATACTTATATCAAACATGTGCATGGTGGCTGGGCTGGATCACCATCAATCTGGCAAGCTCTGGGCCGTTTTTGAGAACTCATTAGAAAGTGCAGCTGCATTCCAGATCCATGATTTCTTCTAGCACCAGTGATGAACACAAAAGGTGTTTAAAAGCCTCAAAATGGCACTTACAGATAGCACCAAGATCGGAAACTCTGCAGCGGGATGTCGATTTGTGTTAAAAATAATTTATATTATGATTTCAGTAGAGGGATCTTGACATTCCAAATAATGTTCGGACAGACTCATCTCCTTATTTGCTAGTAGAGCCCTTGCCTTCTTAAGCATGCATCTTCTGGATATGCCGCATCCTCCACAACATGCTTCAGCATTTCCCCATTTCCAGAACAAAGTCGAGTGGTTAAGGATGGGGATAATGGAGCATATAGACCTGCATGAACTCTCACGTTATTTGAATTTTGCAGCAAACAATAGTTTCATAGCAAAAATCATAGAAAGATAAATATTTGCGAGACAAGTAAACTATATTGCGCACTTCTTGAGGCATTCCTATCAAAATCTTTTGTCACGTGCAATAAAGTAGTCCCTGAGAGGACAACAACGAAGCCACAAATCTCAGATATGATGCTTCCAAGACTTTGTCCGTCCCAGTCCTGCAAATATTCATTAATTTCATGAGATGCTAACACCAAATTTGACCCACTCAAGGAAAATACTGCTTAGACAAACCAAAAGTTCTGGCAAGTTTTTATATTCAGAAAGCTTAGGTTTGAGCTGGCTTCAAAAATTTATGCTTTTAAGTTTCAGCAAATATTGACACACACTACTTAGCAGCAAGACAAGGGTAGAAATCTTAGCTACCAAATGGTGCCCTAGCAGCCATCTTGGCAACTGAAATTTTAACCTATACACAGTGTACTGGCCTGGTGAGGCCCAAAAGGGTCAGCTTTGACTAGGAATCCTTTTGACCAGATAATCATATAGCTTAGGTAGGTTACCTTATTATTAGAATATAAATTTTGAGAGCTCTAGAATCCTCTTTTGTAAGAATTCTGTAAGTTAACAAGCATATACATACAAAAACTTTAAAGGCCTGAAGAACATGCTTGGAAGCTTATTATGTAATTTTGTTTGTTAAACGTTTCCCTTCTTTCCTCTTGTTCTCTACTGGAAGGCTCTTTCTCCTCTTCAAATTGAAGAGAACTTGATAGTTTGATCTTGTCATGTAGTTTTGTTTCTTCCTTTATAGATTCCCATCTTGGGAGTCATTTTCTATCTCATCTCCATGCATATCTTGAGCTCCACATGCATTCCAAAAGCAAAATGATGTGTGTATCTTTCCTCAAAAAATAGAATCAACCTTAAAACTATGTTTTAAATTTGATCCAGTTTGCCTCTTACCTCCTCTTGGATTCCTTCCTGACCATAGCCATATGGAAACCTCTTAGGCACCATTAGACTATTGTTCCCCTACCCTCTTCCATTGGTAAAATTTGGAACTCATGGAAGGTGGATTGCTTCCACCAAAATGGCAAAGTTTTGCCAATGGTTTAATTTCAAACAAATTTTAATGATGTTCATCAGCCTTAAATGGTACATATCTGATTATTGTCACTCGTAAATCAGAGAATTGTAGTTATTTCCATTTCATTTTTTTCCTTTTTATGTTTGCTTTCTATATCTGTACTTGTTTCATCCTGTTAATGAAACAAGATAGCAGAATTGTTGCTTTGATGGAAAAAAAAAAGCAAATGTACAAGTTCAGAGTAAGAGAGAACTTGATTTGGATTTTATTAATAATTTACATCATATTCTCCATTTGTCCTTCAAAAAATAATTTTTAGGATGAAAAAATCGGCTATATCCTCCTATCAATTTTAAAGATAGTTTATGGTATCTTTTTTATAAACATAATTAATGCCATAACTGATCTGCCTCCAGTAAGTCTTTTAAACTTCTTTCCATTCTTTTCATAATGATGTCCCAATTATTTGTTATCTGCTGGCCAATATCTTTTTCTTTCAAATATAACTATTTGTTAAAAATTAGAGCAATCATTCATAGTCGATAAGCTTACTTGAACAATCGCATTTTTTAATGTGTATTACAAGCGTCAAGTTGCTGGTGCAAAGTTACTGTGAAACAAAAGGCTAACAACAAAGATCTGCAGATTCCAAAGGTGAAACCAACACAAGCTAGCTACTATTTGGTTTGGCTACCTTCAAGACCTAATAGAATAATTACTGTTATAAGAAGAGAGATATTCACTGTCTAGTTATAAGCATACCTTGAACATTATAACACTTGCTACTATTGTAAGTGTGGTAAACATCACATAGTATATTGGAGACACAATGGCTGTATTGAAGGTATCAAGAGCCTGAAAAATATAAAAGAAAACCAACTCAACATGAACAGCACATAAAATTTGAAAATGTTAGTTATAATATACTCGAAAGAAATAGTAGTAGTGTTAGGTTCCACGAGTGAGATATCATCTACATAATAGAACAATGAGATAACCACTGCCTATTTTTATGAAAGAAGAGACAAGAAAAGAGGAGAAAATTCCAAGAAAATGTAGGGGCATCAGAATCTAAGTCATGAATATATGAACATGGTGTTCTGTAGATTTTTTTTGTTCTTTGCAGATCTTTCAAAGTGATAAGTAGCCATTTTGCAGCATAAGCAACATATACAGTTAAAAACACAATGCTTAGACAATAATATTCATACCATTAACAATTTTGAGTTTTTTGTATCTCATCTATCTCTTTTAGGCTTAAGAATGAATGCTTTTCCATAATATAAGATGATGTAGGTTGTAGATTCTTAAAAATTAAAATCTTGGACAAAATGAACAAATGGTTCAAATAAATCAGAAGGCACTTTACATCTCTATTTGTCATTATCAATCAATACTATTTTAAGCATATCTTAGACATATCTTCTCCTCAGCCATTGTATCTTTGTCAAAATATTCCTGTAATTTTCTTTTATAAATTGTTACAGTAGTTGATACCAATCACTCTGACAATAGCTAAGTGTTTTCTCGTTAAACAGTCTCATTGAATGTAGTCAAAGGATAGAAATTAACATGAAAATAAACACACATATCACTTCTAGTGTAATGAATCCATAGCAAGACATTAAGAGACTTATCTCAGTTTTTAACAAATCCAGAATAGTTTAGTTTCTCCCAGTAGAATATTCCCATTACCGGTAAGTTGTAACAGCATTACAAAGTAGAAATAATCCCTCGTATAAAGTCAAAGTTCGTATGTTGGATATTGTCATTTGCATGTTGCTTATGCCTCAGTGTCTTTCTTTCTAGGGGGATTTCTCTAGAAAATACCCACATTTAGGGTATTTTGCAATCGGTACCCCTTCTTTTGTTTTTTCCCAAACAATACCCTAATTTGAAAAATCTTTAGTATACCCCTTGAAATTTTCTTGCCAAATATTCTCACCCATTTTTTTACCAATTTTAGACTGTTATAATGTTTTCATTTGGCTCATTTACAGGGTTTTTCAATAGTATTTAATATTTATAGTGTTTTTATTAAGGTATTGAAAACACTGTAAATGTCTTGAAAAAAACTGTAAGTGACATTATATTGTGTCTCTCTTGTTGGTATTGCTCATAGACCATTATGACACCATATATTTAGGCTTGTAGCTGGTTTGGTTGAGGTTGGGAGTCCATTTGAATCATTTACAGTATTTTTGAGTAGATTTTACAATGTTTTTATTGTGGTGGCTAAAACACTATAACAAATCAATTTTTTATTTTTATTTTGGTGATGTTATTTCTAAACTATTACAAATACCTAATTGAATAATAGTATGATATATCAAATGATTTCTAGTGTATTTTGATTCCATTTGGTTTATTTATAGTGTTTTCAAGTAGGTTTACAGTGTTTTTGTTGTGGTGGTTAAAACACTATAATAGGCCAAAAAACACTGTAACAGGTTAAGACACTATAACAGGCGAATTTTTTTTTAAGAGGCAGTTTGTGTATTTTTCAAATTAGTCGGAAAAACAAAATGGGGGGTACCGATTGGGACATACCCAAAATGTGGGTGTTTTCTAAAGAAATCACCCTTCTTTGAAAGAACATGATCTTGAATCCTAATACCTCCAATTTCCTCAACAACCAACATAAAACTTTCTTACTGCTGATATGATTTTATCAGAGGTAAATTTGGTTAACAACATACTTCCAACTAAATCAACAAAATCTACCACACATAATCATCAATATGTCATCCAAATACAATGGTATGGACGGTTGCAATGGCAAGTAATTCATTAGGAACCTCTTCAAAAGAGAGCCAAAGGATACAGAATTAAATAATATATCCATGAACTTCATAAGGCCAATCCTTTTTCCATCTTTAGATATACATGAAGAGATAAGCAATGGATTAACGATCATTCTGACTGTCATAAGCATAAGATTGTCAACATAAAAAATTCTTAAAAACACAACACCAATGAATTCATTCTGCGCAACAGTGCTGCAAATCAATAATAGGAACAATATGCTATCTAGTCATGTAAAACTATAGGTTCAGCCCATTGCTTGTGCTGTCTATTCCCAGAAGGCCAGAACATTCATTTAATTAACAAATGGAACCTATACCTCAATTAAACAGTTCAGCAAAAAGATTATGAATACTTTATGTGATATGTAGAGTAATATGCCTACATATATGATATATAGGATTTAACCAAAATATTTTTTTATAAACAAACATTCTTTTTAAGCTGTAAAATTAACAAAATGAGATATGAAGGCTGTTCCTCAACTAAATGGTTCAGCAAATAGATGATGAATATTTTAGGTAATATGTAGACCATTGCACCCACATATGATCTTTAGGAACAAAACAAAATTCTGATAAACAAACATTCAGCATCATTCTTGAGCTGTAATATCAACAAATGAGATGCAAAGAAAACCATGCTAACCTTGTTAAGATAATTCATTTGCGTTATCACACATGTGACCACTACCAGCATAAAATACCATGTCTGTGGATAAATTAACTGATTCGTGCCCTCAAAAGTCAACTTCAAAGATGTCCCTACTGCTTTAACACTCATTACCTGTAATTTAGCTAAGTATTGAGTTCCAAATAACAAAAAACTCTATCAACACAGCCCATTTAAATTTTATCATTGCTAGCATGAGCTGAAGCATGATAGATGAAAGAAACATTACCGAGAGGGAGCCCATCAAAGAGCAAATGCCAGTGAAGATCAAGACATTTGAGTTTCCATATAGTGGAGCAAAATGGAAAACAAGAACGGAGACTATGACAATAACTGAAGCCACGTACAGTAAGAATGCTGAAGAATAACCAAGGCAACAATAACATGATAAGTAGGTGGTCATTCTAATAGATGTACACCAAGAGGGAAGGGAAGAAGCAAAAATATATATAAACTCAGGCATACCAGTTTGAGTTGCCATATTCCATATCTCTTGGACCGAGGTAATTGCTCTCTCTTGTGGTGCATGAATGACAATTACAACTGAACCAGCAATGCACATAACACAGCCCAAAATCCCAAGAGCATGCAATTTCTCTTGTAAAATAAAGTGAGCTAGAACAGCACTACAAACATATTTGACATGCTATCAGGACCAAAGAAGATATGGAAAGATGATCTTCTCCCCATAGGTCAAGTAAATTCAATAGATACAAACAAAGAGTTACCTAACAATTATGCTTAGAGCACCCAATGGAGTGACAAGGACTGCAGGGGCGAATGCATAAGCTACAAAATTGGCCACCTCTCCAACAATCACTGAGAATTAGAAATCGTACATTTAACAACATAACATGCTACAGTAATAACTCATAAGAACAATCACAGAGAAATAAAAAACTTATCTTTAAACAGCATAATATGCTTTAGTAATTAGTCACAAGTCACAAGAAGGAATATAACCTACATCTAACTTCTTCATGTGAGACTGCTTTATCTCATGAGAAAAGATAGATAACCATAGTGAAACCCCAAGCCGAACACACAACTTGGCATCCACCAAGAAGCTAATACCAATACAAAAGAATTGAATCCTTGTATTTTAAATAAAGATAGACCAACTAAGAATTGCATAGACAG
This sequence comes from Musa itinerans, assembly GCA_001649415.1. NCBI lineage: Eukaryota > Viridiplantae > Streptophyta > Magnoliopsida > Zingiberales > Musaceae > Musa > Musa itinerans. The sequence continues at coordinate 343,890 of LVTN01000178.1, forward strand.
AGAGGAAGGCAAAAAGGGGCTTACTTGTGATCATACCAGTCCACCAGAGGGGCTCCAAGAGGTAGGAGTATCCACCAACCCCTACGTTTTATGGGTCGAATATCATCTACTAGTATCAGTGTTGAAAGAAACAATTATCAACAAGAGGAAGAAGAGTTGCTGATGAGCTGACCTGCTCGGACTCCAGAAGCAGCAGCCGCCCTTCTGAGGCCCTTCTTCTTGATGATGAAACTGGCTCCGATGAATCCGCTGGATAGCAGAGCCAGCACGAATCCCTTCAGATTGTCCGTGGAGGATCCCATCTTACCACAAAATCTACCCTCTCGTTCTATATACCGGAAACCAAAATCTCAAAGATTGCCTTTTTTTTTTATCTATTTACACGCCTCGTTTCCGGCTGACATGTTCCTCAAACGGATTGGAGGAAGAAAAGGAGATAGAAGGAGGAATTGATCGATGGGGTTTTACCAGTCAGACGGAAGATTTGGATCCAATCAGCAGACAACAAGAACGGAAGAGAGGAGAATAAGACGCAGGGCCAAAATCGCCATTTTGTTCGGAGAAAACTCCAAGCAATTATTGCTGCTGGAGCCTCTCGGTTCCTCTACGACCTTAAACTTCTTCTCTACCGGTTACAGTTGTGGGACCCAAATATGAACTCCAATCACAATCGCGGTGCCGACGTGGGGCTCCTATTACCGATTTGTTTAAGAAACTGGTTGTTCATCGCGTCGCCCGCACTGAAGTCTCACCTGTACAGTCACGTCTCGTGTACCGAATCCCTACGGCACAAAATTGGTTGAGTCTCTTCCCGTTTCAGGCTTTTATAGAGAACAGGATCGCTCCATATCCCAATTAGTCTCATGTAATCCAGCTAATTATGCGATATATTTGACATGTCAATTGTATTCCCAGCAAGAAATATTATTGATGTTGAGAGTATAATTTATATTGATATGAATGAAATGACGATCTTAATTCAGCAACGATTTCTGTAGGCCCATGGAGGCCCAATTATCCCAAACCGACTTTCTCACGTGCAATTCACGTGGTTTTCACTCGTATACATTAGTTTTTAGACACCGCCCTTGCAGAGTTTCTTCTCGTTTCTGGAACGGCGGGCCGGCAGGAAAGAAACCCTAACCCTAGCGACATGATCTACGACGTCAATTCACCTCTTTTCCGTTCCTTCCTCAGCCAGAAGGGTGGAAGCTCCGGCGACAAGCGGTACGATTCTTCCCTTCCCTCTCGGTACCTCTGCTCGGTTCCCTACTTGTTCTTTGGTTTTCAATGAGCCCTGTTGGGTTGACTTCCGATTCTTCCATGTATCGTCATGGTTCTTGTTTGAACACGGTTTCGTTGATCGATGGGTGAAAGCTTGTATTTTTTATGTGAAAAGTTTTCATCTTTTGCTGCTTGAGCAATCTTGGATTTGTTGCAGCGATGACAGGGTAGTCGAGAACTTTAGAATCTTGTCTTGATTAGGTTTGTGATTATTTAAGGGGATAAAGTGTTATTCTATGGTAATTCATGGACTTTATGCTTCTGAAGAAGTGGTTTATGTTCTCCTAAAGCAGAACTAAGACAACAGATTCACTCCTGATGTGTCTCAATTTCGAGATGGAAGTTTCTTGTTAAATGGTTGGAATTAACATAAGTGAGAAATTTGCCTTCGGATGGAATTTTCTTGTCAAATAGTTTTGGAATTAACATAAGTGAGAAATTTGCCTTCTTTTTTCCAAAGAAAAGGTAAAAGAAACACTAAGCAATAGCGAATAGAAGACAACGATAAAGGCAAAATTCAAATAGTTAGTTCAAGAGAACCTTTGCGTCATAGCTTGATAATAGGTAATGTCTCAAGATCAATTAAACTATAGAAACCTCTTCGTTTTTTTTTTCCCCTTCCGTGGAGAAGATAATTGAAAAGGAGCTTGAAGCATCGAATAAAAAATTATGTGGTACTGGGTTTGTGTTGTATGATCCATCAGTCTGTTATCAGTCTAGTGTGAAACTTTGTGGTTTCTTGTGTGAACCTTGATCTACATGACTTTGAGCCAAAGTTCACAATTTAGGAATCAGAAAACTGCTCGGTAGTTGTGAGACTTGTTATATTCACTATTCGATGAATTGTTTATCAATCAGCCCCATGAGATTTCTTGGGCTATGACAGAATTAAAAGAAATGACTAAGTTGCATTAAATTTTCGTATCATCATTGGCATACAATTATAGTGTGAATAGACTGTGGAACAATAATATTTGATTTAGATATCCTCTTATATTCAGCATAAAATGGTTAAATTGGCAAATGCATTCTGGGTACACAGGGTTAGAGAATCAACTAGTTTTGCCAATAAAAAAAATTGGGCATAGTGTCTGTTAATGAATCAGTGTGCCATATGTGGAAGCTATTCTAAGACTATCATAGATAACATGTGAAGTAATAAGAACATAAAATAGTAAAGATGCCTCTCTTCTGTGATAGTTTTCTTCTCATGAGTAATACAATTGACAATGACACTACGTAGTTATGAGCTAGGTTAGTCCTTTGTTGCTTTTTTATTTCTCTTTGAGGAAAACGATTATATTGATTTAAGAGCTTTACTGTTTGAGTGGGGAAATGTCATCTAAACTATTTACATTTTCTCAGCCAGAGGACAAAAAAAAATGCAACATACATATAATACAAGCAAATGTTCATTGGGAAGTCAGTATGGGAAAACAGTTTTAAGTGCAATTAGAGATAAGGAGGTTGGCAAGTTCATGTAGAATGCCCCCTTCCCTGCTAGAAAATTAGTATGTCTTTTCATTATATTTCTTTCATAAAAATGGTTACTATACTGAATTGCAGTTAAGCTTTAATAAAAGTCTTACGTTGTGGTAGCTTACACTTGGTGATCCTAGATAGGAAATGGAACTTACAAAGGGGAACTTACAGATTCCTAGTGTCTAGCTTGATGTTGTGATTCAATTCTAAGGACTTGCAAGTGGTTGTTTGGGATGATTCTCTAGCAGCGTAGAATATAGAATAGAAGTTTTCTTTTCTTTTTTTTTTCTTTTATGATCTGGTAGATCTGCATCAAAGTACCACTGACTTAAACAGCACTCTGCATTGTATGAGATCTCATTGTAATACCGCTGCTTGTAAGTTCTTGTAAATGAAAAAAATGCTAGAAGTACTTTGTGTTTTTTATATATATTAATAATTGCATAGTAAGGTACAGAGACTGAAACCATCTGATCTTCAAAGATCATTCTAAGTAGGCCTCGCCTCATAAAGGTTGTTGCATGTTGATTTAGGTTTATAAATTTACCCCAACAACTAGTCTTCTGTTCCTAATACTGTTAAGTTTTCTGCGTGTCAAATTTTCTTGTTTCCTTTCAAATGATGGAATACATTTGTTTTGCCTAAAATAGGAAATCTGAAGAGCAGAAACCAAAGGAGCACAAACCGAAGGCTAATGAGAACAAGCCGGTGATGACAGAATGATCAGATAGCAGTTCATCATGAGGATACATTTTGGAATGCTCACTGAAATTGTGATACATAACAAGTTACATCACCTCAGATGGTTTGATGATCTTAAAAAGTTTGAACTCTTGACTGAATGCTTGTTTTGCTGAATGACTGAACCTTTGTTAAATGATACATATGCATCAAAGCTTAGCTTTGGGTGCTTTTCCATATATTTGTGAAAGATTAATTAAAATTGTTGTTGCTTTGTGGTGGTTGTAGCTGATGTATGGGTATATTTATTTGGATATTATTTGCTAGTGTTTTGTTGCCTCTGTGTTGTTTTTCTTCTCTCAAACAAGTCATTTTTGGAGTAAATAGAAAAACATTTAGAAGATTTAGAAGTAAATTAGGGTTTGTTTAATTGGTTCAAGTAAAAGGCATGTCTTTGGTATGCCCAAGACATTTTGGAGTGACTAGAAAAATAATTAGAAGATTTACAAGTAAATTAGGGTTTGTTTAATTGTTTCAAGTAAAAGGCATGTCTTTGGTATACCCTTATTAATCTCAAAATTAGATATATAAATCCATATATGATTATCTAGAAAATATTAGAAAAAGATGGAACCCAATTCAAAATCCTCTTTTGGAGTCCATCATGATCATGTCTAAATTAAGGCTCTTTTTGACTCTAAGTAATGTCTAAATTTTAACTTTGGGTTCTTCGGAGGCTTAAAAGGAAGACGACCTCCTTGCATTTCCAGGGTGACCTTTCTCATGGCATGACCAGAGACACCCTTAGCCATGCCTTGAATCCGTGGCCATTTTTAACATACCTTCCTTTGCTAAATGTCATCTTCTTGTACAGAGAAGCAAGCACACTTCTTTGAAGAACCTGGTAACATCAATGACCTTGTCGTTACTTCTCAAGTTAGTCGCTCATTGAGATGTGTTTACTAATCTTGACAAAACAAGACCCGAGATGTAAAGCCTGGTTAGTTTATATATGATAATAATATTTTATTATTAAAGCTTTATCGTTTGTAATCTAATAAGATTGTCATATTAAGTGTTATACAATTAATCCCTCGATGTATGCTTTGATTTTGGATTTATCATATTAATAGTCAAGTGTTGAACTCCTCATAAACTTTACTTTTTGTTACAAACATCAATTAACTTGATCCTTTTTTTTTTGATAGAAATAGATATTCTGGGATAAACTATTCTTCTACCAAATTACAACTCTACCACTGCATCTCTTTCGTCACAATAAAATTGTATCACATCGATTTCGTCACAATAAAAATGTCAGTTAGTTTAGATGGTAAAATTTTTATCAAATTATTATAAAATTTTTATCAAATTATACCATATTACCAATGCATAATTCCCATCGTATACGCGATTCGATGGACTTTAGTAGCATTTACTTCAGCTTGTTTTCCATAGGGCTTTGAATACTGATCATAGATGTATGTTAATTGGCAATTAAGAAAGCTCTCAGTTATCATTGAAAGCTATAATAACAACACCTATTATGGTGTTTGCTGATCGACACGTGTGGATTCACGTTAAGAGAACTCATCATCCAACATTTGTCTAAATCTGAAAGAAAAATGAACGTTTGAATTGCGCAATCAATATGAGTTATTGTCATTAAAGGCCACATTACATCAGTACTTGGTGATCATATGTTCTGTCGAATTATGTTTGATAAGACGTATCACCAACATTTATCTTAATTAGCATAATTCACCAGCATGTTGTGCAACCAAAGTTTGTATTTCAAAACATGAGGAAACATTTTTTCTGATATTGAAAACAATATAAGAGCTTGAGATTATATTAGCACACATAAATTTTGACAGGGAGTATTAACATATATATTATTTTAAATTTAGAAAATAGCATATTTGCTCCTCAAACTTAAAATATTTATTTTCAATTATTTAAATCTTTCATATATATATATATATATATATATCTAATAAACTCAGCTTAATAACTGTTAATCCTTGTTGTTATTAAAAAAAATATCAAATATAATTTATTGGGTATTAATATCAATTTGAAATTTAATTTTTGGGTTTTAAAATGATACACTTACTAAGAATAAATAAATAAATACGGTGAGTCAGTGCAAACTCCTCCATCTCCACAGACGATCTCAACCCTTCATTTACGGGCCGGTGATTCACAGCGGCCCAAATGGACGGCAGATAATGTACCCGCATAACATTGCTAATGCGACCGACCTGAAGCTTAGAACCCCTCGGTCTTCACCTTTTTTAGCTGCCGACGGGAATTGAAGGCGAGGGGAAGGAACGAGGAAGGGGAAAGCAGCGGTAAAACCGAAGCCACAGCGGAACACGAGAGCGAAGAATCTGGCGCTCGGGTGCTCCGAATCCGCCGGAATCCGATCGAACCTTCCCTTCTTCGATCCTCTCAGGGATCTGATCGATCGCGGATCCCATCGCTGGGCGTCTCCCTCCCTCGATCTTAGGGTGGTTTCTAGGGTTCGTGCCAGCGCCGATCATGCTCTCGCTGCAGGCCGACGCGCGGCAGCACCAGACCCAGCCGCCGGAGCTGCAGCTGCAGCTGCAGCCGCTGTTCGGGGCGAACGTGGCCGGCGGGTTAGGATTCCACCCAGCGGGGGCCGATGTGGAGGAAATACCCTTCGCCCTGCAGTTGCTTGATGGCTCCGCGGACATCAAGCCCTTGATTGCGAAGCCGACTGAAGGTTCCTTTGCGTTCTTTTGTGTTTGCCAAGTCGATTTTGTTTGTTTTGTGGATTCCATGTTTCGTGATGTTTCTTGCTGTGGGAATACGTGATGTATGATGCCAAAAGAATGGCCTTTTATTTGGATAAGTGAGGGTTCTTTTCTAAGTGGAACTAGCAGAAGAGTTTGAATTCTTGTTCAAGAAAAGATCTTTCTTTCTTTTAAAGGTTTCCTTCTGGGGTGTTGGATTATTGTCTCTTACGAAATTGGTTCTTGTCGTGATGATACATTCGAATGGTTTAGGTGATGAAGACATGCACTTGGCCCTTGCTCACCAGAATTACAAAGCTGGAAACTATAATCAAGCATTGGATCACAGCAATGCCATTTATAGGAAAAACCCCAAAAGAACAGACAATCTCCTCCTCCTTGGTGCTATTTACTATCAGGTCATACATTGTTTTACTTTATATGTTCCTATATCTTTTACATCATGATCTAATTTGTTTTGGAGTTATTACCTTATCTTTGAACATTGCAGTCTCTGACTTCTATTTACGTTTCTGGCATTTCAGTTACATGATTTTGACATGTGTATTGCAAAGAACCAAGAGGCTCTTGCAATTGATCCACATTTTGCAGAGTGTTATGGTAACATGGCAAATGCTTGGAAGGTAAGAAATCGGTATTGGTTAAGAAGGCACATTCTTGACGTTTGGTGAGGTTTGTTTGTCTATGTTGCATTAGCTATATGAACTTTGTTGATCCTAATCTATGACATGGTAAATTATTTCCAAATAATTATAACTCAGATGTTCTTGGTACAGGAAAAGGGTGACATTGATCTTGCTATACAGCTTTATCAAGCTGCCATCAAGGTAGTTATACTTACTGTGCATCTGTCTAACAGACTTCTACCTTTGTACTTATCTATTTGTTTTCTCGTTCTATGCTTGTTTTACCTACGATACTCTATTCCTAATATTTTCTACTTTAAAATGTAAGTTGGGGATTCATTAGGTTGCAAATTTTCTTCTTCGAGAGGCTACCGTTGCAAAATTGACATTGTAACAGATTCTGATGGTAAACTTAGGATTTCTTAGTAATTCTTCCTCTTGCTTCTACTTGTTAGGTTTTTATTTCTTCTGCTTTCTTTTCTATGCAATTTTCATTTCACTTGGTTTATAAAGGAGATTACATAGTTTCCTTGGCAGGTGGTGTTAACTACACCTCACCGTCAGTGATTAGACTATGATCTTTGTCACTCAAACTTAGACTTTGTTACTGAAGATGCTTGGTTTAAGTTAGCCATTATATGATAGTCTACTGTCATTGACCCTATGTACCTATTTATCACTCTTTATTTTCTATGAATCAAAGTCCATTAACATGTTTATATTGGTGGCTATCTTTTGAAATGGTTGCATAAGTAATTCTAACACACTATGACTTAGAAGCTTGCTGGACATAAAACTGCCCTTATTTAATCTTCATGTATGGTCATCTACCTGTCTGATTGGATCCATGGCTATGTCAGGCATAATGAAACGATTTGATTCCTTTTCTGATTCGAAGTCAACTCATTCTATCTGGAAACCAAATTAACTACCTTTAAATCTTTCAATAATATGTCTATATCTGGTTTTTTGTTATCTTAAGTTCCAATCTCTATGGCTATTGTTAGATAGATTATATGCAGCTACCGATCAAGAGATATTCATTCCTTGATATGGCATAAGAGTCCCTTTTAGGGATAGTTAAGTGCATATGTTGTGAAAGGGGAATAACTAACATAGTCAAATTTTTATAGTGAAAATTAGGCACAGAATTCCATTTGGCAGCTGGCCTATCTATATCTTTTGTAGTATCGAATGGTTGTCTACTTCGTTTCCTGTCATATTCCTAATTGTATAAGTTTTCTGAGTCTGCTATGAAAACATATTTGTTGCTATTTTGAACCTGTCAGACTGATGGTTCATATTTATGTTAAGCAATTTCACTTTTTTACTGCTGTACTTGAAGGTTTATTGCTGAATGATATAATCTTAGTTATTTCAACACACTAAACGTCTATGCTATGGGCGATTGGCTATCTTCCAACAACTTGAAAAAACTTTTCAACTACAAAGATTTAAAAACTTATTGTTCTTTGGTCCATTAATTGATAGTCTTTTGTTCATGTTTCTTTAGTTAATCTTGCGTTTTTACTCTTTTACTCTGAATTTTCATTTGCAGCTCCGGCCGAACTTTTCTGATGCATGGTCAAATTTAGCTAGTGCATACACCAGAATAGGTAGACTGACCGATGCAGCTCAATGTTGTCGGAACGCCCTTGCACTAAATCCTCGTTTGGTAAATGATATTTCTAAGTTTCTTTTTTTTTAATCTTACATTAAATAATGTGGACTTGTACTAATTTTTAAAAGTTAGGTTGATGCCCATAGCAATCTTGGAAATCTGATGAAGGCACAAGGCTTAATCCAAGATGTAAGTTACTATAAATAACATATTTTACTTATTTCTCCTCTAAGTTTTCTTGCTCTTTTAGAAATTATATTATGCTTATGAAGTAGCAAATTTCTCGAATAGTTTTTTGGACATGGCAACCTAACTTCCATGTATTTTGCATTGCACCATATGCTGGCTATGGGCAGTTTTTTTGTCTATTGGTCCTAGTGCTAGTTGTTCAAAGGAAGAACATCTGTTTTCTGAATTCATTTAGGAATGTTCGAATAATGAGTTGATATTAGTTTAAAGGCTTATGCGTCAGGCGAGTGCTTAGGAAATCATAGCATAAAATTTTCACATATGTGTACATTAAATAATTGGTAACATTTCTAATAATTCTAAAGCTCTCAAAAAATTTGATGACATACATGCAGTTCTCCTGATTTAACAGAGATCACATAAGATGGACTTTTTAACATCCACTGTTGCATGGTGGATATGCCAATGATAGTCCTAAGACCTGTTGAGTGTTCGTTTCTATATCTCTTTTACAAGTGTTTTGATGGAAGATACTACTTAAAATGCTAATATAAATAGAAGAAGAAAACAAAAGAAAAAGCATATTGTCACATTTAAGATACAATGACAAAAAACAGCATAACAAAAAAATATTTAACAAGTTAACGTATGTATTATTCTTATTGTTTATTATACAAGTACATAAAACAATTTACATTTTCTTGTAACTTTTGGAAAAAAAAAGTATTCTTAATTTCATTTTTTAGTATTCTCCTATTACTCTTTATCCATGATTATTTGTGAAAGAAACCAGTTGAAAAGCTGGCAATTGGGGACTTTGTAGCTTGGTAAGCTCCATCTAGGTGTTCATGTTGTTATTTGGCCTGAAACCTGAAAGCTCTAAACTTCTAGGTGGCGGAGATGGCTAAATGGCCTGGGCCATGTACCTAGGAAGCCCATTTATCACTGATGAGAACATTGGTTTATGGGGTAAATTAAGTACGTCAATTAAGTACCATTTCTGAGCTAACTATTCAAGGATGAAGAGCCATCTTGACCTTAATTGCAAATATTTGATTTGTGTTTCTCTTAAGTAGTTTGACTTGTGTGACATCTTGTCCTATTATGAGAAAAAGTTGGCATGTCAAAAAGAATCATAAATATTCAGAAGTCACTCAATAGCGGTCATTTGGTTGGTAAGATAGGGTGACTTCAGTTAAGTGTGCCTTCGACATGTGCCTAGTTGCCTTGGTGATGTTCACGGAAGACACACCTTATGTCACGATTGGATTTCATTCACAAACCAAGACAATCAGATAAGTCACTGTATCATATATTCTTTCACGATTTTCATGATTGGGAATACGAGTAACTAACAAATGGACAATTGTCGTTCCCCGTATATCAATGAGAAGGTAAGAATAAACTGATCTCGTGACATTGCTTCTTTGTTGTCCCTTTTTCTATCTTCTCTTTTTTTTACTCTTTTTTATTATATTATGCTAAATTTTAATTTGTTTACCCAACCCGCTGACTTTGTGTTATTTATAGGGACTGTTTTGTTGCTTTTATTATCTGTATTTTTAGTTATGCTTTTTTTTTGTTGCAGTACTGCTGTTATCTTTTTATGTATTGGTGACTGTATTGGTGCATTCTTCTTTCAAGATGTGAATATCATCTTCAGTTTCATGCATTTTGCAATGAAAACAAGTTATAGCATTTGAGCTCATAAGCAAAAATTATGATTTGGTTACTTGCATGTCATTTTTGGTTCATATTCTTATTAATTATTATTCCAAGTGAGTTTTCCGTTAAAAAGGTTCTTGTCATAGACACGGGCTCCAGCTTTAAGAGACTTTAGCCCTTTAATGCATCTCAAGCCCTTGATAACTTTGGTCCGAGCTTGACCTGGATCCAATAAGATCAGTGATGTTCGATTGAATTGTGTCTAATTGATTGAATCCATTTAAGCCATAGTGGATTTAGTTGATTAGAACAACTAAAATACTCATGATGGTTGCTGAACTAAATTAGTTTCTTGATTGATCTAGAGTGCTGCCTGCTTCATAAAATGGTGGTATTTTAACCATTACAATTTTAATGTACCTTCAACCTCCAAAAGAAGAGTAAATGTTCAAAGAATATCCCTTGTCACTATATCTGTCAATTATAAAGGATTTGGTTTATGTTCCTTGATACAAGTCATCAGGTTATATATAAGGATTTGGCTGTGGTCTTTTGAAAATAAAAAATCTTTTTTTATATTCCTTGTAACTAATTTGATGAGGTTCCTTACTGATCCATCTATGATTTCTAACAACACCAAGTTAAATGTCTTCTTTGAACTTTCCTTGCTTTGCCCATGGGTGAGGCAGGTAATTTGAATGGAGAGGCTTCTGCTAGACAAATTAGTGGCTCCCTCTCTTCTTCCTTTACTTTTCAGTTGCTTGCTTTACTCACGTATAGTGAGGCACAAAACAGGTAAAAAGGCAGTTTCCTAATTAAAACTTATGCAACAAGTCTTTATTTCCTGTAAACTTTAAATCCTTTCAAATGCTCTCTTGAAAAAGGCATTAAATTTATGAAACAACAAATCCGAACGACCTAATAGCTGGTGGCTTTCTTTTGCTAAACTACACTTGGAATAAAACCCGCAATAGGGTTCTTATTGGGCCATTTAGACAACATAACCAATAAAGCAATATTTATATAAGAACACCTGAAGATAACATAACTAAACTAGAACCTCTAAACCTCATATGCTTGAATGTTAGATTCCAATGTGGCTGTGGAACATTTGCATGGGGCTATGATTCTGAAAATATAGAGGAAACATTGGCATTATATAGAAAAAAAATTAATGCTATATGGAACTTTCTATGAACACAAATCCTAAATGGTGGAGGCTAAAAGAAATTGGTATGTTCATGTTTGTGTGCTCCTGGTACCTTCATGATTCATATTTGGGTGCATAATGGTTCATATTAAAACATATAAAAGATTCTTATAATATAGAAATGCAAAATAAATTAAAAAAGATAAATGCGTGTGATGGCTGAATCTTAAACTTATGGAATGATATTTCAATTCTAAGATGTTCTGCAAGTGATACATTGTAAGAAATTTAGAAATGTGTAATCAACTAAAATTGTCTTATCGTTGACATGTTCATAATTTTATTAAATAATATACTAGTATAATTGATTGCAACAAGGAAGTGACATTGTTCACTGCATAATTGTATGGCCACCAACATAGGCATATGCAGCTGCATAGATTGTTTGTCAGCTTAATGGGCAGAAGTCGTGTCACACTGGTATCTTTGTGGTCGTAAGATTCAAAGACCATGATATCTATGCTATAATCCCATCCATATACTAGTTACGAAAATAAAAACCTAAAGGTACTTGATTAATTCAACTTTTTCTTTGTTGTATTATGATGTTAAATCATCTTTGTTCCTGTGGTTTTTACATGATGCATATTTTCTTTTTTCTTGCTACAGGCTTATAATTGCTATGTGGAGGCCTTACGAATACAACCTACATTTGCAATTGCTTGGTCCAACCTTGCTGGGCTTTTTATGGAGTCAGGAGATCTTAACAGGGCGCTTCTGTACTACAAGGTGGATAACCTATCCAGTTTTCAATTAATGTCATTTAAAAATTTTTAAATTCATCCTAGTATGGATTTACAGCAATAAAAAACAACAACTAAAGGAACCGGTAACAGCCTTGGACCAGATGGTAGGCCCAGTTCACGAGGCTTACTGTATGGTGAGTCCTGTACTAAACCTGGACGAAGGGTGGTCCCTGTCTGGTTCACATTTGCACCGATAAACACCAACCAACACATACCAATTTGTGATGTGCTGAATAATGAATGCTCATAATACATATTTTTAGAGATGTGAACCTGTAATTGGTCATTTGACATCAGTAATACAGTAGCACTCAGTGGTGTATGAGAAACATCAAACTTTCCTTGACCTTTGAAGTTTTCCTGTTGATCTTAAATCTATGCTGACAACTTGCTAATTTGTTTTATGATTTTATTATTGTATTATGTGAATGAAAGCAATACTGACAGATTGTTGTATATATCTAGACTTCTTATAGTTCTGTTCATTTTCAGGAAGCAGTTAAACTTAAGCCAGCATTTGCAGATGCTTACTTGAATTTAGGGAATGTGTACAAGGTAAGATTTCCTAAATTGTCTACAAAATATCTATGCAACTGTTGGAGCTAGATTCTGGTGCAAAATGGATCCTTCTTTCGGCTTTTTCCAGGCACTGCGAATGCCGCAAGAGGCCATCATGTGCTATCAGCATGCTATACAGGCACGTCCAAGTTGCACAATGGCGTATGGTTAGTATTGTTCTTAAGCTCCAAAATATACTTGGTTGCGTTATGTTTTGTTTATTTGCTGTCATTTAGTACTTTATTCTTTGGTTGATTTGCTTGTGGCATGATTGTTTGCAGTGGAAATTATGAAAATTTATTTTCACTGAGATGAGAGATTAGAAAGGAAAAATAGATTCTTATGTTTGTTGCAAAGGGATTTGTGGATAATTTTCAGTTTATTAGGATGAAAGAAGATTAAAAGCCATTTCTCATGTTAAATAGAGAAGTTTTCAAATACCAGTCCATTAGTGGTCTGAGCAATCGATTGGACGGGTATGTTAAGAACATACCAGGTGGTATACCAATCTATGATGTCTGGTATCTTTAAAAAAGAATAATAACTTAAGTATCAGCCAGCTCCAACCTATATGGTTCAGTATTTGCCCTTGGTTGGACCAGTAAATACCAGTTGGTATGTATAGTTCTGACATTATTTGAATCTTAAAGAGAGAGAATATTGCCAATCGATCTTTTCCTTTTTTTCCAAATCTTATTTGATGGAAAAATTGTTTTCACTGTGGAACAAACAATTGAAATATTCTTCATGGGAAAATAGTAGTCCTTGAGATTTTTCTGGAAATTTATTCTTTTGTTCATCAGTTGGTAATCTCTTAATTAATATCTGAACTATATGGTTCAAGTTGAGGTTATGCTGGTTATCAGGGTGATCTGATCTGCTGGGGGTGTGCATCAACAAGGAGATATAATAATAGCTTTGTGTATTCCTAGTATTGCTACATGAGAGCTTCTTCAATCCTTGTTTTGTCAAGGGGAGATAGAATGACTTTTGGATGATTTTGGCCACTGATCTTTTACTTAACTTTTTTATGGGGTGAACTTCTCGTCCCTGCTTCACTTTTTCTAGAACTTTTTGTTATTGGACAATTTAATGAGAGATTTCTCTCCTGATGGTACTTATTTTTTTCAACTTGTGGTGATTTGGATAAAGACTTTATGTTTTACTCATCTAGAGTTAGGCCAAGCTATTCCTCATACAGGCACTTAGCACTTTATGTAATAATGTGCCAAGAGCATGGCAACTTAGCAATAAGCTAGATAGAGTTCATTTTAGTTGTAGTTTTAGCTGACCATACATATTATTACACTAGGGCATCCCATGCAACAGAAAACTGTTTTTTATTGATGCCAGACACGGATGCATGACACAGAGGTCCATTGAAATATGATGATGATATCATAGTATGTTGTATAATATTTCCTCAATTTGTATGGTGTGGCACTAGATCTCTTCTAAATTTAAGTGGATATACTGGGTGCAGGGAGTCTTGCTGGCATCTATTATGAACAAGGTCGCCTTGATTTGGCAATTCTACATTATAAGGAAGCTATCAATTGTGATTCAACTTTCATTGAAGCTTATAATAATCTGGTATAGTGACGGTCTTTTGTGTTATGATGCTATTTTTATTATAAAAATTTTATATATTTTCCAAAGTAATATGATGTGCTTAACTTTGTCACTGCAACTCAAAGGGAAATGCTCTCAAAGATGCTGGACGAGTGGAAGAGGCTATCAGCTGCTACAGGGTAACTATTATTTTTAAATGCTTGATTTTTATTTTAGTATTGTTTATTCCTTATCATCTGAGATTGTCTGTATCATGTTCAAAGTCATGCCTTGCTTTCCAACCTAATCACCCACAAGCTTTGACAAACCTTGGCAATATATACATGGAGTGGTAAGCTCGACGAAATGTTTGATTAATATTGTTATTTGGATAATTATATTATTCTTCCCTAAAAGAGATCTCTCTTGTCATATCAGCAACATGATGAGCTATGCTGCTTCGTTCTATAAGGCAACTTTATCAGTTACAACAGGGCTATCTGCTCCTTTCAGCAATTTAGCTATAATTTACAAGCAACAGGTTGCTACATTTATGTTCTTCCTGTTCTCAATTACTTCATATTTTCTGATGCTTTCTAATGGAAGGACTCAAAAGTCTCTCACCTTCTCATTTTAAATATTAGCTTCCCTGCTAGTTCTCAAATTAATGATGCATCTCTGTGTACTACAGGGAAATTATGCAGATGCTATAGCCTGCTACAACGAAGTTCTTCGCATTGATCCTTCAGCTGCTGATGGGCTTGTTAATAGGGGAAATACATTTAAGGAGATTGGTAGAGTTACTGAAGCAATTCAGGATTATGTACGAGCAGTGAGTATCAGACCAAATATGGCCGAAGCCCATGCAAATTTGGCTTCAGCTTATAAAGACAGGTTTAATTTTTTTTAATCTTTGAATTTATCCTCATGTTTGATTATGTTGCATCCTTACATTATCTACACATACTGATTCTCTTGGGAATGAAATATTTGCAGTGGACTTGTGGAATTAGCTATTAAAAGTTATAGACAGGCATTGATGCTACGTCCAGATTTTCCTGAAGCAACTTGTAATCTTCTACATACTTTACAGGTAAAAACTGCATGCTTTTGAGCATCATATATCTTTCTGTGCTTATTTGTGCCTTGTTTCGTCTGTTTGTGTTGTTCCTGAGAAAATATTTTGGTGACTTTTTTTTACTCGTTTATCATTTTCTTTCTAATTTGTCTGTATTATCCCTGGAAAATGATTTTAGTTGAAAATATTCGTCTGTATACATGTAGCATATTGAAATTAAGTATATGCTATTGTTTGTCATAGTATGTCATTAGTGGTCCATCTTGCTCCAACCCATCTTCAGTTGAAACTATGCAACTTTTCTTGTGCAACTTCTATGTTGTTAGTTCAGTTTATAGCAAGGTTCTGAATACTGTACCGTACCGGTGTACCGAGCTTTGCTCGGTAATCTTGTGCAACTTCTATGTTGTTAGTTCAGTTTAAAGCAAGGTTTTGAATACTGTACCGTACCGGTGTATTGAGCTTTGCTCGGTATGGCTTACCGAGTGGTATGGTTAAAATATATATCAAACCATCCGAAAATACTTGAAAAATAGAAAGAAAAAAAAGTTAGGATAGGGTTTTTAAGTTAGAAACAAATATACATTTACTATAGTTTTAGCAAACCTAATGTAAATTACGTAAGAATAGTGCCACATCTTTTTTGGGCTTTGAAGAGAACCTTGTGCAAGAGAGTGAGAGAGTGAAATGGATTGAAATAGGGGAGAGGAAAGGGTTTAAAAACCCTTGAGGAGGGCTCCAACGGTCAAATTGACCGTTCAAGCACTGTTACAGCTGGTAACGGTCGGTTTCGATTGTTACCATCCGATACAGCCCCGTATCGTCTAATACGGGGCTATATCATTGATATCGCCCAGTAGCAAGTGATCCACGTACCGATCTGCTGGCGGACCGGGCGGTACAGTTTTAAAAACATTGGTTTAAACTTTAAAGTATACACGGATATTATGGAGCAAATGTATTTTGTTAAGATGAATTTTTTTATCCTCATCTTTTTGTTGCTCCTTAATTTTTTTCTCTTATTTTCATTTTACAGTGTGTGTGTGACTGGGATGACAGGGAGAAGAGGTTTGCGGAAGTTGAGGCCATCATTAGAAGGCAGATAAAGGTATCCAATTAGAATAGTTTTATTTTATTTATTTATCTGTTAATTGCAAATCTGTAAGAGTTGGAAAGGCTCTAATACTATTTATACATTCAGATGTCAGTTCTTCCAAGTGTGCAACCATTTCATGCTATTGCATACCCAATTGATCCTATGCTTGCACTAGAGATAAGGTGACTATCAATTGAATGTAATAATAACTTTTCTACCTTCTTCATTTAAGGTGCTGTTCTTCAAATAACATATTTCCTGAAGTTGATTCTTATTTTTTTTATTTCCTTGTAGCCGAAAGTATGCAGCACACTGCTCTTTAATTGCTTCACGTTATGTGCTTCCAGCATTCACTCATCCACCTCGTGTACCTGTCAAGTCTGAGGGTAAAAATGGGAGACTAAGGTTGGGGTAGGTACCACCGTATCATCTGTGCATGCAGTACCCATGTTTATTTACTCATCAAGTCTTGACAACTTTGCAGATATGTGAGCAGTGATTTCGGTAATCACCCACTGTCGCATCTTATGGGCTCAGTGTTTGGGATGCACAATCGAGAGAATGTGGAGGTTCATTTACCTTTTTGAACTTTTCTGGTATTTTTCTTCATTTTGTATCTCCTTACTAAACTAGCTTTGTCCAGGTATTTTGTTATGCATTGAGTCAAAACGATGGGACTGAGTGGAGGCAGCGGATCCAGTCTGAAGCAGAACATTTCATTGATGTCTGTTCAATGTCATCTGACTTGATTGCTCGAAAGATCAATGAAGATAAGATACACATCCTAGTTAATCTTAACGGTTACACCAAGGTATATGCTTATACATTTTGGTTAATGGCTTTGGATATTACTCATGTATGTTATCATTGGGCATTCACAAAAATATTTATATATTGTAAATTTGCTACAAAGCCTACAAAAGTGATCCGCTTGGGGGTCAGGTTCAATGATCCGTCGACGATACCATATCGGATGGAAGTTTTGACGGAGGGGAGAACTATTGCAGAAATACCAAGCATAAAACCAAAAGAAAATAACCTTTATTACTAGTAAAGCTAAAATGCTAACAACAAGATTTAAAACAACGGAATTAAAAGCGTGATAGAAAGCTTATGGGTGTGTGAAAATGCAGGTTGTCTTTGGATAGCACGTCGGTGTTCTCGGCAAGTTGTGGTTGTTGTCGGTCCTCGGTCTCCTCTCTTCACTGTTGGAACTCCTCTTGAGGGTTGGACAGCAGGCAGTAGGCATTGAGGACTTCTTGCAGCAGCTAGACAAAGCTTTGGGGCGAAGCTTTGGGCTGCTGGAACGTGAGGAAGTAGGCTGTGGCCGAAAGAAGTTGGCTGTTGCGGCGCAGAATTCTTCCGTCTCTTCTCCTTTTTGCTCTTCATTGCTTTGAGATTGCAAAATTAGGGCTGACTGGCTCCTTGCTGAGGGCCTCCTTGGTTTCTTCTTTATGGGAGCGCACCCCTTGTTTTATAGGGTGAGGCGTGCCCTAAGTCCTTAAGGCTTAAGGACTTTCCTTGTGGGGCACAACAATTAGGATTCTCTTTTTTAGGGTCTTCTTTTTGGGGTGCAGCACTTAGAATTCTCTTGTCGGGTTGTTGTACCCTTCTTGCTTGGTGGCTGCCCCTATTTGTATGAGGGCTGCCCTTATCCGTGTCCTATTAGGAATTGGATTGTGGTGAGAAGGCTGTTGTTTCTTGGCCGAACAGGGCTGAATAGTGTTGAGATTGTCCCTAGTCAAAAAGACAAATACAATATAGTAAACATGATGGTAATTAAATGATTTTTTATCAAAAACCCCCACTAGAAAATAAAAAAGAAAGGATAAATTTGTTGCAATTCTTGAGTGATGGCAAATAGGGAGCAATTGAGGTCCAAAATAGTCATCTTGGGTGTGGAAAGGGTGGTCAACTGCAAAAGGTTGAAGGCTGTAAGTGCTATATTTGGTTGAGGTTTAAAGGTAGATGATGAGAAAGGATTGTGGAATATTAGTTTTTGGACCATACAGAGAAAGATTTTCAATTTTGGGTACTGGACCAATTCCAATCCATGGCCAGATTGGTCTGGTTTTGCTCCATTTCGTCATATACCGATGCACGGTGTGCCAAAACATACTGTGGTACAAAGTAGTGAGAAGGAGGAGAACGAGAAGAGAAAGTGGAGGGAGATGAGGAGTACTAGACAAGTGTAGAGGTCAGAAGCGGAGGAGGGGGGATGAGGTCAGAGAGGAGAGGAGTGGGTTATTCGGGTTATTAGGCCAGAAGGAGAGGAGAACCATGCGGGAAGCCTGGTTCACTGTTTAAGAAGTGGACTGCCTGTTTCAGTGTGTCTGGGATCTTCAAGGAGATAGTTCTGTAGGATTGGGCAGTAAGGCTGTGGGCCCCATTGATGAGGGCATCGATACAGTGGTCTGGGAGATGGCACCGGGGGTCATATATAGGTGGAGTAATGGTGGGCTGCCTTGCACCACTTACATCACATGGAGGTGGACCCCCATCTGGGCTGGGAAGCAGTAAAGACGTTGGTGATGTCAGGTTGTTGCTGTGGATATGATGGTGGACGGAAAATGACTTGGTTGTTGCTTTCATTGTGGTTAATGCTGTTGTAGACAGCTGACAATCAGTGGAGTGAGAGAGCAGAGAGGCTTTCAGTGCTGCGAGAGGAAAGTTAGTCATGAATAGGGCACATAAAAGAATGGGGAACAGGTCTTGAAATGTTAGTTTATGCAAGCTTATATCTAATTTTTAGAAGGGGAATTTGTATGAAGGGAATTTGCTCGAGTCTAATCCAGCTAATTCTTACTAGTGTACATATGTTCAAATTACTGAGGTCTGGTGGAATGTTCATCAAGCAGCCCATCTGCACTTATGGATCACTCAACATCATTTTTAGTCTTACGATTAAGTGCATTATGTCATCTGACTTGTGTTAACATAATGTGATTATTTAGGGTGCAAGGAATGAAATTTTCGCAATGCAACCAGCACCAATCCAGGTTTCTTACATGGGTTTTCCAGGGACCACAGGTGCAAGTTACATTGACTACTTAGTCACTGATGAGGTACAACAGATACTTTCTTCCAACCTTTCCTAATCTAACTACTTATTCTACTTCATGATGTGTTAGTACGTTATATCCTTATTTCTTTTTTCTTGCAGTTTGTTTCTCCTACACATTTGTCACAAATCTACTCGGAGAAGCTAGTCCATCTTCCTCATTGTTATTTTGTGAATGACTATAAACAGGTTAAGTTTCAAATCCATCTGTCTAATGCTTTATGTTAGTTAAGCCTGTTAATTATGCTCTGTATAAATCTTACATTACAGAAAAATCGTGATGTTCTGAATCCTGTATGTCGGCATAAGCGAGCAGATTATGGTTTACCAGAAGATAAATTTATTTTCGCATGTTTCAACCAACTGTACAAGATGGACCCAGATATATTCAATACCTGGTACTTTCATGCATTCAATAGTTTTTTTTATCACATGTGGTTAATCTTCCGTTTGTTGGTTCTTTAGGATTAAAGTTGTGTTTGATTGTCATTAATCTATCATGGTGTCTTCTTGTTTGCATCTTTGCACTGCACAATATTCATTCTATTTATGCTCCAAGGTTGTGTTTCCTGTTGACCATTTAATTGAATAGGTGCAATATTCTCAAGCGTGTTCCAAATAGCGCACTGTGGCTGCTGAGATTTCCGGCAGCTGGTGAGACGAGGCTGCGTGCATGTGAGTATCTTCATTATATAGTTTGTTGTAGGGGTGCATCTCCTGTAGATTAGATTAGATTATAACTATTTTCACAAACTCCAGCATAAGTTCTGAAATTGTTCACTCCAACCCTATACAGACCTATATCAACCTAATACCTTTGAACTTTTAGATCCACCAACCTGAATTTTGTGAACTCATGTCGATGACTGTTAATCAGTCATGTTGCCTCAGATATGGTCATTTTTTCTGTCTCAATACAATTTGAAGAATATAGATATGATCCTAGACATCTTTATTCCGTAATGGGAGTTATATCGACTAAATGAAATAATTGAATGAAATGTCAATCTTTCACTCTTGTTAAGTTTGGTTTACTTGAATCCAATCTTTCACCCTATTTGTCATTTCCTGTGACATATACACCTGTAAGAAGCCACAGAGGAACTTAAAATGCTGGAGGCATCAATGGTCTTGGATGCCTTGCTGTTTGAGCTAAAAGGAATGATTAAAAATATATATATATATATATATATATATATACCCAGGTTACTTTTGGTTGGTAATATGCTTAATGAGGACTTGTCAGGTGGGTATACTACCTAGCCAACCCATCTTGTTATTCATCTTGGGCTAATATAATGATCAGTTTTACTGACATCGAAGCCTAGATGATCTCTTGATAGATCTTTATTAGAGATACAGATGAACGAGATTGACATTTATGCAAGTACACCGTTTCACACACATGCATATGCCTATGTACATGTACTTCTAGTTGTTACACAGATTTGCATGTGCAGATGCTGCTGCTCAGGGAGTGAAGCCTGATCAAATCATATTCACGGATGTTGCTGTGAAGAATGAGCACATAAGGCGCAGTGCTTTAGCTGACCTATTCCTTGACACGTCTGTATTCTTCTTTTATATTTTGCTGCTATACGTCCACTTTTAAGTCTAGTTTTGCCATTGTTTTTAAGATACATTTCTAATTGTGCAGGCCTCTTTGTAATGGTCACACAACTGGCACAGATGTGTTATGGGCTGGTTTGCCAATAATAACACTTCCTTTAGAGAAAATGGCTACCAGGGTGGCTGGTTCCCTGTGTCTAGCCACTGGACTTGGTGATGAGATGATTGTAAATAGGTGATTATTCTTAGTCCTAGCTTGCTTGTTTTTAAAGATAACAATTGATTATAATATCATTATTTGGTTTTTTTTTTTTTTTCTTATTAGCTTGAAAGAATATGAAGAAAGGGCCGTAGCTTTGGCAGAAAATCCTCCAAAGCTTCAGGCGCTTACTAATAGGCTAAAGGCTGTAAGGATGACCTGCCCACTATTTGACACCAAGAGATGGGTAGGTTAAAATGCCAGTCAGTCTTCTTTTTTTCTTTCCATTTTCATTATTTTTCCTTCTGCCAGGAAGAATCTTTCTACTTCCAGTGGTCTATATTTATGCTCACAACCACAGGGACGACCATATATAACAGAGATACATGCATTTTAAGTGCACACATCTTGCTGAAGGGTTGTTATTTGTAAGTTGTACTAATCAAAACTGTTGCAGGTTCTTAATCTGGAGAGGGCATACTTCAAGATGTGGTACTTGTACTGCTCTGGTAATCATCCGCAGCCATTCAAAGTGACGGAAAACGATAACGAGTTTCCATACGACAGATGAGGAACAGGAGGCTATCTTGAGAGTTGAAGAGTTTCATAATGCCGCCACAATATACACAAGGCGCATTGATTCAACAAATCATGCTCTAGAATTTATTAATATACCCCATGGTGATACAGCTAGCAGATTGCATTATGAAGAGGCAGGTTTGCATTTCGGGGAGGCCCATTATATTTCGTGAAAAGATATCCTGGTGTGTTTGTAGACCTAGATTTCTTGCTGTGGTTTATATATGTATTTAGTCTACGATCTGACCGTAACTTAAAGATGTGTACGCAATGTATCCTGAGATTAGGCAAATAGCCCCCACCTGAGTTTCGCGACAAAACAATTAATCGAGATCCTTTATTGATACTGCACATGATGCTGTTCAGTTGTGCTTAGGGTGATCTATCTTCATTTGGTTGCATTACCACTTGGTTGAGATCATCGAACCCGAACTTGAAAACATAATGCTGGAGCTGGAGCTGGAGCTGGAGCTTCCCCTTCCTCCAAAGTGCTTGAGGTGATATCAACTCTATATCGGCGGCTTCGGCTTGGATCGAGATCGAGTTGATCTCGAGCTTAGGTTAGCTAAAGAACATGTTTTTGCGAAATGTGAGACCAAAATTACCAATCTTTAATGCCAAAACAAATTGACATTATGCCAAAAAAAATTACCAATCTTTTATGGTATCAAAGCTTGTACTCTTTAACATTAGATTACACTCTAAAAAGACTTGGTTTTGTTACACTATCTTTTTTGGCCATCCAGTTTCACATGCATTTTACCATATTTTGAGTGATTACATCAACACGAATGGTTGCAAAGCTCTTTCGTTTTATGACTGAGCAACTTCTTTAAATTAGTCGTTTGGTTATGATTCACTTTATGCATTTTGTTCGTCCGGTGTGTACTCATAACCTGATAAGCAACATGTAGTTCTCAGGCGAAGGAAGAAAAGATGCACTTCTACGACGGTGACATGGTACACAAGACAAACACATTCCAAGCCTTGAAGACAATAACCCTAAACACCACAGACCTAAAAGAAGCACCAAGCAAAGCAATGGGGTTGCCGCATCTCAGCACTGCTGGGGAGCAGCCATGCTGCACTTGGCCGGGAGTTGCATGGCGCGCTTGGGGTCGATGCCGATGTACGGCAGCAGGACGGAGTTCTTGTAGGAGCAGAGGCAGGGCAGGTCGGCTTGCTTGAGCGCCGCGCAGCAGGCGTCACTGGGCTGCTCCGCCGGCTTCACCGTGCTGATGCACGGCCTGCATGCATCCAGCCCCTCGTGGCTCATCTTGCACAAGCTCTGGGCCGCCACCTCCATGGTGCACGCCACCGCCAGGACCACCGCCATGGCCAACGCCACGCTCCTAAGCTTCCACTCCATCGCTGTCACTCACTCACTGACTGACTCTCTCTCTCTCTGGTTATGTTAGCTCACTGGGAGAGGCGTCGGTGCCTATACATATAGTGGTGGGATACGGAGCCCGTGACCCGGGGTTGTCCGGATTGGACGGTCACGGGGACGCTTTGAAGGCCACGAGATAATGGTGGGGTGCTTCGTACTGGTCTTCCCTGAGTGGATAAACTTATCGCTGCTTTGTTTGCTTGCAGATTGTGTCGAGTATAACAAACAGACTGCATGTGTAGAGGAATCCACGGGAAGAAGACAGCAGAAAGAAGAAAGCAAATGGTTTGGTTTGTGATGTCTGCCAAATATGAACAAAGCTTCCGGCTATTGTATACACAGTGAACGCTTAGGTTGCATTCCATTGGATCTACATTGTGGTTTAAAAGATTCCAAGTGATATAAGCTTAGTATATTCCATAAGCTCATCCCCTGCAGACCATGCTCATTGGACGTTATATCTATAAAAGATTGGAATGCATGAGCAAATTGAAAGATAAATGATAGTACTAAAAAATAAAATAATAAATAACATCAAGTTTTAAGTCACCAAATCTCAAGCTTAAACATAGACACTAATAATTTTTATTTTTATCATATGGCTTTTCATCAAGGAATTACTGTGTTTTGATAATTTAATATATGTTAACTAACCAAAACAACACAAACTCGTTAGGTAAATTAATTTGAATAATTTCTTAACAAATATGTACCCAAAAGAGACACACACAATGGATAAAAAGGGATGATTTTTTGAAAAAGTTCTGTTTGTGCGTTTCTCATAAGGTGCCGTTAGTTTTTATTTTTTCTATTTATTGTCTCTTTCCTCTAATACTCTAAATATCTCTTGTTGTTGCTCGTCACCTTTGTCCTGTCATAACTACATCCGCCATGTTATAAGGTTTTACAATTTCTATATTGTCGAGTGTAAAAAGAAAAGAAGAGAAGAATAGTTTAAGAGTGAATAAGAGAAGGCGACGACGTCTCGCGATCTGAGTGGAGGCAAATACAATGAGGTGATGGTGTAAGGGTAGAAATAATAGTGTGGAAGAGGTGGAGCCTCATAGTAGAGGAAGGCAATGCAACCGAGGCGACAGGTGATAATGGATATTTAAGTTATTAGAGAAAATATATACACTAAATGAGAAAGAGCTTACTAGCCCCTTCTTACTATTTATTATCTCTTAAAAAATTAATAAAATAATATTATAGTATTCATAGACTCTAGAATTCTACTTTTACATATATTTTTTATTCCCCATAGCTCTTGCCTGCACACCCTACTACTATCGACTCTTCCCGTCAGTCGTTACTGTTGATCACCGCCCCTAGCCTACCCCCATAGTTTTATGCTGTTGATCCTCAACCCTGCTTATCCCCCACTACTCCCTACGACCTATACATGTTGTTACCATCGACTCTCCCCACCGTTAATTGTCGTTGATCACTACTCCAATCCGCCCTCTACTGCCTCATGCTATTGCTTACATTATTATCGTAGACTCTCTCTCTATCGCTTGTTGTTGTCGATTATTACTCATGACTTACCCCCACCACTCCTTATCGTTGATTATTGCCCCTAACTTGTTTCTCATCGCTCTTTGCTACTTGCGTATATTGTTGTTGTCGACTCTCCCCATCACTTGCTAGCGTTGATCATTGCCCCCCAAACTACTCGACACTACTCCTTGTCATCGATTATCGCCCCTAGCTTGCCCTCATCGCTCGTCGCCTCTAGCCTGTGCTCTTTGTCATCAATTCTCCTCCCTCTATTGTTATTGATATCATCCGATACTGAATAGTTTTTAACATGAGGTCGTAAATAATAAAAATAGAGTTATAAATAATAATCTCCGATGACAAACTTGAAAAGGTATCTATAGAGAAAAAGACAAAAAAGATATAATTATACAAAAATGAAAGTAATAGTTACTTAATTAATTATTACTTGAAAGTGAAGCATGTTTCAAAAAGATAGTAGGAAGTAGGAACAAATTACTTATTTAATAATTTATTTATTTTCATGCAACGATAAATACTATAGAAATGGATTTGATCATGATTCGATTTGAATCAAAATCGAATAAGGTCAACGGTTCGCTGGATACTAGTTGAACCATTATGAAGTTCTAGCGGTTCGGTTCTTAGAATCTTCCAGAACCAAAACTAAAATTGAGGATTTCAATTCAATTCCAAACATGTAAAAAAACTAAAAAAATATAAATGATTAAATTCCCTTAATATGTCTCTTTCAATAACTTAAAGAAACGACAACTAAGAGAGATATTTTAAATAATAATAATAACGATTCCAAATTCGATAGAGGGGAAACTACCGGTTCAAGGCTAGATCGACCCGGTTCAGGAACAGGTGGCTTTATCGACCACTGACAGCAATGGGTCCCACTTCTCAAATCGACAGTGGACCCAACTCACTGTGGGTCCAGGTTCCGGCGTGATCTAGAAAGCGTCAGAAGACACCGGAATCAAAGCGAGCACATCTCCGGAAACATCCGGAGCAGTCCTCCACTCCTTTTTACGTACCCATCAGCTTCAACCTGTGCCCTCTGTTCTTCGAATCCCATCTCCCGATCGAGTCACCAACAGTGGCAAGAAGATGTCACTGACTCTCTCCAGCTTCAGCCCCTCCTCAGTCCTCCTCTCGACCAGGAGAGGTCCGATCAACTGCGGGAGGTGGCACATCACGGCCACGGGTGCTCAGAGCAGAGACAACTTGGATCACATGCAGAGCGCCAGCAAGCCACAGCAAAGCCAACCCCTGCTCAAAAGGAGAGCAGCTCCGTCTTCCCCCATCGGTAAGCTCGCAAAGCCAATTAGTATGAGACACCACTGCACGTACGGCTGCTAAGCAATCACTTGGGCATATGTGAGCTGTTTCTTCAGGGCTTTGGGACAGGTTCCCCACGGCGAGGACAATCCAGCAGATGATGGACACGATGGAGAGAGTCATGGAGGATCCTCTCGCTTACGGCGGTGCTTCCTTGCCTTCCCTGAGCGGCGAGGACAGCGTGGGAAGCTACAGAAGGCGGAGGACGCCGTGGGAGATCAAGGAAGAAGCGGGGGAGTACAGGATGAGGTTCGATATGCCGGGAATGACCAAGAAGGACGTCAAGGTGTGGGTGGAGGAGAGGATGCTGGTCATCGAGGCCGAGAAGCTACCGGCGAAGGAAGGAGAAGCCGAGGAATGGTCAGCCTCGAGCTATGGGAGATACAGCAGTAGGATTGCATTGCCGGACAATGTGCTGGTGGAGCAGATCAAGGCAGAGGTGAAGGATGGCGTGCTGTATATTACCATACCAAAGGCTTTGACTTCCACAAAGGTTTTGGCAATTGATGTTTAGTAATCATATGTCAAGCTGAGAGCTAAAAGGTGTCTTCTCTGCTCTGTAAATGATAGAACTTGAGACTAAATGTAATGTGACTACACCATGCAGTAACTATGTGACATAACACACACAACACATTGTTAATCTCTGTCAACTCTCCTCTCAACCCCACACGGCCAAACCTCTCACTCTCTCTTAAATGACCCTCTCATATCAAGAGGACATAAGATTGGATACATTGAAACCATATAGCTTAATTATTTATTATATAGAAAAGACAAACATACTAAAGACCCCAAATGGAATCTTCAAGATTGAGGCATCATAAATAAGGAAAAAGAAACTATGACAAATTTACATAACAAAAGTTCAATTAGATGTAGATTGGAGAGTCTTCAAGCTTCCATCTATGATAGCCTGCATGCATAGTTGAGAAGTCCCTTTGCTCAAGAAATTGTTAACCCCTTCCTTAGAACCTTTCATCAGAAGAAAAATTACATGAGTCCCTTAAAAATCTTTTTTTTTTTGGTAAGTTGAGTCCCTTAAAAATCACTCAAAACATTTTATACATGGAATCTACACACACACACACACAGATATATCTATATATATATAACATAATCATACTTGCTTGAATCTTAAATTCAAAATGAGCTAATCTCATCTACATACATCTTAGCAGTGTCAAAACCTAGCTATAAAGTATCACATCACATGCAACATATTGTTCTTTATTTGCTTAACTCTTAATTGCTTCATCGAGAAACCTAAAAGACACTCTTCACATGGATCCAACACCTCGATGATCGCCTTCACCTGACACTAAATATGGATGGATGCATGAATCATGACCTAGATGATGGAGTTCTTAGTGTGTTATTTACTACCTTCTTCCTCCACAACCAGTCTCTCGTTGGCAATTAAAGAAGGTAGCAGCAGCAGGGAGTCCAAGGTTATGGAAGGCAGAGAAGTCTCTGGTGCTGAAGTTTTGACGCCACCCAGGCGCATGCACAGTCTGCTGGACTTGCTGACGGAAGAGGACAAGTGCGATACGGTGAATCCCGGCTTGTGGCCGTGGGCTTTCATAGCTCACTATCTCGTTTCCTGAAACAACGTTCCCGGTTTCTTGTCAGATATTATGCATTCTTCCTAAACTTCTCATGCACTTTTAGGGAATTGAGTCCATTGATGGAGGAGGATGTTGATCCACTTCTGAGTTCTCCACAGTCAATTCAATCCTGGGAATCCTTCTCCCAGTAGCATATGTCAGAGAACCAAGATTTCATATACTATATCACAATATTTAATGACATGCGTCAAAGGAGGATTACAATTATACATGCATCATGACCCAGTGAACTGATCCTGGGAATCCCTCTCCCAGTAGCAGATGTATATATATATGTGTATATCTCAGATGTTAGCTACTGAGAGAACCAAAATTTCATATCCAATAGTAGACAGTAGTTTCACTAATATGATAGAGAAAGTTAACACTGTCATATATTTCCATGCATGGAAGAATTTGGTGATGCAATTGTGTATATATGTTGCTATGAGTGGCAAAATATAGAAAAATTCAATTTGCAGATAACATGAGTGACTAAGTTTCCTAACATCACTATGATCTAGTTTGCATGAGAAGAGAGAACATTCTCATATATATATATATATATTTATGGTGTCCTCTGCAGGTTACACAGTCTTGTGCACAATCTTCGTCCATCAGCAGAAGCTCACCCGACCCACCCGCATGAGTTGGGTTACACCTCCACGTGGACATCTGGATTCGTGCACCTGAGGCCCCTGTTCAGAGAAGAACACATGATCATCATCACAAGCTAGCGCGTATATATATATACCATCTCAAGTGCATTTAAAGTGTCTCCTCGACGTGCCTGCATGGCTGCCTGTAGATAATATTGCTGCTTCATCTAAGTCGAAAGAACATTTAGGTGTGTGAGTGCTTGATGGAAAGATCATGAAAATAGAGGCCGACCATAGTTCTCTTGTGGGCCCGCACAAACCACAAAGGCGTGCACAGAGAGCTTTGAGCCATCACCTTCCCTGAATGGCGCCCGGCCAGGTAGAGACACGGGCCGACGTTGCTCATCTGCCGCAGCGAATCGGAGGTGCCAAGTCACGGCCAGCCCGGGCTGGCGAGCACTATGTGGGACGAAGATTCCACGCTCATCAACATCACGGTAAAGAGGTGTGGAGGAGAGCGATCGGTATGCACTGCTTTTTTCTGAGATCCTCGAGTTATCTGCAGCTGCACTTGCTTGTACATGATGCACGGCCATCGATCCTAACTTTAGTGAGTGTCGAAGGGATCAGATCGGACATCTCATCCGATTCTGAGCTTCTTGTAGGTCAGTCATCAGGCGAGCACCGGAGTCACCCTCTCGATCAATTTCGTACTTCTGCACATATGATCCGGAATGGAATCGGATCGATGGAAGCATCGTCGATAATCACTCTCGCCATTAGGGTTAGGATCCTCTGCACCTATCGAAGCATTCGGACATGGGATAGCTTCCGAGCCACAGAAGCATATCGGTGCCAGTAAAGCAAGGCAACACAAGAGGGAAGTGACGAGGGGAGTGACGATGTCGAGAAAGATCATGAAAATAGAGGCCGACCATAGTTCTCTTGTGGGCCCGCACAAACCACAAAGGCGTCAAGTCAAGCGTTGATCACCGGGAACGGGGCGGGGGGGAAGGATAACAGCCGTCCATCGAGCTCGATTTCCGGTCGGAGCCTTGCCACGCCGACTGACGCAGGGAAGTGGGGGCCTGCAGGAGAAAAGAAAGAACAGGCGTGTGGGGTACACTTGTTGGAGGTGGGGCCATCATCACCCGCACTTCTCTCTTGTCCACTACGTATTAGCAGCTGCAGCAGTATATCGATGTCATTTGAGTCGACGTACTCGTGCATGCGTGCAGAAAGCTTGGCCGGGCTTTCTAGGAAGCACTGTCGCTTGCACAACAGTACACGAGTACGTGTACAGCATACGTATTTGTGCTACCACTTGTACGAAGAAGAATGAGGTGCTGCAATCTCCTCTTTGTGAAGGAGCATGGCAACCTCATTTCTTTCTCCAGTGATGCATGTATATATGCTCCAAGTATCCAATATATACATACATATATATATGTTGTACATCATGTTTGCTGCAAATGGATTGAACACACATGACATATGCATCTCCTCCTGCAGAACTATGGAGCACTGCATGGGGTAAACACAAACCCATTTACTTCAAACATCTCATGTGTTCTTCTGGCCTACATAAATAACAGGACAGTATTATCCACTTGTTCCTGAACAAGAATGAGAATATTTGTGTAGGCCAAATGTTTTTTCTTCTTGGATTCACATAAGCATATTATTTAATTTGCTCCAACATAAAAGCAAATGGAGCATAGAAACCACTTTCTAGATGGTTCAAATTTCTGAATAACTGAAGCATACATGTTGTCATAAGAGAAATTGTGGTAGAACTACTCATTCTAGGTAAAATTGATGAGTTATATTTCTACAATAATTAATTAGGATTATCCATACACGCGAAGACAAAAGTGCAGGAAGAATATCTATCACGAATCCTTTTATCACAATCAAATGTGAGGTGAGGATGCTGCCATTTCTACGTTCAACCCATGACTTCGTTCTAACCTGCATGCTCTCCTCCTCCATATGAATGTGACGGGTCCTTTCTTCCATCTTTTTTCTTTATCTTCTTGAGATAAAAAGTGCTACTTCTTTCTCACTTTGTTGCATGGAACAGCCACTGTTTTCTGCTTGTCCTTTTTTATGCCAAAGGAATAAAGGGTCGTTTTCTTAGTAAAAGAAAAATAAATTACAAATATTGTAATAAAAGAATGATCCTAAAAGTGTGAAGAGGACAATAGGCCATATTACGACATATATATATGTTGTACATCATGTTTGCTGCAAATGGATTGAACACACATGACATATGCATCTCCTCCTGGAGAACTATGGAGCACTGCAAGGGGTAAACACAAACCCATTTACTTCAAACATCTCATGTGTTCTTCTGGCCTACATAAATAACAGGACAGTATTATCCACTTGTTCCTGAACAAGAATGAGAATATTTGTGTAGGCCAAATGTTTTTTCTTCTTGGATTCACATAAGCATATTATTTAATTTGCTCGAACATAAAAGCAAATGGAGCATAGAAACCACTTTCTAGATGGTTCAAATTTCTGAATAACTGAAGCATACATGTTGTCATAAGAGAAATTGTGGTAGAACTACTCATTCTAGGTAAAATTGATGAGTTATATTTCTACAATAATTAATTAGGATTAGAAAAAGCAATAGTTGATATTAGCTAAGAGAATTCTGGTATGGTCTTATTACCTAAGTAACTTAATGACTCAAATAGTGTGTGGTTCCAATTTACTTGTAGAATTTTGTATAGTTTATATGTTACTGTCCTTATCATTATGGGTGATTAGAAAATAAGAGTAGAAGACTATACATATAAAAAACACATCAAAAACCAAATTTATCTCATTTGAGAATGTCATAGTACTATGCATTTAGGAAGAGATTAGTAGAGTAAGTTTTACCCACCATGACTTGCATCAAGAGTTTCTGGGATGTCTGTCACCAACCTAAAAAGTATTTACCAAGAGACCAATGAGTTACTTGATTGAGAAGAACTTTATTTTGGTGGATTGATAGACATGCCTAGGATAATAAGAATGGGTTGAAGAGTGTTCATATATGGTGCATAAGATTTTAGTAATTTAATATAAAATTAGATTTCATGTCCAGTAGCTTCTTAAACCAGAGAGATGAAATAAAGAAGGTAAAAATATTTTGTGGGGATTAGATTTCTCTGTTTCAATATATAAACATCATTTATCAGTACTTTTTTTTTTGCAAAAATTAAATCAAACAAAAATCATATATATATATATATATATGATATTATTTTTGGATAAATAATTTTTAGCTTACCAGTGCAGATACTCTCTATCGGTTGGATTGTTTGGACTTGGTGCATCAGGATCCACCATCACCTTATATGTCAAAAAATTAAGATTGTCCAGTGTCAAAAACCTTATCAAGTCAAAAAGTATGATAGTAGAATCATAAAGATCCAAAATAATAACAATTAGCCAGTTGATATCTATATGGTTAATTGAAGATTAAAGTCTTATTTCTTTTTCAACTTAATATCTAATACGAAAATAGCTTTAGCAAATTAGTAGTAAACCTGCTTAAGTATTCATTTTTAACAACATATCTTATCGATAATCCTATTCATTAATCGATTTACTGGTTTATGTATGCAGGCTTTGGTATGTGGTTAAGAGGCTGCAGGGATGTGTTCCAAGTTGACACAGCAACAAGACCATGAAAACACTTTGTCTAGCTATGACATCGAACTTACAAGTGTATAGAGCTTCCTTGGATCATTCCCTTCAATTTGAACCTGTGGCTTATCCACCACAGCCGATTGCCTTAGCCTACTTCCATTCGAGATTTCCCTATCGTTGTACATAATTCTCATAGTAGCAGATCTAGTGAAAGGGTCCAACACATCCCCAACAATCTGCCCTAACACCAAAGGATCCCTTCCTCGTGACATTGGCTGGCTGCTAATGCGCTGTAAAAGAGAAGAAACTATATATGGATGGATGCACACACACAAAGAACAGGAACAGGAAGCAATGGCAATTCATATTAGTGGGAATTCAAAGACGACGGAGCACAATCATTTATACTGCAGCTGGAGGCATCCACTTTATCTGCACGATTGTTGGAATCTACTTTATCTTGTTCCAAAGCTGGTGACAGATTTCTGATTTTATATATATATATATATATATATATATATATATAAGGATGCTATAATTTGCAGGGAGAGCATGCATGCACAGAGAGCTTTGAGCCATCACCTTCCCTGAATGGCGCCCGGCCAGGTAGAGACACGGGCCGACGTTGCTCATCTGCCGCAGCGAATCGGAGGTGCCAAGTCACGGCCAGCCCGGGCTGGCGAGCACTATGTGGGACGAAGATTCCACGCTCATCAACATCACGGTAAAGAGGTGTGGAGGAGAGCGATCGGTATGCACTGCTTTTTTCTGAGATCCTCGAGTTATCTGCAGCTGCACTTGCTTGTACATGATGCACGGCCATCGATCCTAACTTTAGTGAGTGTCGAAGGGATCAGATCGGACATCTCATCCGATTCTGAGCTTCTTGTAGGTCAGTCATCAGGCGAGCACCGGAGTCACCCTCTCGATCAATTTCGTACTTCTGCACATATGATCCGGAATGGAATCGGATCGATGGAAGCATCGTCGATAATCACTCTCGCCATTAGGGTTAGGATCCTCTGCACCTATCGAAGCATTCGGACATGGGATAGCTTCCGAGCCACAGAAGCATATCGGTGCCAGTAAAGCAAGGCAACACAAGAGGGAAGTGACGAGGGGAGTGACGATGTCGTAGAGGTGGCACCAAAATAATTGGGAGAGAAATCCATACACGCGAAGACAAAAGTGCAGGAAGAATATCTATCACGAATCCTTTTATCACAATCAAATGTGAGGTGAGGATGCTGCCATTTCTACGTTCAACCCATGACTTCGTTCTAACCTGCATGCTCTCCTCCTCCATATGAATGTGACGGGTCCTTTCTTCCATCTTTTTTCTTTATCTTCTTGAGATAAAAAGTGCTACTTCTTTCTCACTTTGTTGCATGGAACAGCCACTGTTTTCTGCTTGTCCTTTTTTATGCCAAAGGAATAAAGGGTCGTTTTCTTAGTAAAAGAAAAATAAATTACAAATATTGTAATAAAAGAATGATCCTAAAAGTGTGAAGAGGACAATAGGCCATATTACGAAAAAAGAAAAAGGTAAGTGAGTCGATGATGGAGAATAAGAGAGGATGTCAACAGAAAAAAAAATGAATAGAAAACAAAATTAATAGAGGTGAGAAAATGATAGACGGAAAGGTTAGAGAGAGGCATTTGTAGCGTTGAAAGTGTTGGAGAGACATATACAATATTATATTGGTTATTAAATTATTTATGCATTACCAATAATTTTAAATTTTCATAAGGCTTCCTTTTTTTATTCCACTTGATTTTGTAGTACATTTCAATTAATTGTCACACTTGTAAGACGGATCAAACTTCTGAGGTACAAAATTATCTTTACTTGATTATATTGTAATTTTATAATGTCAATTTTTCAACTCAAAAAAATAATAATAATAATCATACAACCAACCCCAAATAGTCGAGATAAATATAAAACCAAGATCCATTACTATTCCATTGAACACAATATTAACTTGCATATGGGACTCTCCATATATAATAATACATCAGCAGATTGAGGTCAGTTATCTCCTGTTCATGTTTCATTTACAGGGAGATGGGCAACTTATTCATAACTTGAGAGATACAAGAGGCATTTACCAGTAAGGTACACATCCATCAGAATCTTAATTCTGTTTCTCAAAACAGCCTTCCGCGTAGACGGAAAAAGATAAGCAGTTGTTGTCTTTAGAGATTAATGATGAAATCAGGCTACAATAAGCTCGAGCTGACTGTGCTTCGGCTTGATCAACACTAGGCTTATGCAACAGGAAGGCATTTATCAGCATCCTGTGATGTATCGATGTTGGCGGGCGGCATGAATTGCCACATCGGGAAACTGGGGTAACTGATGACGGGCATCATTAGCTTGTTCCCAGCAGCTTGACTTTGGACTGTGAAGGAAGCCTGTACAAGTAGCTGGATCTAGCATTCAGAAGTTGTATCTGCTGCTCCAGACTCTCCTTGTCTGCCTTTAGCCTCTGTTTCTCATCGCGAAGCTCATTCTTCTCAGCCTGAAACCAAATTTATCTCATTTGAGAATGTCATAGTACTATGCATTTAGGAAGAGATTAGTAGAGTAAGTTTTACCCACCATGACTTGCATCAAGAGTTTCTGGGATGTCTGTCACCAACCTAAAAAGTATTTACCAAGAGACCAATGAGTTACTT
This sequence comes from Musa itinerans, assembly GCA_001649415.1. Taxonomy (NCBI): domain Eukaryota; kingdom Viridiplantae; phylum Streptophyta; class Magnoliopsida; order Zingiberales; family Musaceae; genus Musa; species Musa itinerans. The sequence continues at coordinate 378,644 of LVTN01000178.1, forward strand.
GATTGAGAAGAACTTTATTTTGGTGGATTGATAGACATGCCTAGGATAATAAGAATGGGTTGAAGAGTGTTCATATATGGTGCATAAGATTTTAGTAATTTAATATAAAACTAGATTTCATGTCCAGTAGCTTCTTAAACCAGAGAGATGAAATAAAGAAGGTAAAAATATTTTGTGGGGATTAGATTTCTCTGTTTCAATATATAAACATCATTTATCAGTACTTTTTTTTTTGCAAAAATTAAAATAAACAAAAATCATAAATAGCACCAAACTTCAATTAATCAACAAGTTGAAAGTTCTCTCGTGCTGTAAAAAGAAATTTTGAAGTAATCAGCAGAGTGGATTGACACTGTGACCAACTAATTGAATGATGAGGCAAATCAAAACAAAAGGAGCTTACCAGTGCAGATACTCTCTATCAGTTGGATTGTTTGGACTTGGTGCATCAGGATCCACCATCACCTTATATGTCAAAAAATTAAGATTGTCCAGTGTCAAAAACCTTATCAAGTCAAAAAGTATGATAGTAGAATCATAAAGATCCAAAATAATAACAATTAGCCAGTTGATATCTATATGGTTAATTGAAGATTAAAGTCTTATTTCTTTTTCAACTTAATATCTAATACGAAAATAGCTTTAGCAAATTAGTAGTAAACCTGCTTAAGTATTCATTTTTAACAACATATCTTATCGATAATCCTATTCATTAATCGATTTACTGGTTTATGTATGCAGGCTTTGGTATGTGGTTAAGAGGCTGCAGGGATGTGTTCCAAGTTGACACAGCAACAAGACCATGAAAACACTTTGTCTAGCTATGACATCGAACTTACAAGTGTATAGAGCTTCCTTGGATCATTCCCTTCAATTTGAACCTGTGGCTTATCCACCACAGCCGATTGCCTTAGCCTACTTCCATTCGAGATTTCCCTATCGTTGTACATAATTCTCATAGTAGCAGATCTAGTGAAAGGGTCCAACACATCCCCAACAATCTGCCCTAACACCAAAGGATCCCTTCCTCGTGACATTGGCTGGCTGCTAATGCGCTGTAAAAGAGAAGAAACTATATATGGATGGATGCACACACACAAAGAACAGGAACAGGAAGCAATGGCAATTCATATTAGTGGGAATTCAAAGACGACGGAGCACAATCATTTATACTGCAGCTGGAGGCATCCACTTTATCTGCACGATTGTTGGAATCTACTTTATCTTGTTCCAAAGCTGGTGACAGATTTCTGATTAGGAAGCAATGGCAATTCATATTAGTGGGAATTCAAAGACGACGGAGCACAATCATTTATACTGCAGCTGGAGGCATCCACTTTATCTGCACGATTGTTGGAATCTACTTTATCTTGTTCCAAAGCTGGTGACAGATTTCTGATTTT
>LVTN01000178.1:381056-422725 GCA_001649415.1 Musa itinerans
ATTTCAATTAATTGTCACACTTGTAAGACGGATCAAACTTCTGAGGTACAAAATTATCTTTACTTGATTATATTGTAATTTTATAATGTCAATTTTTCAACTCCAAAAAAAAAAAATAATAATCATACAACCAACCACAAATAGTCGAGATAAATATAAAACCAAGATCCATTACTATTCCATTGAACACAATATTAACTTGCATATGGGACTCTCCATATATAATAATACATCAGCAGATTGAGGTCAGTTATCTCCTGTTCATGTTTCATTTACAGGGAGATGGGCAACTTATTCATAACTTGAGAGATACAAGAGGCATTTACCAGTAAGGTACACATCCATCAGAATCTTAATTCTGTTTCTCAAAACAGCCTTCCGCGTAGACGGAAAAAGATAAGCAGTTGTTGTCTTTAGAGATTAATGATGAAATCAGGCTAGAATAAGCTCGAGCTGACTGTGCTTCGGCTTGATCAACACTAGGCTTATGCAACAGGAAGGCATTTATTAGCATCCTGTGATGTATCGATGTTGGCGGGCGGCATGAATTGCCACATCGGGAAACTGGGGTAACTGATGATGGGCATCATTAGCTTGTTCCCAGCAGCTTGACTTTGGACTGTGAAGGAAGCCTGTACAAGTAGCTGGATCTAGCATTCAGAAGTTGTATCTGCTGCTCCAGACTCTCCTTGTCTGCCTTTAGCCTCTGTTTCTCATCGCGAAGCTCATTCTTCTCAGCCTGAATAGCACCAAACTTCAATTAATCAACAAGTTGAAAGTTCTCTCGTGCTGTAAAAAGAAATTTTGAAGTAATCAGCAGAGTGGATTGACACTGTGACCAACTAATTGAATGATGAGGCAAATCAAAACAAAAGCCATTTCTTTGGGACGTATGAAGTATGAACCAATTAATACCTATGGTGTAACAGAATATTTACCATTTCCATGTCCAACAAATTCTTTCTTTTGATTTCCGAATAAATGTTCATGTCTTGCCTCAACTGGAACATTAACTTTTTTCTTACTGCTTGGTAAAGCAGCTTTTGCTAAAACTCAACTGATTTCTTCAAACTTGCTTCAGGCATGAAACTACCAGAAGAAAAGTTAATTCCCCATTCAGCTCTATGCAGGGCTTCACTCCGTATCCTTAGAGAAGCTACAAGAAAATTTACATGCAACCAGATGAGGAACCTGCAACGTTAATGTTGACCAAAAGGATCTCTTGCACTAACCATTGTCTAAATACTGCCTCTGCAATGCATAAGCTGCACATATGATGATGGCTGCATACCAAGTGTAGATAAGAGTATCCAGCCAAATTAGCAGATCGCAAGGCTGTACATGTTTTCTTCTGTTATATTACAACTATCTTATAGATAATCTTATATCATATAGCATACAGGTATGGTAATCCTAAACAATTTCAACAACAACAATATACTGGAAAGTTTCAACTATTTGGGATAAGCTACTTGAATTTTTTTTCGTAATTGAACATTATATAAAACATTATCCTCGTTTAATCCAAGAGTATTTAAATCTTTATTTGTGAAAAGCAAAGATTATCATATCATGCATCAAACCCGTACCCGTCACAAGCCGAACGGGTATGTACTGATTAGTACCAATGTACCGACACATGATACACCATTATGTACCGATATTTTGGAGAAGGGAAGAAGGGGAAGAGGAAGGCACATTAGAGGAGGAAGAAAAAGGAAGAGGAATGAAGAGAAAGGAAAAAGAGAAGGCGGTAGAGAAAGAGGAAAGAAAGGGAGGTAATATAGGAAGAGGAGAAAGAAAAAGAAGAAGCAATGGAGGAAGAAGGAAGAAGAGAAAAGATGAGAGTGTACTGCACGACCAAAAGATGTTGCCTAGAGGCAACGATGGCAACCTCGAATGACAGTGGCAATGGTAGTGGTTTCACAAGAAGAGGGCTCGTGAACCCTAATTGCTATTTTAGGTTTTGTTTTTCTTTTTTATTACCGAGTTGGATAGGCCCCATCATTGTTTTAGATTTATTTTATATTTTTCTCAGAATTGGACCATATCACTCGAAATGGGAGCGGTCCGTGTACCGATCCATGATTGGACCGACATACACCACTCGTTTCATACGATTTCAGATGATATGACAGTTGCTGGTAAAAAGGATGTACGTAGGACACAAGAGGTTCTTGACAATGTGGGATTTGAGGAGAGTCAGCATTTGCAGCCTTCCCTCTAAATCTATAGAGAAATTATTTCCATAACTTGAATCCTAATCTAACCTTACCATTGTACCAAGTCAATGCTCTATTTAAATTTTTATTTATAGTTTCTTTTAGTTTTCTTCTACCTCTCCCACCGTTAATACTAATTATTTCACCTTGTCCAATCACAAGATTTATAAATCTCCTATGAACATACCATTTTAGATGATTTTTCCTTATTTTATTCTCTATCAAAACTATGACTAATTGTTCAAGAATGAAAATATTTTTCTCCCTTAGCTAGTATGTCTAATTCTAAAAAAATTCTTAATAGTAATGTCTCATAGCATCTTATCACCTAATTATTGAGTGCAAGCCTTGGGGCCAAGAATTAAGTCACAAAAAAATTAACACTTAAAAAAATTCACATATATTATTTCTGAATAAGTGATAAAACTCAAGATGGCTATCATTATTCTTTTTAAGTGAATATACATGCATTATACTGCATGTATATGGTGGGCAGACGAGGATAGCCTGGGCATCCCAAGGCTTGTTTAGGCATGAACACGAGTTGGTAATTGCCCGAGAGACCAATTATCAATCAACAAAAATACTACTGAGAACTATTAGTTCACATGCAACTAGCATTCATTCTATGACTTCTCTATGGACTGGTTAACAACCATATTTTAATAGGTAAAATTGTTGCAATCGATGACAACATAAACTACACATATAGCAAGGTATTACATAAAAATTTAAGTGAACCTTTAACTCTTTTATCTTCTCTTGGAGAGTTTCATTTGATTCTTTAAGCTTTTTTGCCTCATTGCGCGGCTGAGTTAACAGGCGGGCAGCATCACTTAGTAGTATAGCAGCTTTGTCCAGTTTTGGTGGATTTCCAGCTTCAATAAAAGAGCCCAGTTCCAGGAATCTTAAATAAATACAAAAAAATAATAGCCTTGCAGTCATCAAGATCCAGGAGAAGAAATGACATGTTCATAATCACTGTTGCTTCACATTATAATCAGAAAAAAATACCTGTCGTTCATTTTGTCCCTTCTCATTTTTTCTCTAGAAGCTTTGCTGGTAGGTTGACTACAAGTTTGTGAGATCACAAATGGACCAATAAAAATGCATAAAGTAACAACAAAACCTCTCTCTACTCATAGGTTCAAGTTCAAATACTTGACCGCTTTCCAGTGATTGGCTCCTTGAGACCACTGGAATGTGAAAGAGAGCTGTTTATTTTGTCACAGGCAGAAGGAATATGAGTTAGAACTTCAAAGAAAAAAAATTGAAGAATCAAAAGAATAGAACAAATATAAACAAAGACTGAAAATAATATAGATAGAGAAGCTGATGTTTAAATTAGAAGGGAATCCAACACTACAACTAGATATCATGGAGAAAAAGAAAAGAAATGCTATGTAATTGTTTGCTGTTGCTGCATAGTTCATACAAATCATAGGAACTTGATTGGATATGGTACAAAATATTGAACTTAACCAAAAGAATTAGTAACAATATCAAAACACTTTCCACCATATAGACACCGACAATCAGAAAATCTAATGTCTTAAAGCCCTTTGCTCGATGACCCCATGGGACACATGATGGAAAGACATCAGTGATCTCTGATGTAAGGCATGGTAATCATTATTCTGTTACTTGTTCAAGTGATTACATGTGTTTGCCTATGCAACAGCATACATGAAAGCTTGTATACACAAACAAGAAATGCTAGAGTAAATATATTTAATCAGATAACTTCACAAGTAGTAAACACACATGAATTAAAGGCAGGCATGAAGATGCATAACATGCAAACTTGCCATCTGCCACGATGCCAATAGATCACTGCCAAAGCAAAATACCATATATCCCATAACATTCTTAAATCATGAATTCAGAGCAAGTAGTAGCAAAATCCTTCTTATGACAAGTAAAAAAGCAAATTGTATCCATCTACAATCACAACTTAGATGATTCTTATGTCCATGAAATTTGACTGAGCTTAAGCAATAGAATGAATAGTTTTGCAGTTCAGTGTGCATATATCAATCCATTGATTGCAATAGTTTTACAATTTTTATTCTACTTTTGTATTAGAAACAGGTAGCTATTATGAATTGTTTATTGAAAACAGTGTGAAGCATGAATTCAAATATCAGTCATACTGGTCTGGTATTTTGCTGATATGACAGGCAACTGATATGCAGATTAGGCAATTTCACATAATTTAGCGAGTATGGACTGCACCACCCGGTATGTCTAGTGAATCATAATTATCGGGCAGTAATATCTTGTCAACCAACCATTTGAATCATGCTTGATTTAATTGAGATCCTTAAGAAGAAGGATTCCCAAGAAGAAAATTAATTGTTTTAAAAGTAAGAGTGAGGAGTGATGGAGTCGCTACTGTTTAAACAAAAGCAAAATAATAAAAAAAAGGTCTACTTATTGCCCTGTGCTGTAGACTTACCAGATGAGACCTGGTCAGTCAGCCATGTCAAGCCTTCCTGGATGGTATGCTTGATATGAACTAGTACCACCAGGTAAGGGCGGGTTTGAGTGCCATTTGAAGCTCAAACCAACAAGTACCAGTCAGTACAAACCATACCATATCAATGGTATTTTAAACCTTGTTGGAATATCCAATTTCACTTATTATGATTGACTTTTCATGACAAGCTTGCCTAATTATCATCAATCAAAGGTATTGCAGTTACTAGTGAGATATACTAATCACATATTAATTTGAAGTTTAGTTGGAATCTTTCAGTAAATCATTAGTCACCAGATCAATTGGCTCATCATCATAAGAGGTAGAGCACCCGTCCTACAGTTCATCAACATGTTAAAGGAGAGCTAAGCTTGAAAAAAAAGGATAATAGTTGAACAAGTTTTTAGTTTATTTCACCAATTGATCAGTCATAAGGCACACTTTTATTTGAAAAGGATCACCATGGTAGTGAAATTGTTCAATAGCCATAATCCATGATTGGACCGACATACACCACTCATTTCATACGATTTTAGATGATATGACAGTTACTGGTAAAAAGGATGTACGTAGGACACGAGGTTCCTGACAATGTGGGATTTGAGGAGAGTCAGCATTTGCAGCCTTCCCTCTAAATCTATAGAGAAATTATTTCCATAACTTGAATCCTAATCTAACCTTACCATTGTACCAAGTCAATGCTCTATTTAAATTTTTATTTATAGTTTCTTTTAGTTTTCTTCTACCTCTCCCACCGTTAATACTAATTATTTCACCTTGTCCAATCACAAGATTTATAAATCTCCTATGAACATACCATTTTAGATGATTTTTCCTTATTTTATTCTCTATCAAAACTATGACTAATTGTTCAAGAATGAAAATATTTTTCTCCCTTAGCTAGTATGTCTAATTCTAAAAAAATTCTTAATCCAATAAAACTCAAGCTTAAATAAGATCGAAATGAACCATCACAAGAAGAAAAAAGAAAGAGCACAAATTTAGAAGAAAAGGTATCTTCCGATACATCAAAGAAGGGCAGAACAGTTCACCATGGCGACTGCAACAAAGGCCCTAAGATTCGGAGTCGAGATCACCTGACACTGGAGGAAGAATTGAATCCCTGAGAAGCCCAACAGAAGCCACCATCGGTCCTCGCGAATTCGCCCTCGGGAACGTGGATGTCGTTGATCAAGGAGTCCAAGAGCCAACCGGGGTTGTCGGGTGAACCCATCACCGGTCCATCGCCGGAAACCTAGTTTTCTCCGGCCGGCTATAGGCGGAGGAATCAGGTATCGCAGTTTGCCGTTGTGGGGAAGGGGAGAACCGGGCTTCGTGAGTCGCCCTTTGACCGGGCTCGAATCGCAATGCAAGCATACAAACAATAAAAAAGGTTTTACATCGTCACGTACCCGCCTTGTGATTTGACCTGGCAGATGCCAACGGTAGGTCCCTCACAACGGGCTTGCTGTATGATCTGGGCCGGGCCGGGAAAGTGTCGACCATATTTCAAAGGATTGGGCCCACCACAACCAAAATAAGAGAGAGGAACTTTTGCGCCAATTTTAAGGCATTTCGAAGGCGCGCAATTTATTGTAATTGGGATTTATAATACTTGCTGAAAATACTAAATATATGACAATTTATTGTAATTGTGTCAAAAAATATCAAAATCGAGTTAAGTTAATCTTAAATACACATATGATTGGGGGAATTTTACTATTTAATTAATTAAAGATATCGTCTTGTATAGAGCTCAATAACAAGTAAAACATGACGTTTTAGAAACTTAGTTCAGTTTTATGTGACTTAGGTAATTCTAAATAAGTTTATAATTAGTAATATTAGAGTTTACTATTATTAAATTTAAAAAAATATAATAATAGGAACAATCCAATTCTTGTGGTATTGTTTTAATTTACATATATTGATCGAATCTAATGAAAATTGAAACTCCAAAGCTTATGTTGAATCAAATATATGTCAACTAACTCGTTTAATTGTGTGCAAAATTATTATTCCCAACTCACTTGCATCCAATTAAACCCATCTACTTTTCTTTTTAAAATTTGTTGATTTAATTTTTATGTTCAATCTTAATGTTTTGTCAAAATTCTCTATTGTTATGCTATTAAATTATGCACCAAACTTAATATATCTCATTAGATTATTTCAATCTTTAATATTATAAGAAGAACAGGTGATGCAAATCCATATAAACTATTAGCTTGGCTGTTTGTAAACAGCAAATACTTGTACTCTTTAATTAGTCTGGAAGAAGTCAAGATGCTACCACATGCATCATGAACAAGTTGACACTTCTGCAGAGTCTTCTTCATGTTCCTGAGAGGTGGAGAAGTCAAACAAGAACAGGAAATATCATGCAAATCCAAATTCCATCCAGGGAACAAGTAATAAAACATTTGATAGATGAAACCTTGTGGTGCAGCGGCTAATGCCAGATAGGTAGAGAGAGAATGAACAGGAACAGCTTTAAAGTACTGGATGAATGTGGACATCATGTCATAGCATTCCTCTTTAATATGAAGGTCTTATAATCATTATCCTAAAGTTTGCTGTTTCTGTTCTTCGATTTCTTTTGTTGACCTTGTGCTCTTCTTCTTCTTCTTCTTGCTCATCTTGTTTTGAGGGGAGACTTGTGACTTGATTATGGAAGTGAGCTTAGGTAAAGGGTCATAATTGAGAGTCAACTTGGCATTTCCACAAGCAGCTTTATGCAAATCCACTACCTTTGACCTGCAATATCAGCAGGAAGTCAGAGAGCATATCAAGTGTCAACCTTGGGCCATTTTGATGCTCGCTATTTCCAAGCTAGCAACACCCTACAGAAAACCATGGAAAGAGTGGATTGCTGCAACTTGGAAATGCATTAAAACTGGTTGGAAGAGCACTGAAGTTGTTCATTTGCAGTGAATCAGAAGTCTTCATTTAATGATCCAACAGGCTGTTGCAGCAACTCGATGAATTCTCTCATCTAATGGCAGATTGGTTCATGATAAGTGCAGGGAATCACAGTCTGAGAAATGAATCAGAAGTCTTCATCCATTCCATCTCAGGATACCAACAGGCAACTGCAGCAACTTGTGAGAAATGCCTGAGGCCATCACCACTGCTGTAACAAAACAAAGAACTCCACATCTCTCTTTTGAGCCAAGTTTTTTAGACTTGGAACCACTTTCTGGCTTCCAAATGGTTTCATCCACAGCCATCATCAGACTCAATACAACATGGTTAGACAGTTTGATGAGACCAAGAAAGGAATCTACTACTTGCCACCATATCTAATATTGGTTTGGTGGAGGAACTAAAACAATAGCAGATGAATGTAGAACTCATATTATTTTATAAAAAGAATGTACTCTTCTTAGAATTAGATATGTTTTCTTCAACCTTCTACTATAGACTCGACATTATAGGCCTTCGATATATTATTTTAGGCACTTAAAATGCCACAGCGCCTCCTCCTCACACAAAGCGAGTCCTCTATGCAATCTCCCTTTTGCAGTCTACTTCGCAAAAGAAGCTTCATTTGGACTTGGTGGCACTCTCTCCATTGCAAGAACCCTTTTCTTTCCATTATATGTTATCTTTATTTCAACCTCCAACTAATGATGCTCTCGTACTTAATTTTTTTATAATAAATCAGTCATAAAAGAATACAATAGAAGTATTATTTAGTTTACAATGGAGAGCGCAAATGGTAACACTTTCTTTGTAATGTCATATGGACTTTATATCGTTTAATCCCGTAAAAAAATCACATTGTGTAAGTGAATCTTTCGAATTAAGTTGAATCTTGATGGATCCATTATCAAATACAAAGCATGATAGCTAAAGGATTTTATTAAAGATCAGGCATTGACTTTACAGAAACATTCAATCTTGTCAAATAAATATATGATAATTTGATTTATCTTAAATTTGACTATCACTTAGAGATTGACAACCATGATAACTGAATATTAATAATGTCTTTAGGGGACTTGAATTAATGATATCTTTATATAGCAATCTTTTGAATTTTTTTATTCTTAACATCCCTATGTGAACTCTGAAAAATTATATATAACTTTATTAAGCTCCAAGAGCATAGTATAATGAACTTGGCTCATACCTAGTGTCAACTGGCTTTGCTAATTTTAAATATGATAACTTTTTATATATACGATAATAAAAAAACTATATTACATATTTACTAATATGTGTGGATAAGGACATAGACAACAACTCTACTCTATTGATATTAATCACTTCCTCAAACAATTGTCTAGTCGATTCTTTGTTACATATTTAGGATCACTGAACTATTTTTTAAGTGTAGAGGTTATATTTATATTTACTTATTTTTTATTTTTAAAATATATTCAATATCTTATGCGTACAATGCTAAAGAAATTATCACCTTACTTTCTTCTACTAAGTCATTCAAACCAATCCTGCTATAAATTCTATATAATATAAATAAATACTTGACTTTCTATAGTATAAGAGTGATTGAGAAGAATCAAATCCTAGTCAACCTATATAAACAGGTAATTTCATCAATAAGGAATACAAAAACCATTTCCACCGTAATCCTTCATGTATCTCATACTGAGTAGAGTTGAAAGAGTCATCAAAGTGAGGATATAGGAAACAACAGCATGATAATATACTTCTGGGAGGAGTCATTTCGCCAACCCTTTGCTGCTTCTTCCTCCGACGATGAGAGACTTCGTCCCATGCCTCGGCCATCACGCCGTCAGGGTCGCCGGATCCGCGTGCTCCGGGAGCAGCATCTCCTCGGAACGGCCGCCACAGAGCACCGTCTCCTGCTGCTACAGAGCCGCTCTGTCCACCTACAATGAGTTGCTCATCAAGGTCACCTGGCACAAGAACAACCGCGATACGTCGGTCTTGGTCGTGATCGAAGAGAACCCCGGTTCTGGTGTCTCGGATCCCCGCGGAACCACATGCCAGCTCTTGATGAGGAAGAAGGGAAGCCAGTCCTTCGCCATCGGGAACTCCGAGTTTGCTCTCCACTGGGACATCTCCGCCGCGACGTATGGCGCAGGAGCTGAGCCCACGCGGGACTTCTACCTCGTCATGATGGCCGACAAGGTGTTCGTTCTATTGCTAGGTGATATGTGGAGAGAATTCATCAAGAAGTTCGAAGACAAGGTGTTGGTCGCCGCGTCCTCCATGTACAGCAGGAGGGAGCAAGTGTTCGGCGCCACGCTCTACTCCACCAAGGCTCAGTTTCGCGACGGCGGCAAGGATCACGAGATCATGGTAAGATGCAAGGGAGACGAGGCCGACGCCAAGGACGCCGAGCTCTACGTCTGCGTCGACAGGAAGAGGCTGCTCCATGTGAAGCGCGTGATGTGGAACTTCCGCGGGAATCAGACCATATTCGTGGACGGATCAGCGATCGACGTGCTGTGGGACGTGCACGACTGGTGGTTCCGCGGGTCACCAAGCGGCGCCACCTTCATGTTCCGGGCGAGGAGCGCGCTCGCGAGCAGGCTGTGGTCGGAGGAGGAGTTGGCGAAGGGGGCGTCTCAGTTCACTCTGTTGATCCAAGCTTTCAAGAGCAAGTGAAGCTGGCGACTGTTTTGATCACTGGCTTCTTCCTTGTTTCATCGACATCCAACTTAGTGCGGAGTTCTAATTGCAGGTAAGTGTTCGACATCCAACTCATCATTGAAGCCTGTCACAAACTGGTGACAAGACCCATTCTCTCTCTCTCTCTCTCTCTATATATATATATATAGAGAGAGAGAGAGAGAGAGAGAATGGGTCTTGTCACCAGTTTGTGACAGGCTTCAATGATGAGTTGGATGTCGAACACTTACCTGCAATTAGAACTCCGCACTAAGTTGGATGTCGATGAAACAAGGAAGAAGCCAGTGATCAAAACAGTCGCCAGCTTCACTTGCTCTTGAAAGCTTGGATCAACAGAGTGTATATATATATATATATATATATATATATTAATGTGACGATTAACTAGCTAATTTTTACCATTTTGTCACGATTAATTCTTTATTTGTCTTGGAGTTTTGGTGATCAATTTTGTGATTATTGGACTGCCCAAACTGTTACAATATTAGATGGATGATGTCAGAATCCCTCTTCAGCTGGCATGAAATATAAATTACAATATATTCATTCTTTGATTAATAATCCAATTACAATATATTCTCTCATTTCCATAGGCTCCCAAGTATTTAAGGAAAAAAAGTATTAGTTCAGATGAATCATTTATTCTTTTCCTTCTTCGAAGCAGATTACGTAATAGATTTATTTTAATAAAATAATCCTCTAAATAATATATTTCCATCTTTAATATTATTTAATAATGAATAAACATCTTTATTGAATGAAATATTTAATCTCATCACGGCGTACACGTGGACTTTTGTGATCGCATCGGGCCTTTATAGGGAGACTTAACGGTCCAGCCCGGCCCGATATAAATCTCGGCTCTCCTCCTCTAAAGCCGAAACCCCATAACCGGAACCCTAAATCTTGGTTTTCTCTGCCTCTCTTCCCTCACACCCGTCTTCTCTATTGATCTCGCTCTGGACGATGGAGGAGCGTGGGAACGGGACTCCCTCGTCCGACCCGCCACCACCAACGCCGGCGGAGGACGGAGAGGAGGAGACGATGATAGGGCCCGGGCCCGCCCTTCGCGCGCGATCCAAGCGCCCTCTCCAGTTCGAGCATGCCTATCTCGACGTCCTTCCCTGCGCCCACATGTAATAATCGCTTCTCTTACGAGATCTTAGTTTTAGCTTCAGTTCATAGTGTCGTCGCTCTCTGCCTGTGGTCTTCCCCTGACGCGAGGCATGGCATTCCGCAGGTACGAGAAAAGTTACATGCACAGAGATGTCGTCACGCACGTGGCCGTGTCCACTGCCGATTTCTTTATCACTGGAAGCGTTGATGGTGCTCCCTCTCTCTCACTGTTCCTTTCCGTGTAACTTGTTCTTGCGTTTGATTTGTCTTTTTAGCTTAGTGCGGTTTGCGAGGAATTTGTTTATTCTAGGCTTTTGATCATGGCCCGTCAAGGTTGTTAAATGAAACTAAATCTTACAGTGTTTACTAGTTGCATACTGTTGGTTAATTTTGCATCACTATCTTGTTCATGATGGTAATTGTTCTCTTTTGGCACTAGACAATGGTTGAGGTATATTTGAAAGGTTGCATTATGCATCAAATTTTGTATTCTTTATCATGTTTAACCTGATTAGAAGAATTCACTTCTAAATGTATTAGATAGCTGTGCCATGATCATATATGAAAACCGTGCTTCTTGTTGGGCATCTCCATTGCAGTTTGCTTTCCTGTGGTTTCTCTATTTTTTTTTAATATGAATTAAGGCAATGCTGATGCACATATAGCTGCTCCTATTTCTAATGTGTTCTTGCTCCTTGGAGATATAATGATGCTTAATTTTATTGGACTGTGCTTTGATTCTCTTCCAACTGCTTTATTGCTGACAATGACATTGAGCAGTTGTAGGAGTTAGAACATGCTGACAGATATGGTAGTTTTGAATTTAGACTAACCTATTAAACAATACTATTGAACTAATTAGTAGCCATCAGCTAACTGCACTTGTTTTGATGTCACAAGCAGACCCGATATACTCATTGGTCCATTAACTTAAATGAAATGGAACTTAAAGTACATGCCCCAAATGCTTAAAGTAGCAGGCCAGTTTAGTCGTAGTTCCAAATCGACCAAGCATATTATCCTGATGTGGGATCGACAGGAATCTTCCCTGTTTTCCTTTGATGTCTTTGTCAAGGCCAAAATGTATGACCAAAATGTCTTCTCTGTGGTTTCTTTGTGGATCTGAACCTAGGAAACCCCATATTGGTGTGTATCCGGTAACTCCCATTTTAACATGTATTAGCCCATGCTGTAGGACCCATAGATTTGCTCTAGAACCAATTGGTACGGATCGATTAGATAGGTTCATTTGGCCCAACAACATGGAGAAAGCAGACCTTAAACCATGCAGCCAAGAATGCTTCAGCCCAAGTTATTAGTTGTATACTAGTTTAGTTTTGTATATCAATTTAACTCAATTATCTATACATTAGGCAATTCTAGCTAGGGTTCCAAATTTAACACTTTTAACAATTTGTGGGGTAATGAGGTCAATTAGCAGGCTGCCATTTGATGAAGCACATGTCGGTCATCGCCTCAGACTCAGTGGTCCCTGAGGTATTGTTTTCTCTGGAAGGACCCAGCATGTTTTTATCCTTCTGAGATGATCCCCAAAGGGCACCTTAAAGAGAGCAGGCTTCGAGAGGCTCTTATAAGATATTGGCTCTCCAACTTCCTAACCACTGTGGGAATAATGTGGCATCATAAGGGTAGGTCTAGAAAGGCTTGTGGCTTATCAACTGGGGGTCTTGATGATGCCATATTAGTCCCACATTATTTATATAGTTGGAGTGCCAAGGCCTTAATAAGAGCCTCCAAGCTTCCTCTCCTTGAGGCACATTGTGGGCCCAATATTGAAGGACATAACTGTGTGGGCCATGACCTGAAGGGGATAATACATTGCAAGTCTGAGCCGATGACCAACATGTGCTTCATCATATACGGTGATTGAGTATAATTGTTATATTATATTTTAGATAACATGACTTTTCCATGTAAAAAATCTTCCGAAATCAGATAAAATGGGCAGTTTTTGGTCGCTTTATTTATCTTTATGCTCTAGTTTTGTGCCTTCGTTGTAGTTTATTGATGTCATCTTCTTCCATGATGTTCATTTCTTGCAGGGCACTTAAAATTTTGGAAGAAGAAACCTCTAGGAATTGAGTTTGCTAAACATTTCAGATCTCACCTTGGTCCTATAGAAGACTTGGCTGTGAGTACTTTCCTAGTGATTATAATCTTCCTTGCCAGGACTAGTTCATTATATGATAGGTGTTTGCCAGGACTAGTAGTTGTTTTTTGAATATGTTGATGTTCTTGTCCTTGCTAAATGTTTCAAAGTTAAAAAAATGTGTTCTTTACAGTTAATCTTTGAAGTTTTACAGTAAAAAAAATGTGTTAGTTTAGCTGCTGTTGATCATGGTGTTGTTCAGTAATGCAGGTCAGTGTTGATGGCTTATTGTGTTGTACAATCTCTAATGACCGGTCTGTAAAGATTTATGATGTTATTAACTATGACATGATGTTTATGATGCGTCTCCCATTTGTTCCCGGTGCGGTTGAATGGGTCTACAGGCAGGGGGATGTCAAAGCTAAGCTTGCAATTAGTGACCGACATTCAGCTTTTGTTGGCATATATGATGTGCGCGCTGGTTCAAATGAACCAATCATCTCAAAGGAGGTTGATGTGGTTATTCTTTTTTATTTGAAGCCTTAAAGCAAAATCAATCTGTTTTCGACACTTGTTGTTGCATATATTGTCTAATTTTCTTTCTTTTGCAGATTCACATGGGCTCCATACGAGTAATGAAGTACAACCACATACATGATGTTGTGATATCAGCTGATGCCAAAGGTGTCATTGAATACTGGTGTCCGGATAATCTCCAGTTTCCAGAAAATGGGTTGGTACTATTTCTTGTACTATTGTAGCATTATAAAAAAAAAAGATAATTCTTACCTTAGATAAATAGTCATTGTTATTTGATTGCAAATGTTTATCCACATAAATATGAATGATCAAACTTCATGAGCTAATTTTCTAATGAGCAGGCTGATTTGAGGAATTCATACAGTAGAAAATGAGTATTGAATAATTATATGTTTTCCTTGTTTTTGTGCAGTGTGAGTTTCAAGTACAAAACTGACACGAACCTATTTGACATTGCTAAGTGCAAGACAACTGTATCAGCAATTGAGGTACTGTACTCATTCACATCGTGCTTTTCTCTTTCCTTTTATCCTTCTCCTCGGCTTTTGTTAAGTTCATTTTGTGTAGCAACTTGTGTGTAGCAACTTAGGACTCTTATCTCTAGTTATTACCAGGTGTACTGTCATGCATGTCTTTTTATGTAAGTTCACTGAATAGCAGAAAAAAATAATGGTTGATAATTTGTCCAATTTTGAAGATAACTTTGTTGCATTGTGTGTTTTCTTTTCTAATGCCTGTTACCTCAATATTTTGGCAGTTCATACTGTTTAAATTCCAAAGGGGACAACAAACAAAATGATTTTTAGTAAATTGTTCATTTTTTTTATGGTTTTTGTTTGTTTAGGTAAGCCCAAATGGTAGTCAGTTTGCTATAACATCTCCAGATCGCCGGATCCGTGTTTTTTGGTTCAAAACGGGTAAACTAAGACGTGTATATGATGAGTCTCTTGAGGTAACACATTCCTATCTGAAAGCTGTCATTGAATATGATTCATTGTCAGGATCCTGGAATTTGTTATAATTGCTGATCAGGTGGCCCAAGATCTGCAAAGAAGTGATGCACCTTTATATCGCCTTGAGGCTATTGATTTTGGGCGAAGGATGGCTGTTGAGAAGGAAATAGAGAAGACAGAAAATGCTCCACAACCAAATGCTATCTTTGACGAGAGCTCTAACTTTCTTATTTATGCTACTCTCCTGGGTATAAAAGTAAGCCTTGCTTTTTTGCCTGTGCTAACAACTTGAACAATTCTACCATGCTTTGATTTCTATTTTTGTGAAACTTGCGCTCATAGTTCGTGTCTAGCATTTTATACATGGATTGCATTCTAAGTTACTTTGGAAGTCCCATCCTTCTTTTTTTCTCATTTCTTTTCTTTGATACATGAACCTGTATGTTCAAGTTAATTTGTTGCATATCTTTAAATTGCATATTTACTGGCTATATTTGTGCATTTCGCATTACCTATGAAGTTGTAGTAGCTTAGAAGTTGTGGTGACTGTCTTGATTGTATTCTCTTTGTAGTTTAAACTATGCAAACATTCAATGTACTGGTTGCAAAACTATATTAAATACTGTGGAAAGACATAAATAGCAAAATTCCCACAATAGTTTGTTCCATATCACTCTAATTTAATGTTTTTAATTTGCTTTCCTACTACAGATTGTCAATTTGCATACAAATAAAGTTGCACGGATACTTGGAAAAGTGGAGAACAATGATAGATTTTTAAGAATTGCTTTGTACCAAGGTGACAAGAGTAACAAAAAGGTTAGGAAGATTCCTGCAGCAGCTGCAAATGCTAATGAGAGCAAAGAGCCCTTGACAGATCCTACACTTCTTTGCTGTGCTTTTAAGAAACATAGAATTTATTTGTTCAGGTATGTGGTTCAATATGCAGTCAATTTTCTTGCCTCCTAATATCACTCATAGATCATGGTAGGTTGAACTGGAATTGATCGTGAATTAACCTTATCTAATCGTGTGCTTTGCAACTAAATGGTTGCTGACAACTAGTTATGATGCAATTTTTGCTCATAATATTCTCTGTATTAGAGTGTTGTTTGTGTTGATTATAACATTATATCACATTGCATATATTGAACATACAATTTGTCATTATCAACGGTGTAATCACCTGGTTTAAGTTGCTTTTGCATTGTATTGAACATTCTTGTTTTGCTGTGAATAGCCGTAGAGAACCTGAAGAACCTGAAGATGCTACAAAGGGACGGGATGTTTTTAATGAAAAACCACCTCCTGAAGAGCTTTTAGCTGTATCGGACCTAGGAAAAGCTGTCACATCATCCCTTCCTGATAATGTGGTAGTGTTTTTTGTTTTCCAATAGAATGCTTTGTATTTTATTATGCCATAAAACCTCTTTGTACTATTTGTCATTGGTTCATTTGATTTCCATATTTCAGTTGTTTGCTTTCATTTAGTGTTTTAATTTGTTGCTGAATTTAGGAAGGAAACAATATTAATTTGGTTTGCACGAATATGGTGAAGAAATGATTATGACCTCAATTAATCTCCTGAATGGGTTCATTGTATTGTCAGGTGCTGCACACATCACTTGGTGATATTCACTTGAGATTGTATCCTGAAGAGTGCCCAAAAACTGTGGAGAATTTCACAACTCATTGTAAAAATGGTTATTATGATAATCTCATCTTCCATCGTGTAATAAAAGGATTCATGATACAGACAGGGGATCCCTTGGGTGATGGCACTGGTGGACAATCTATATGGGGAAGGGAATTTGAAGATGAGTTTCATAAAAGGTGCACTTCCATCCAAACCTACTGGCAAATTTGTTTCATAAAATTTGTTTTTGTATGAACTTCCTATTTTAGTTTCCAGTGCAATAGATATGTGTCATTTAAGCTTTATTGTTCCCTTATACTGTAGTATCTACTAACTTGCTATTTCAAAAGCCGGTGCAATGGTACTATATAACCCTGCAGTCGATATATGCTTCCTAATAATACCTTCTCTCTCTCTCTCTCTCTCTCGTGCGTGCGTGCGCACTTTGCAGCTTCAATCACAATTGATTATCCTGCTATGTACATATCTATCTGGACATGCTTAAACCACCTTTGGATGATTCACCTTGCTTGGTTTTACCTTCTTTCTTCAGAATCCAATAATTTCATTTTTGACCTTACATCTAATCTGTACGGTATCACTTCTAATCTAAACAGTTACATTGCATTAGTTCCTCATGTGGGCAATCACTTGCAATGTATCTTCTTTAATCTTTCCTAGTTGCATAGGAGATCTATGTGTTAGAAGTTTCCTGGTCTGCAGTTTTTGACAATTTATTCTTCATTTCTTCCCCTGGTATTTGTGAGGTTGCACTTTTTATATTCAATTTTGGTGTTTTGATATCTTCTAAAGTTTCTCTTCTGGTTTTAGTTTTACTGCTCCTACAAGAAGCTGTAATTACAACCACTTGAGGTCGCCAGATGGATCCATTCTCATAAGATATGACGATGTTCTGTGCTAGTTTTCAACTGCTTAGCAGAGCTCTTCTTGTTTTCATTTTCAGTAGTTAACTAATGCAAAAATTACATCAGTGTTGAATGACATACTGTGAGTACTCTACTGCAAAAATCATTTACAGAAAGCAGAAAGCAAGAGAAGAATAGAGTTAGTAGGAGAGAGGTAGAGGAATACTCAAGAAGGATAGAATATTACTTCACTAAAATTATGTAAAGACCAGCTTTCTTAACCTTATAAGCTCCTACATAATTAAATTAACCAGTTTCCTAAAGTAACTATTATATTAGAATATAGCCACATTGCTTTCTAGCAAGGCCACTTTTTCCTGTGTAGTTTGAGTCCTTTGGGTCTCTCAATTTGAAAAAATAGAGGTCGGCCGTCGTCATGTTTTAGGCAGTGAAGGTACTTTCTCTAGGTATCCCAAACTAACTATACTTTAACCAGTGATAATCTTTACCAACTCAAAAGAGAACTGCCCTTCTTTAACAGTACTTTTGGTTGATGAAAGGCTACCATAGGCTTATGGTAAGGTTTGTGAACTTGGGTGACTAGAATTAGAGTCACAGAAATATTCTCTTTGCTTGTAGGGGAAAGACCATGATACATTAATCTTCCCAAGACCTACAGTGGTTGGAGTCTCATGCACCGGGCTACCTTATTTTCTTTATACAAAGGATGCCATTTGATTGATGAGCATAGAGTACAGATACATTAGATAAGAAAGAATCATCACAATCTAGGTAAAGCAAGATATCACTGATGTTGGGACAGTTAGTTGATATACTTTTTTTGTGTCAACATTTCATATTGGTCATTCTGTGTTGTTCAATTCAAAATTGTGCAGTTTAAAATGTGCCTAGAGAATTTTTTTTGTTGTAAATACAAGACCTGGTATGAATCTAGAATTAGGAAACATCGAGGTATTAGAAAGCACTTTGGAGTAGAGAACTCAAGTTTCTGGTTTAGTAGTCCTAAGTTATCTTATTGCACACTGTAGTACCATGAAGGGTCACCATATGGAATTCATCAGTTTTACAAATATGACCTGTAAATGAGACAAATATTAGATTCTAGGGAGTATTTACTTTACGCAATCAAAAAGATGTTTTAATTTAGTGATTGAGTACTGATTCAGCTTAGGGTTAACTCGTGGTTATAATTTTTTCTCCAAAAAAAGGTTTTTCTTGTTACAATGTGTATGTGATTTTCTTTGATAAAATCAGTTCGGATAATTAACTTGCATGTTACCAAGCTAGGTAGTCAAAATTCTATTTTCAAATAATTATTATGCATAGAATTGAGAAAAAGTTTTGACAACCATTGGAAGACATTTTTCAGCATTAGGGTACTGATTAATCATAGTTTTAAACCTTGACCATTATTTCCTAAATATGTTTATGATTAGTATAGTTTTAAATTTTAGAGCCTGAATATGCCAAAGGACATTGTTCTTGTTGGAGTCGTATATACTTGCACATCAAGCAAAATTTTAACTCAGATAATTCTGACTTTACTATATTGACGATTCGAGGAATTGTTAATCTGAGGGCATCATTGTATCCATTCAACAGGAGTGAACTTTGGACAGGAGTTGATGTACGCTTATATTGTTTCATTGAAGAAATGCAATCAAGAGCTTACTATTTTATCTTTTTTATCTTTTGTTTATTAGAGTAGTTAAAAAAAATCCAGTGCCTCCGACTTGGACAATACACTTAAATTAGTTCTTACAATAAATTCTTGACTATTATAATGCATCTGATTGGTGTTATTGTTATCTGCATGCTTGCAGCTTACGACATGACAGACCTTTCACATTATCAATGGCAAATGCTGGGCCAAATACCAATGGTTCTCAGTTCTTTATTACCACAGTGGCTACCGCATGGCTGGATAATAAGCATACTGTTTTTGGCAGAGTTGTCAAGGGGATGGACGTTGTTCAGGTACAATAGCTTGCAAACTTTGTTGTTATCAGGTTATTATTTACATATTGACTTTCTTCCCTCTGATGGTATTTGAGCAGGGAATAGAGAAGGTTAAGACAGATAAGAGTGACAAGCCTTATCAGGACGTGAAGATATTGAATGTTACAGTTCCTAAATTGTAGATTTTGAACTGTTCATTGTAGCAAGGGTATGTTCATTTGATGCATGAAATCATGACTTAAAATATCAAAGCTTTACCAACTGTTATTTGTTGGCCTGATCCCAATATATGCCTGTACCTTGTGTCCTGACTACACTGTTAGTAATTCCTACAACTTAAATTATGACTACACTGAAGTATACCATGTTACTATAGCATTTTGTATTAACCTTCTTTAGAATTCTTACAAATTTAGAAAGCCTTACTACAAACTTAAATAAAAGTACTGTATATATATATTTTGTGTATCATGTTTTTATCTTGATTGTAGGAAATCGGTGATAAAGTGGACGACACACTAAAGGAAAGATTCTACTTCTGTCTTGCTGGTGATTGTAGGAAATCGGTGATAAAGTGGACGACACACTAAAGGAAAGATTCTACTTCTGTCTTGCTGGTCGCTTGGACGATCAGAAAATCCGGATGTCATTTATATTTGATGTTGTTTATTAAGTTGGAATTAAATTGGCTTTCTTTAACTGTACAAGTGGAGAGCCTTATTAAAGCTCTCAAGCTGGTGAAATGCAGTGACTGCTACCCTTTTTTGTTACTCCACTGGTTTTAGGTACAAAAGATTCCGCTGACGAATAGTAAAACTATTTGGCTGCTGTGGATGTAAAGGCTTAGTGCTGGTTTCTGTTGTTGATAATTTAACGTCTGTCGTTTCTGCAACTTGAAGTCGTAAGTTATGCTGCTTCTGATTAACATGTTAATTTGTGACTTTCATGCTATTGTTTGGTAATTAACGTGTCTGTTCTTAAGAAAGGTACCTACCCATCAAGGTGATCATCTCTCTCCTATATTTACATCTTAGTGATTCAGTCTCTCCTCAATTCTCAAAGAAATTGATGAACATGGTTTGAATACTCTGTTCATTAGATTAATATTTAAGACCTGTTACCGTTTCATGTTGGTATCTTAGTGCTAATGTGTGTTGACACAACATAATTTAGATTTCAAAGAATTGATCGTGCTAAATGAGAGAGGAATTTTTTAATTGCCCCCAATAACCTCGGTTTATTACTGTTAAAACACTCAGAGTTGCCATGTACTGAACTGAACCATGTCCAGAAGTAAATGACATAATTTCTAGTGATTTGACCAAAGTTTGACCCACTGTCACGGCAAGCATTATGATCTAGGATTTATCAAGATGGATCTAAAGCTTCGAACGCATGTGAAATGAATAATTTTCGATGCATCGGTTGGGCCTGTGGCTCACATTTAGTAAAGCCATCGAGGCCTGGATATCAAGTCTGTCATTTTACTATTTCGCACCGCCATGCCCATATGTTATTTCTAACGAAAGAATCTCGGAGCGTTCACACAGGGACCTCTGAATGAACGGGCGCGATCTGTGATCGCGAAATCCTTCACGAATCAGAGGGCGTCCGTGATTGCGGGCCGCGACCGTCGCAACGACAGTCCATATTGGGGCAGGCTGTCGTGGCGAGGGCATGGTTTGTTAGCGATAAGCGTACCAGGATCCGCCACGTGTCTCGAGGCAACTGTGGCGTTCCCCGACCATCCTTGAGGCCCCTCCCCGATAAATTGAAGCCAATTAATCGGCAGCCTCTGTCAACAACTAGTTCTTCACCCCTTACAGAGATCATGGCGGAGAAGCACTTCAAGTACGTGATCCTCGGCGGCGGCGTCGCAGCGGTGAGTCTCTGATCGCCTTTTCCCTGGTCTTCCCTCTTCTTCACGCTCCTTTTCCAGTTTGGGTCCGTAGAATTTCCCAGATCTTTTTGATCTGGCTGGGAATAGTGATGTTTTTCGTTTAAGTTTCTCTCCACAGACTCTAAATATGTGATCGGGTACTACAATAATCTTCCATTATCAGAGATACTAACGATTCAGTGTGTGATGATAGCTGCTGTCATTGTATTCTTCTTCCTTTGCATTTTCCCCAATGGCAGTTGTTGCAACAATATCAGGGTTTTTCACTTTGATTTTGCAGGGATATGCGGCTAGAGAGTTCGCGAAGCATAGCCTCAATCCAGGAGAATTGGCAATCATATCAAAAGAGGCGGTATTGTGCTCTACCTTTTGATAAATCTCTCTTCACACTTTTTCAATAAATTATTGGCTTTTTTGGTGTTACATTCGACAAATTGAGATGTTGTTGTATCCATACTAGCACTCCTTCTTTCTAGGTTATAGTCTTATAGTCGTGGTAAATTTTTACGGACGGAGTGGATAACACTGCTATGTGTGGTCTCACTGACTCGACGTCAATTTGTTCAGAAACAAAAAAAGATACATATGCATGACATTGATGCCTGCTGCTTTCTTTGATTCTGATATCTAAATCTTTTATTGATATATCTCTAAGGGGTGAAAAGCAAATCAAACTCCCAATTCTGAACAAAATCATTAGAAAATTGAAATCTTCTACAACCTAAATGTCAGTCGTCATAGACATGAATTAAACATATTCTTCCCCACTAAAGGGAAAATGACTGATCAGAATCACTGGGAGTGGATAGCATATCTCAATCTTGCCTTTTATCACAAATAGAGACCGAGTCTGGTTGTAGGACTTGGTTGTGGTCTCAACCTTTTGAGCCCTGGAGAAGGTAGAGACGAAGAGAGGAGAATATCTAGATGGTGATTGGTTGGGAATTGATCCTTTCTTTCGAGATTTGGGTGTAAAATATTATTATAGGAGCAGGAATTGGGGTGTGATGCAGTTGGGGATGGTCAACAATAATGGTGATTTGAAGGGAGGAAAAGGTGATCTTTTATGGCATGATGGAGATAAGGCTATTTGTCTTGAGGAGGAGTGCCTCAAATCCTTCATCCGCTTCATGGAATTTAGGAGGTTCAGGGATTAGACCACCCTATGATTTTCCTGTTTCATATGTTACTTGATAACTACACCATTTTTTTTCGCTTACTATGTATTTTCATGAGTATCTTAAGTTATAACTAGCGTAGAACTTTCAAGACTAGTGATCATTTTGGCATCCCAATCTGATTGTCATTGAGATCAGTCCAAGTAATAAGCAACTTGCTTGGGTTCAATGAGTTCTTTCCATTCTAACCTGAGTTCTGCATTTTTGAGCATGACTCAGCTGAGTTTTTAAGCAATTGCCCCAGTTACGACTGAAGTTCACACTTAATTCTTTGGATATCTCTGGCTATTTGCATTGAGAAGCAGCATGTTTATAGTGCGTTCTACTGAATTTGTGGGTGAACCAATTGAATCACCAGTCCAACTATTGATCAGTGAATGGAAACTTGACCAGTTCATTGATAGCTTCGGTTCTAATAATTATGCTTTGAGCCTTTGGCATATCTTATTTTGCTTTACTTCACATCTAGAGTAGCATTTTGTTGAACATATGAGGTATTCCATTTGTCTTCCTAGTCATAATGGTGTTGTTATGGGTTCAGATATTGTTGAAAATTTTACAAGTCAAATGAGATATTGTGCTTTTTATAGAACAAAGGTTGTGTGGTATGGTGGTAATTGGCCACAATCTAATTTTGAGATTTTCTATTGAAAGCTTTCTTAAAGAAGGTTTTTTCCCTAGATTTTGAACTATAGTCACTGTGCCAGCGACTGAAAAACAACATCTATCAGAGAAAAACTAAGTGGATTCTGAAAAGAAGCCCTTGCTTGAGATGGAAAACAATGTTTAATCATTATCATAGAAATAAGCTTGTTCTTTCTTTTCAAATTTTGAAGAGCAGTTGTACTAAACCATCACAATTGTTTGTTTCCTAGAAATTCTGCCTTTTTGTGAAGTTCTCCCCAAAAGATAGATTATCTAAAATATTTAGCAACAACAATAATAACAACAACAACACTTTGTCACCATTGAGATCTATAAACTGTAAGTCAAAATACTTAAATCTTTATTTATAGCTTCTATCAAAATCTTTTTAGGTCTTCCTTTTTCTCTTCTCGTACCACTATCATTATGATTTTACCTCTTTTGACTATCGCATCCAGAGGTCTCTTAATCACATGCCCATATTATCCTAAATGATTTTCTTTCATCTTATCCTCTATCAAAGCGATATCTAGTTGTTCATGAATAAAATTATTATTTTTCCTATCTTTCCTAGTAACTCTACCACATTAATATAATTAGTGGATACACCTCTTGAATATTTAGCAACCCTTCTACCAAATCTTCTCTTGATCAAATTATCTTTTGTAAGGACTCTATCATGATCTACTGGTCATCGAAGGGTTATAATCTCTAGAGGTCTATGAATCATGATTTTTTTAAGATTCTCCTCATATTGATGATATTCCTTATCTCAGCATATCTTAGCACACCAAGAAATAGAACCTGTAGGTTCTCTTATTGCTGAAAAGCAACCAACTTACGTCGCTGTTAAATATCATGAATGTCACTGCTAGTAAATCATTTCTGTTATAACCATGGCATTGTTGATTATTTCTTATATCTACTATTTTTATCACATTCCTTAAAGCACATTTCTTTGGCACATTGACTCTTAACAAGATATTATCTTTCAGGTGGCTCCTTACGAACGACCAGCACTTAGCAAGGGATACCTCTTCCCTCAGGGTAGGTCATAAGTTGTCGTTATTAGTTGATTATGATGTTGTTTTTTATTGGTTTTCCAATAGATGTGTGTTTCCTAATGGTATCTCCTATTAAGTTTTTCTAATATTCAAAACCTGATGCCTTTTTTATCAGTTTTTGTGAATCGATACCTCCTCAACTGGGTAATGTACCAATTGACTTTTCCATTATTTAATTGGTGTATCTGCAAAAAGCTGTATTTGCATCAATAGACTCGTGCAACCTGAGTCATAATCCCTGTATCTTGCACACAAGACAAGTTGCATGCATCTTTATTTGATCCATGGAAATGCTTTCTTCATCGATGGACCTGCAGAAAAAGCATCTACTTTTGTTATCTTTATTTATTTCCTTGATTATTTATTTCAATTATATATTCTGAATTCACAGGCGCTGCAAGGCTCCCAGGCTTTCATGTTTGTGTAGGGAGTGGGGGAGAAAGACTACTTCCTGAGTGGTATTCAGAAAACGGTCAGTATTCATAATAAGTACGTTTTGTGGTATTTTCGTGTGCAGCACATGGAAACATGCGTCACATTGGAATCAGAATTGGCATTAAAATGGAAACTTTTGTGAAATCGGAATAAGACTATCCTCTCACATTGATTGTTTTGCATACTGTGAGATTGGAATTGGAATGACTTTGAGTCTTTTACATTGTTGGTTTACAAATTTCAGAATTAGAATCAAAATTTAAATTGGCTACAATAACTAATGTATATTAATTTTCTGTAATTTTATTTATAGTATATATTTTTTCTTTATCTTTATTTCATGTTATTTTATAATGTAAATGGTGCTCATATCATTTTTACTGTGTATCTACTTTTTATATTATACTTTTATATATACATTAAATTGTATTCTTGTCTTTTTATGTATTACTCTGTGTTATCCTTTATATTATTTCATATATTTAAATGTTATTTTACATGCTTTACACATCTGTTTGTGGCTACAGGAATAGAACTGATTCTCAGCACTGAAATCGTAAAAGCAGATTTGGCTTCCAAGACTCTAACCAGTGCAGCTGGTGCAACCTTCACATATGATATTCTGA
Source organism: Musa itinerans (assembly GCA_001649415.1). NCBI lineage: Eukaryota > Viridiplantae > Streptophyta > Magnoliopsida > Zingiberales > Musaceae > Musa > Musa itinerans. The sequence continues at coordinate 406,432 of LVTN01000178.1, forward strand.
TTATTGCCACTGGTTCTACTGTAAGTCAGTTGAATGAACTTAGCCAATCTTACAATATCTGGATCACATTGAGTTTAAAAGTGATCCAACTTATGTTGTTTTTCACATGCCTTATACGCAGGTTATAAATCTCTCTGATTTTGGTACTCCTGGAGCAAATGCTAACAACATATTTTATCTAAGGGAAATTGATGATGCTGATAAGCTTGTGGCAGCAATAGAGACAGAGAAGAATGGAAAAGTTGTCATTGTTGGGGGAGGATACATTGGTCTTGAACTTAGTGCTGTTATGAAAATGAACAACTTTGATGTCACTATGGTGTACCCTGAACCCTGGTGCAGTATGTTCCTCATAACCTACATCATATATTTTTTTGTTATTTGACCAAAATGAGCCTTATAGAAACTAAGTATATGCTTAAAGGTAGTAATATTTGATCAACTTAGGCTGACCTTCTCATCAAATTTCAGACTGTTAATCCTGAGAGATCCATTTCATATACATGGAGTTAGATTCTTGAATACAATAAAGTCCTAAGTCCTAACATAGTTTCTTTTTTCTTGCAGTGCCTAGGCTTTTTACTTCAGATATTGCTGCTTTCTATGAAGGTTATTATGCAAATAAGGGAGTAAAAATAGATAAGGGAACGCTTGTTGTTGGATTTGATTCTGATGCCAATGGAGATGTAAGTTTTAAAGCACTATGGATACCCTACAGACAACATTCAAGGATGCATTTTTCTTCTCAGGCATTAGTTGATTAGTAGTTTCAATTATCAGGTAACATCAGTGAAGTTGAAAGATGGAAGAGTACTTGAAGCAGACATTGTAGTAGTTGGTGTTGGCGGTAGACCCCTTACAAAACTGTTCAAAGCCCAAGTCGAAGAGGAGAAAGGTGGAATCAAGGTTAAGTCAACTTTGTTTTCCCCTTTAAATATCACTGGAATAGGTGTTGTCATTATTTGCAATTAACCTTAACCATCTAGCTTTGTTCTGACTATTTAGCATACTGAATATTCACCTACCAGTTTCATTTTGCAACTGAATACTTACAACTTGATATTTTCTGAGTATCTTTATCATGCCGTTTTCAGCTTCCAGTTGTGCATTGGAAAACATGTTATTTTGCATTTTTCTTCATATCCTGAGTTTAAGATATTGCTTGCTCTTTGTGCCTCTAAATTTCAATTGTAATCTACCTGCATGTTTATTTGTCTTTGTATTTATGATAAATTTTATTCTAAAGTTCTACAATATTCTTTGTGTTGCAGACTGATGGGTTCTTCCAAACAAGTGTTCCTGGGGTGTATGCTGTGGGAGACGTAGCTACCTTCCCCATGAAGCTATACAACGATATAAGGAGAGTCGAGCATGTCGATCATGCCAGAAAATCAGCAGAGCAGGCTGTCAAGGTTACTAGTAATCTTGTCAATTCCAGTTTTTTTTTTGTTTTTACCTTTTCTCTTTAGAGAATGTTTTACACGCCTATCGCTCATAAGCTGGATGGTCTTTGAGGCTTTTCTTTTAACTTGAATCAGGCAATCAAGGCAAGTGAGGAAGGTAAAGTAACCGATGAATATGATTATCTTCCTTACTTCTATTCGCGGTCTTTTGATCTGTCATGGCAATTCTATGGAGACAATGTGGGAGAAACAGTTATGTTCGGTGACAACGACCCTGCATCAGCTAAACCAAAATTTGGCTCTTACTGGATCAAAGATGGAAAGCTGCTGGGGGCTTTCCTGGAGGGTGGATCACCAGATGAGACCAAGACAATCGCCAAGTTAGCAACGCTGCAGCCCCAAGTCACAGACCTCGAACAACTGGCAAAGGAAGGCCTCTCATTTGCTTCCAAGATTTGAGTTGATAAAATTGTTCCATCAGCTTATAGATGGTCTTTGTTAACCTCAGAAGGTAACTGATGTTTCCTTCATGAGGTTGAATATTAACGAACTCGATTGGTCTTACGTACTCGATTTGCATTACATTTATGTATGAATGTTATGACCATGGCATTACATTTTCTTTATTCGTCTGCAGACAATGATGCTACCTTATGATAACATAACTGGCAAGACTTATGATATATCACATATGGGTCCTGACCTGACCATAATTCAGGCTCTTCCAAATTGTCCCAACATTTCGTAGAAAACCCTCTAACGATTACTCCTCTCGATCATTTAACTGTACAAACAATCATTGGATCAATAAATAAATCATTCTTTTCCATTGAAATCAGATAATTGGAAGGAATCTTTCTATAGCAGCAATAAACTATTTAGTACGTCCATGCATCCGTTTTCCTCGAGTCCTATAACAACCGCAAGAAGGCTAAAAGAGTAAAACCAACCACCAAATGTCTCATATGGTATTATCATCGGGTAAGAAGGTATCTATTTTTTGGATTTAGCTTCCGATACTAAATAGTTAGCCGAACCCATAAATAGATACGACGAAATTGTAAAGTAGTAGGCTACCTACTGTCAAATTAGGGTTTTGGATTGGTAGCCTCCATCACCATTAGGTTTTTGGGTTGCGTGTGTGTTTGTGTGAGCAGGCCGGCCCAAATTATATGAGGGACAGTAGGAGAACTCTTTATAAGCTCCCATGCGCCGTTAGGTAATCATCGACGGTCAGGATAAGCTAGGGCAAAACCACGCGTATCCGTGTTCATCGCTGATTTGGGGGAGGAGGGCATCACCTGCCCTCGTCTCAGTCGCTCCGGGAGGGGGGAAGAACGCGAAATCCGTCGTCTACCCAACTCACTTGCGATTCTCGAGGGTAATATGCCTTCTTCCTTTCTCTCGTCTTCCTGATTTCTCGGTCTTGTGATTAATTTCCCCTTGGTTTTCTTTCCCTGATCTCGGAAGCGAACCCTAGTCTTGATGTGTCGAGGGGCGAACTCACGATCTGGATTGGGATCTTACATGAGGCACTTGCTTTAGGGCTTTAGCTTGTAATATTGAGGTTTGATCTTTAGGATTTTACTTTTGATCGATTCCACGAGCAAAGATCGCATTTCCGTAGTTAGGTCTTTTCTCCACTTGCGTAGTTGTGTAGATGTTCACATAAGGAGTCGATGTTGTACGGCTGGCTTGTTCGCTTGTTGACGGATGGTGGCTGGTGGCTGTGTGCAGCCTTGCGGTTATAATGGATGCATGTTTATCATCTGAAGATTTTTTTTTTCTTTTGTACGCACTTCGGTAGGGGATTTGTCTGCTAAGCCGCTGTATATTAGACCAGAGAAAGGCCATTTTAGGATTATATGTGTGATATTCTCTTGTCACTCTTTTTACCATGAACGAATGATTTAGATTAGACTTGTAGGCCAATGGAAATAGTAGTTGAAGGGATATGAAGACTGATTGATACTTGAATCTATGATCTAGAGTAGTCGTTTTTAGTCTTCTTATTTTTGTTGGCATGATTAAATATTAATGCATAAGAGAGGGAAAACTTTGGTTCCATGGGAGGGTTGTTATTTTGCAACCTAAATGACCGCGTAGCACAAGACTGCGCATGTTGGACATCCCAGCTTTTGTGTTAAGCCACTGTATTTTACTTGATCACTGCATAGACATAAGAAAGGCCACTTGAGGATTATTTGTGTGATACTGCTCTCTTGGCACTTTTTTTTCACTCTGAATGAGTTATGTTAGACCTGTGAGTAACCTATTATCTGTTTCTCGTAAAAGGAATGATTTTTTTCTGTCACTTATGCTTTATGACATGCATTATTTGCCTATATGACTGCTGTAGCAAGATTTCTTGTTTCGTGGAATCTTAGTAGAGTGTGATTAAGGTATTGAAATCTAATTAAAATTTGAGCACAATTTTAGTTGGTTTAAGTTATAAATCCAGTTGATGTTCTTCTGTTTCCGTTTTTCATTTCTCCACGAAGGCTTACATAATAACTTTTTCAAAGTAGTTTGGAAGTTAAATTGTTCATATGTTGTTAATCTAGTTAGTGATTAGCGACCATATGTATCTTTGGTTGCATTTCTGGATAGACCATTTGCAAATTGCGACTGTTGCTGGAATAGTATAGTGGGCATTTATTTATTCGAAGGCAGGGACTGAAATATCTTCTTTTGCTTTTCCCCAATTGAAGAAAATGATTTGTGCGGTGTTAAGATTCTGGGATTCATTATGAAGTTTGAAACAACTAGTGAGGAAGAACAGATTACAAGACCCTATGAACAAAGAAGAGTTTGCTTCATCATCTTCTCTGTTATTGCATAAGCCTTTTAGAGGAGGATGATGTTGGGATAAAACACTTACTGATCATCTTGCTATTGTGTGGTTTAGAAATAAAATTTGTCTTGAAACTACATCATCTTCTAAGCCCTTTAACATTTCACAAAGTTATCAATACAAGTCTGTTTATTGGGTCTCATGCATCATACTGTTCATGAAGATTGCCTTCCAATTCTGTTGAGTGGAACCTAAATTCTAGCCTTCTAGTTCGTTTCCTGATAATGGTAATCAGGTATGTCTTTTTTGATTTCATGGGAGACTACTACGTTTTCATTCTTTCATATAGTCATTGCTAGAATTTATTTCTAATATGATGGTATATGTGCACTATGTCTTTTGCTTTTTTAGCTGCTGCATTTAATCATCATTTGCCAAAAATTGTAGAAAATGTTCTGTTGTTATATCACTTCAGGAACATAATATTTTCCTTTGTTACTAATTTAAGTTTTCAGGTTTCGTTGGGAAGTCAGAGTGTCAAGCTTAGGTTTGTTCAAATGGAGGATGCAGAAAGTGCCTTACCTGCATCCAAGAAGAGGGTCGCTGGAAGACAACTATCAAAGGATGACCCTGATCCTGATGAAGATGCTCCTGAGGCAGAGATGGGTACTTTCAAAAAAGCCAGTGAGGAAGTAATGGCTACTAGAAGAATAGTGAAGGTTCGGCGCAATCAGCCCCCAACAACTGCTGCTTCAAATCCTTTTGCTGGAATTCGTTTAGTGGCTCCAGTGGACTCCAGTGCGGAAGCAACTAATGCAGTTGAGCAACCTGAAACTGGTGGTTGTACAAAACCTGTAGGAGAACAAAATGATACTAATGAGAACAGCTTAATTACTGATGCGGGTAAAGGAAGTGAAATTAGTGATTCTATTAATGAAATTGAGAAAACGGAAGAGAGTAGCAAGAAATTGGATGTGAAACCTGAACCATCATCAGCACCAGGTGATGATAAGGTGAAAAATGATGAAATCGAAGAGAAACCCCAACCTGTGGACACCAGTAAAGATGCCAAAGAAGGTGGGGTAAAAACTGATAGTGGAGGTATAGATGAAACAAATGGGGTTGACCTCAAAGAAACTGAGAAGGAAGCTAAAGAAACGACAGAAGAAGCTGGAGATAAAACTGAGAATGAAGAAAAGGAAAGTGAGAAAGAAGTGGAGGAAAATGATCAAAAAGATCCTGCTGAACCTGATGCACCTCTGAATTCATTTCAGCAATTATCAAGTAGCCAAAATGCCTTTTCAGGGCTTGCAGGAACTGGATTCTCAACTTCTTCTTTTGCATTTGGAAGCTTTGCCAAGGAAGGGTCCAAGTTTGGAACAAGTTTTGCATCTCCTTTTGCGTTCAAGAGTGAAAGTTCATTATTTTCCTTCGGTACCGGGAGTGCTAATAATGGGGACTCTTCCTTGCCATCGCTCGGGGCTGCACCAGATGCCTCTAAGAGTGTGAAACTCTCGGAGGTGCCTGTTGAGACAGGCGAAGAGAACGAGAGAGCAGTTTTTACTGCTGATGCCATAATGTATGAGTATTTGGACGGAGGGTGGAAGGAGAGGGGCAAGGGAGAGCTTAAGATAAATATCTCAGCATCAGATGTGGAAAAAGCAAGGCTCGTTATGCGATCTAAGGGTAATTATAGGCTGATCTTGAATGCAAACCTTTACCCAGACATGTCCCTCACCGACATGGACAAGAGAGGCATTACTTTTGCTTGCATTAATAGCACTGGAGAAGGAAAGGATGGCCTGACTACTGTTGCTCTCAAGTTCAAGGACAGCAGCATTGTGCAAGAGTTTCGTGAATCAGTTATGGCACATAAAGGCCAGAAAGTGCCTATTTCGGAACCTAAGGAATCATCCAAGGAGTCTGATGATTGATTTGGTAAAATCTGCCATATTGGTTCAAACTTTCTGAATGAACATGGTAACGGCTCAATCTCTCTTTTGATATTTCCGTTGATGGTCTCGCTTAAACATGATTTCTTAAGCTGTTTGAGTTGTAAACTTTTGGCCATTCACAACTGTCAACTTGTTTTGTTAATTTTAGTATTATGAGCAAACACCTCAACGTTTTACGAACTTTACGAGACAGAGAAACTCACAACTTCCATTACGTCATACCTGCAAGTTATCTGCTGGTTCATTCGAATGTTACGCCATGCCGTTTTCCACTGGTTGTCACATAACATCAGAACATGATTCCTCTTCTGAAATACTTTGTTATCAATTTAAGAGCTCAGCTTGTTTCTTTAACATAGAGATACAGATTTGAGTCTTCCTGTAGTTGCCTTGTCTAGGAATTGTTTTTGTTGGCTCTTTAACCAGCCAAGATTGCATATATGATTAAGATTAGGAATTCTCTGTAGGATTTATTTCTTAATATACAGAATATGAGTCAGATGTCTGACAGACAATTCTTTGTAGGCTTTAGGTAGGCATTGACATAAAATGAATCTCAATGTTTAGACTTTGATATAGGGCGTCTTCTATAACAATCAGTGATCAGATTTTTATTTTTATTTTATAATGTCAACTAGAATCCTTTTTACCTTCTGATGCCCCCAAATGTGTATTGACCTCCCACCCCTCTTGGTAATCTGTTAATGTTAATCGCCCTATCATGGCTGGTGAAATAAAATTCTTAAGGAGTGTCTTTTTTTTTATTTGAAGAAAAATCGGAAAAGAAAAGTTAAACTCTTTTCTGGTTTTTCTAACAAACAATTATGGGAAAAGTTTTCCACGGGAAACAATTTCCCCTGGAATTTTCGTCAATCAAACGCAGTTGAAAAAGATAAGTATGTGAGCATCACTAAGCAGAAAATAATCAAACGCATAATTTGATCAAAGAACATTATACAGATAAGAAGAAGCAAAGACGACTATGTCGGCGTACAGGTTTTTGTTAATGTGGCCGATGACAGTCTAGCTTTCGATATAGACGAACGAGATGTTGTAGCAATTGTCATCTGAAGTAATTAGGAGATTAAAAATAAAATCAATAAATTAAAAGTGATTTTTACGTTATTAAATGGGTTAGGCAGATTTCAGTAAATTACGTTTAGAATAGATTTCGTGACGTGTGTATTAGATGCTGCTGCCTAAACATAAGAGCACCACAGTAACCATGACATAGATAGGTATACGAAGATGAGATACCGATAGAGATTCTATTCTATTCTATTCGAGCGAGTGCATTGCATAATTATTTATAATTAAATATTAGGTGAAATAAAGAGGGACAGATGCATGATTGGAACTCGTGACCTTATGGTATGTTAAAAGATGGAAGGTAATAACTGTAGAAGGAGAAGAAGAAGAAGACTGATGAGGATAATAATTACGATAAGACCCCATGTGACATCAGCGGATGCCCCGCGCCTCTGACGGGCTGACAACGCTTGGCCAGCATGGGTCAAAACGCCAACCGAGGCCCATTAACGATCGCTCAAGCTCACCTTCTCACGGCACGCAACAGCGTTGTCAGACGCCATCAGAGGTACGATCCTGCTCCCCGCGGAAAGGCGCTCCAGGTATCACTAAGCTCCCGTATAAATACCCCCGCGCACTAAGCGAGAGGAGAGGACTCCATCTGCTAACTTGATCGTCGGAGGGGTCGGGCCGAGTCACCGACCCGACCTGTGTGCAGGTGGGAGAGGAGCCCCTTCCTGTGAGGCGTGCCGACGCGATCCGACGCATTCAACCGGCCACGTCAGCAAACCCCCAAGGGACCCTGGGCGAGACCCCCAACCATTCGGACCCGAACCAAGTCGTGCCGACCCCACGACCACAGCATAAAGTTGTTTACACCAACAAGACGACATCAAGATCGCTCAATTGGTACACACCCCTTCTCTTACGTGATTAGTATCGGAAGAGCTAGTTCCATGAATCCCATGCCACAGATTTGAGGTACCTAATGGAAGGATGAACAGGATATTTGTTCCACGGTCATTACAAATCTTTCCTCGAGAAGACTAATGTTCATAGTGAACTCGTACCAGCAGCCAAATAAGACTAATGTTCATCAGCCGGTAATACTTGGCTTCCAAACCAAAGACAAAAAACAAACACAGGAGCAGAGAAAACACTGTAGCCTCGATTTTTACGTTATTAAATGGGTTAGGCAGATTTCAGTAAATTACGTTTAGAATAGATTTCGTGACGTGTGTATTAGATGCTGCTGCCTAAACATAAGAGCACCACAGTAACCGTGACATAGATAGGTATACGAAGATGAGATACCGATAGAGATTCTATTTTATTCTATTCTATTCGAGCGAGTGCATTGCATAATTATTTATAATTAAATATTAGGTGAAATAAAGAGGGACGGATGCATGATTGGAACTCGTGACCTTATGGTATGTTAAAAGATGGAAGGTAATAACTGTAGAAGGAGAAGAAGAAGAAGACTGATGAGGATAATAATTACGATAAGACCCCATGTGACATCAGCGGATGCCCCGCGCCTCTGACGCAACAAGAAGAAGAAGACGACCTCAAGATCGCTCAATTGGTACACACCCCTTCTCTTACGTGATTAGTTTCGGAAGAGTTAGTTCCATGAATACCATGCCACAGATTTGAGGTACCTAATGGAAGGATGAACAGGATATTTGTTCCACGGTCATTACAAATCTTTCCTCGAGAAGACTAATGTTCATAGTGAACTCGTACCAGCAGCCAAATAAGACTAATGTTCATCAGCCGGTAATACTTGGCTTCCAAACCAAAGACAAAAAACAAACACAGGAGCAGAGAAAACACTGTAGCCTCATTTTCCATTTCCATCACAAGGATCCTCAGCTGTTGTCTGTCTCTCTCTCTCTCTCTATGTTTGCTTTAGCTTCTTGGTAACCAAGAATGCCACCCCTGCGGCAGCGATGACAACGCCCGATATCATGAGAACGGACATCAGTCTGCTGCCGAGATCGCTCTTCTCAGCCTCCGCTGCTGCTCCTGATCTCGGCCTCGCCTCAGCCTCCTCCTTCCCACATACACACTGTCAGAGAAGAAGAAGAAGAAGGAAGGATTCGAAGACCCCCGACCATTCGGACTCGAACCAAGCCATGCCGACCCCGCGGCCACGGCATAAAGTTGTTTACACCAACATTCTGGCGCTAGAAGGAGGGCTTGAACCTCCCGCCTGCCCGCCTGAGACTTGCTCATCGGCCTCTTGTCGCCCGAGACCACCTCCTCTGCGAGAGAAGAAGAAGAAGAAGAAGAAGAAGAAGAAGAAGAAGAAAAGGAAGGATTCGAGTGTATTAGAGTTCGTAACAGTACCACCTTGCACTGCTTGGCGGTTGCGACGTCGGAGGAGATGGGATCGACGGGGAACTCGTCAGGCTTCTCGCGGTTCAGCTCCTGTGCGGGGTTGGCCGGAGGAAAAGCTCGATCGTCGCCGGCCATCGCCTTCGTGCTTGCCATCGGTCTTCCCTTCGACAGCCTCTCTCTCTCTCACTCTCTCTTTTCTTCACCTTCCGCGAGTGGTATTGCGTTTGGGTTGCGTTGTGACGCTTTCTCCTACCAAGTGGGGGAAGAGAGAGAGAGAGACCGCAGACAACGGCGTAATGAACGGAAGAACGAAACAGTCGGACTTCCTCGTTTCCTCCACCGCTCACATAAAAAAACAAAAACTTTATATATATATATATATGAAAATTATAAAAAAGGTATGATGTGACCATGGCTTAAATTAATTATATAATGATATATGTTTCTTTGTTATTAAGTGCAAGAAAGAGAGAGAGAGAGAGAGAGAGATGAGTTTGCTATTTTTATTTTTTTCAAATATGCTTTCAAGATTTTTTTACAATAAAGTATTATTATTTAGACTTTTGTTTTTATAAAATTCTGAAGTAGAAGCCCGTTTGATATTGTTTAATGTCCCAACTTATCTTGTTTATTGTTATTTATGACTAATTATAGATTATCCTTAGTAATTAGATTTTTTAGTATTTCGATCGGTAGACTTAAAAAATTTATATTGAGATCTCATGAAACAATTAATCATATTTATCATAATATCATCGATTTTATTGATGGAAGATGCGGCATGTGACAATATGTGCAAAAATGACAATAAAATGGTAGACAAGAAAGTAATTTCAATGTCATAATTATATATTTTTCTTTTTAGTGGTGATAGCGGACGATGACATCACTAGGACCGCAAGTAGCTATTATAGTTGTGATAAGTAAGAACGAGACAGTGGTCGATAAGAACTATGCAGGAATATCCTTAAAGACAAGTCATGCAAAGTTCTAGAGGTGGAGCATAGAGACTTTACGGCTTCTTGTGAGAGGCGGAGGAAGAGGACGACGTAGATGTCAATGCTCAACATATGTGTCGACACCGATGTAAACGCAAAGCGTCAACATCTACGTCATCCTCTTTTGTCTCTCTCTTTGCCTTAACTCTTGTCGTCACTCTCCTTCCTCTTTCTCTTCTTTCCCTCTTCCTTGATCCTTCATCCTTTTTCCTCCTTTTGTTATTCTGCATTTGCATTGGTATCAATGCAGATATTAAGCGGCTGTTTCAATACTCTACATTTACATCAACCCCAACAACGTTGTTATCCGCCACCACTACTAAGTAGGAAAACATAACTAAGATAAGCCCATCATATTTTTGTCATTCTTACACATGTTGTCACGTGTTGTATCTTCCGTCGATAAAATCAATAATGTTATGGTAAATAGGATTAATTATTTTACTTTTATAACTATAGAAATTCTAATATTAATTTTTTGAAGTATAAAAATCAGGATACTAAAAAGGTTTAACTATAATGAGTAATATATAATTATCTCTTATTATTTGATATCTTTTCGCAATCACCACCTGTAGAGTCTATTATTTGAGTATAGAGAGACAAATATGAAAATTACTGATTTAAGAGAATATAAATATATAATGTTTGTGAAAGTATATAAATTTTCAATACATATATGTAATATTTGTGAATATATATAAATTTTCAATTGTTGTTTCAAATGGTATGATACTAATAATGAAAATTAATTTCAATGATAAATTACAAGCCAATGCAGATGTTGACCGGTTGTTTTCAATGCTCTACATCTACATCGACACCAACACAGATGCTGAGTGATGTCATCGTAGATGCAAAGCATCGACATCTACATTGTCTTCTTTCTCCTCTTTCTTTATCTCATCTCTTGCCATCGTTCCCTCTCATCTTCCTTTTCCTCCTCCTCTTCTTCCCATAAGAAGTCATAGAAGTTTCTCAACTCCACCTCTAGAATTCCACCCGACTTGTCTCTAACGACATCCCCACATTGTTCTCGCTGATCATTGCATCGTTCTCATTGATCATAACTGCAATAGCTACTCGTGACCCCAACAACGTTGTTATCCACCACCACTACTAAGAAGAAGGAAAACATAATTAAGATATTGAAATTATCCTTTTGCCCATCATATTTTTGTCATTCTTGCACATGTTGTCACGTGTTGCATCTTCCGTCAGTAAAATCAATAATGTTATGGTAAATAGGATTAATTATTTTACTTTTATAATTATAGAAATTCTAATATTAATTTTTTGAAGTATAAAAATCAGGATACTAAAAAGGTTTAACTATAATGAGTAATATATAATTATCTCTTATTATTTGATATCTTTTCGCAATCACCACCTGTAGAGTCTATTATTTGAGTATAGAGAGACAAATATGAAAATTACTGATTTAAGAGAATATAAATATGTAATGTTTGTGAAGGTATATAAATTTTCAATACATATATGTAATATTTGTGAATATATATAAATTTTCAATTGTTGTTTCAAATGGTATGATACTAATAATGAAAATTAATTTCAATGATAAATTACAAGTTGTTGAGTTTTACAAGAATATGTATCGATAAAAGATTTGACATGTCAGAAATCCAAACATCATGTCGGAATCATTCCAACACATATTCAATGTCTCATTAATTTAACTCATCAATCATTAATTTCAATGATATCATGACTATTGAACTATAATTTTTGATGGTTTAGACAACTATTTTCCTCGTAGTAATTATCCGATGAGCCTAATGTAACCATTCTCATGATTCAATCATGATAGTTAATTAGAGTCTCCAAATAAAAGATTTGATTTGAAAACTGTAATTTCATTATTATTTTCCAGACTCGCAAGTATCGGAGTAGCTTTTCTCACACACGCTCATCTACTGAACCCTAATCATCTACCGATAACATGTTGAAACTCAAATTATCCCTCATAATCTATATTTATATTATACCATACCGTCGTAAGAGAATGAATGATGTGCAGCTTCCACCATCGACACAAAGCTCAAACATTAGGATTGAGGTCGGGAAACCCCCAATCACTCTGCACTGCTGTTTCTAGCATTGAGAACTTAAAACTACAGCTTGCTTGCATGACTCGGAGGAGAGGCCTCAAAGATACAAAACAAGCCAAGAACGTCGACTCCTATGTGAAGCTCTCTCTCTCTCTCTCTCTCTCTCTCTCTCTCTCTCACTCACTCACTCATGCTTCTAGGTTTCCGCCTCCCCGACATGAAACCTTTGGATTCGACGACAGTCAGTCACAAGGCATTTGAAGGAATTTTCTCTAGTCAGATGTGTACATCCTAAAAGGTGACGTTGAAATCGCTGTGCAGCACCAAAGAAGGCAGTGGTGTCATGCCGATACACAGTGCTCCTCTCTCTCTCTCTCTCTCTTCTTCCCTCATCCTCAACACCCACTTTATTTCCTTCGTCCCATCGTCATCTCCCTCCCACTACTTCCTTTCATGGACTCTGGAGTTTTAAAGTCACCTTCTCGTCTCCCTTTTGTCCTCTATGCCCCCCACATGGAACATGGGGTGTTCTCGTGCTTTACAACCGGTAGGTAAAATGTCTGATATGTTTAGTCGATACTCATACGACATCCTTCTTCATATTTTGTTTGCACTCTACATGAGAAGAAGAAGAAGAAGAAGAAGGAATTATTATCACCTAATCAAAATATTTTCTTTTTGATGCATTATGATATGCTCAAATCACTGTCTGCTAAGAAACATAGATGCGATGTGGGTTATAATCTCACAAAGTGAACATGATTAAGATTAACTTGTAAGGATCTGATGAATTATTATCAACTTCAGTATTTTGATCAATGATTTAGATCAAACGAAGTTGATAGTATGATTATTGCGATAGAAAAGGTCCCATCGTTATGCGGGGGATGAGTGCTACTGCAGGGATTTGGTGACGCTGAGGCCTCCGTCCACCATCAGGTTGAGGCCGCTCACGTACCTGGACTCGTCGCTGGCCAGGTAGAGCACCGCCTCCGCTACGTCCACCGCCTTCAGCCTCATCCCCTTGAGGTTGCCCATCGCCTCCACCATCGCCTCCATCTCCTCCGTGGTCAACTGCGTCCCCGCCATCGCTAGCGGCGTCGCCACACCGTACGGCGACACGCAATTGGCCCGCACCCCGAACCGCCCCAGCTCCGCCGCGGCGCTCCGCATCAGCCCCACCACCGCGTGCTTCGAACACGTGTACGCCGCCGACGCCACCCCGCCCACCGCTGATGCCAGGCTCGCTGTCGACACGATGCTGCCGGCGCGCGCCGGCACCATGACCCGCGCCGCGTGCTTCGTCCCCAGGAACGCCCCCAGCGCGTTGGTGGCCATCACCCGCTCGAACGCCGCCCTGTCGCTGGCGAGGAAGCCGTCGCCGGGCGGGTCCATGACGCCCGCGTTGTTGAACATGACGTCCAGCTTCCCGTGGAGGGCGACGGCGGTGTCGACCGCGCGCTCCACGTCGGCCTCGTCGGTGACGTCGCAGTGGACGTAGGAGGCGGGGCCGAGGGTGGCACAGAGGGCGCGGCCCTTGTCGTCCTGGATGTCCGCGACGATGACTCGAGCGCCGTGCCGTGCGAACAGCTTGGCCGTGCACTCGCCGATGCCGCTGGCCCCGCCGGTGATCAGCGCCACTTTGCCTTCAAGCCTGAGGAACAAGAACAAGAAGCAGATGGTATTATGCTGCTAATTCCAATGAAAAGATCCCATCACAAACAAACACCTTCGTGCCACCGATGAGAGAATGGAAGCGCTTCCCATGTCCTCAGATTTCGGCTTCCCGTTTGACCCAAGTGTAGTTGTGATCGACGCAAATGAGAATAAGGAGAAGTTTGCATCTATTAATTGTTTGCTCTCCTCCCTTAAAAACGTTGACTCTCCTTTTTTTTTTTGCCTTCATTTCATTTGGCACATTTCTTCCTCCAAAATTATTGACTTCCATTTCTGTCACGTTGAAAATTCTTTAACATTAATACTGGTATTATATGTATATATATCCCTCCAAATTAAATGATATATATATATATATGATTTATTTATTTATATGGATATAGGGATATTTCCATTAAAAAATCCATTTTTTTATTATTTCCCCAAAAAGTGTCCCATGTTTTCCTTTTTTTTCAAATAGTTCTCCATTTTCAATAATAAATAAAATACCTCTCACTAATCCCATTAGGATTTTTTTTTCATCATTTATTCCAATTCCCCGAGTGGTATGAAGATTTGAAGGAATGGAATAGAGAAATACATGTTAAATTCACCTATAATGATGTTCCATTATCAGAAACAAAATTTTCCAAAGATTGGTTAATAGATGATATTCAGATAAAGATTTTATTTCCTTTTCGTTTAAAACCTTGGCGAAGATCTAAAATACGATCTCATCATGGAGATCCAATGAAAAAAAAAAAAGAAATAAAATAAAGCTTACTTGAAATCATTATAAATAAAATAAATGAACTTAAATTCAATCAAACAAACTCAAAACCTAAAAATTTGATATTATAATGGTCTATGATAACCAAAGATATCACTTATAGTATTTCTTAATAGCTTTATAATGTTTTTAATGTTTTAATCAAAACAATAGAATGTTATTGAAAAATATTATAAGTGAGTCAAATAAATCAAAACATATTATAAACTATTTAATATATTATACTAGGATAGATATTTTTAATATATAATAGTTTAAGAACAACATCACTAACATGGGGATAAAAAGTTATGCTATTATAGTGTTTTAGCCATTATAATAAAAATACTAAAAACATTATAAATGACCTAAACAAACTCATAACTTCAACTAAATCAATTACAAACATAAACAGTATAATATTATAATATATGGATGTTCAAATTGGTTCAAATCGAAATATTAAAGGTCGAACTATGAATTGATTTTTTTTATTTTGTCAAAATATGATATTTCAAAATCAGAATCAATTTAAACCTACCTAACCAAATCGATTCAAAACTAGTTAATACATTTCAATTAACTGATTAATCAAATTTATAATTTTAAATAATTTATATATATATTAAACAAAATCTGTTCAATTCAATTGGACAGAATCATAATCTTAGTACAATTGGGTGGATACAATAAGATTTATGAAATTGTACCCATATCCTTTGTAAAATTGAGTCTTTAGGCTAGTTAAAATAATAAATTCACTTAGGCTAGTTTGAATTGGTTAATGACTTAGGATAATAAATTCAGTCAAATTGATATCTTTTAAATTAAAATCAGTTCAATTCGATTCCAACTAGTTAACCAAACAAAAAAAGAATACCCCCGAATCAAAACCATAATAAACCTATTTAGTTTGATTTTACGATTCAATTTGAACACCTCTATTATAATGGTTTACAAGCAATCACAACAAAAAATAAATAAATAAAAATAACATGTTGTCTCTTATAATATTTTTTAAATAGTTTTACAATGTTAAATATTTAATAAAATATTATAATATTATTAAAAAACTATAAATGAGTAAAATAAAAATACTATAACGATCACAAACTTATGAAAAATTGATTAAAAAAAAGTATTATTGAGGTTAGTAAGGGATATTTTGGGTATTATGCCAATTAGGTACCACCATTTGAAAAAAAAAATCAAAATCGGAGATGTCTTTTGGAATAAAAAATAAAAAAATATTTTGAGGGAAAATCGCCCATGGAT
>LVTN01000179.1:0-89432 GCA_001649415.1 Musa itinerans
AAAGTTTTTCCGCATTATAGATAACATGATTACGTATTTTATGCTAACACATGCTCCCAACTTGTACGTCTCCAGTTCCCTGTCCATTGTCTCCTGCAGATTCACCAGGTTATCAGCCCTCCTTGAAATTTACTGGCACTTGTGCCTTGGTTCTAATAGAAAGGGGGAAAAAGGTGAAGTTAAAATAATGAACCAAATTAGAGAGATGTTAATGATATGCAGTGGTGAAACTTCTATTCTTATGGAATATTAGAACTATGCATATAATCAGAAAGTTACCTGTCTGAATTGAATTGTCAATATGCACACTTGGGTCAGAAATAAAAATAACTGGCCATACAAACAGAAATATTTGATTAAAGTCAACCAAGTTATGTATACAAAAGTTCAAAAGATAGCCAGATAAAAAGTGGATTGACTTGTGGATCTTTTACATAAAAAAGATATTCAGAAAGAAAAATTGCCACAAAAAGAGATTGGGATAAATTTCAGTAAAGAAGGGGAAACAGGAAATGAAGAAGGTTTACAAAGCAAAATTAAAGAAAAAAATCTGTACCTTAGAAAATTGAAAAGCTTCTTATGATGATCAGACCAGGACAGGAACAGCAACTCTACTTTCCTATATTGTGCCTTAGCAGCAACACTTGCTCAAAGAGTCTATTATAGTGATAAAATGATAGGGCATAAACATTAGTAACTTCCAGGTTCATGCCACTAGTAGTTAAATGTTAATATTGTCCAAAGGAAATTACCAGATGATTTGCTCCCGCTCTTGTTGCCCTATACTCTTACTTTCTTCTCAAGCCTACGCTTCTGCCTGCTTGTATTAAGAACCATTTAATATGACAGATAAGCAACAACAAATTACGGAAAGGTGATAAGCTGGACACTCAAACAGAAGCAACATGTTTCCTATGCATCTAATAATCAAAAGTGAATGACTGACAAACAGAATTCACATTTAGAATGACCTCAAGAACTACAAAGAATAGAAGACTTCCTCCACATGCCAGATCGAACTCGCAGAAAATGACATGCATTATATGCAACCTAGTGCGGAAATAAAACAGATTGATCACTGCACAAAATAGAAGACAAAGTTTACTCACCCTTCTCAATGAGTCTGACCTACGCATGTACGCATTCTTCTCAATGATAATTTCTCATCCTCTTCAAAAAACTTCTGAATCAAGAAGCGTAAACACTTAAATAATCCAGATAAATTCGAAGATGATCAAACCATATATGCCAGCAATTGCAGCTTAGAAAAGCACAGGTACTAAGACACCTAGTAAAAGACCAATCTTAAAAGTGACAGGTGACAAAAACTATGCAAAAAGAAAGGAGACAACATGATTGAAAGCTGTTCAGAAAGGTCTAAAAGGCAAAGTTTTATTGTGATACTTTGTCCAACTAGCCAATGCCAATCGGTAAGTGTGGCATATAGATGTTGTAAAAAAACAAAAGGGTGCCGTGTATTTGTCCTTAGTATGATCTCTTGTCCACCATCTTATGAGTTCAAAGTATTACTACCACACTAAATAAAATCTCAGCTGTGGATATATTTAGATATTCAACACAATGCCATTAATTATTATCTAGACAGGGTTAACTATCAAGTGACAAAAAAAGGCAATCAAGTACTTTCTAAGTTCTTTTGCTTGTTCAGAACAGATAAAACAGATACTGTGATGTGATAAAATTAAAAGTATTACCTCCGGTGTGATAAACTATGAAATATAATTATATAGTATGTTTGAGATAATAAACTTGATGGTTATTTATACATATTAGCAGTGAGGATTTTTCTCAACTGCTCAGAGATTTTCTCATGCAGTTGATGAAATCTTATATGCTAACATGCCCCTGTAAGATTAAGTTTCCATCAAGGATATCGATCTTGAACTGATGCAATGAAAATAGTTTACGGCGAGAGGCTTTATGAGTGAGTCTGCTAGCTAATCAGTTGTATGCACGTGAGAAACACATAGTTGATATCTGACAACTTGATCTCACATGGAAGTCGATGGCAATATGTTTCATGCGGGAGTGGAACACTAGATTAACAACATAAGTAGGTAGCTCCAACATTATCACAATATATTGTAGGAGTAACGGTGGAGTTAACGTTAATTTCCTTAAGCAGATTTGTGATCCAATTGAGTTCAGCAGCGGCGATGGTGATAGTACGGAATTCAGCTTCAATTATAGACTGTGCGACTATCTTTTATTTTTTAGTAGAGTATTGGAAAAAAAAATCGATATTGTGGCTCACAGTCATTCACATTCTTGAGACTTTATCCTTTCTAAACTCAACACCATTGCTCCATAAATATAATATCTTATGCCCGTCCCTCTCTCCATTCGTAATAACACTCACCTCCACCGTGGGATCCTCCTCCTTACGTCCATCTCAGCACTCAAATCCTCTTTAACCTCTTCATCATCCAACTCCGCCAAACAGAAAAGCTAATCCAAAGAATCATTTCTAAATCTTCATATAAAGATCTCATTATAATATAAGTATCCATTTTAAATTCTATAAAATAATTTAAATATAAATTTGAGAACCTATTTATAAAATCTAAGAATCTGCTTATAAAAATCTGAGGATATATTTGTAAACTCTAAGGATCTAATCATAAATATAAATAATATAAGGACTAAATTATAAAATATACAAAATAACAAATTTCATTGCCTAAACCTCTATGCCTTCGTTCCTAAGGAACTTGAGAAGACAGCTTATGTTGGAGAAGAGAGGAAGAGAGAAAGAAGAATAGAAGAAAATCTGGGGCTGAGGGTCTTTTTGCTCAAATCATCTCATTTGGTATAAAAAATTCTCTAAGTGTTTTAACCCCATCCTATAGTAATCTTAATCTCTAATTTCATTTTAATTTTATAAAATTTGAATAATATTGACTTTATACATGATATTTCTCTTGTTTAGAAATAAAATTATGAATTTAAAAATTTGAGATTCTGACCTTACTGTTTTATTCTAGCCATAACATTCTACATCAAACTCTAATTTGGGCAAAATCAAATTCGTTTGAAAATAAACTTATAAATCTATCTATTAATATTAAGATTGATAAATTTTGAGTTTGAAAATCTATCCAAACTTTATTTCAATAAACCTTATAGAATCTGTAAAATAAAGACTTTAAATTCTGACCTTTTGGTACTCTTTTATTTATACTCTCTGCTAAAGAATCCAATTATGATAAAACATAGTTTATGAGAAACTTGACTCATATATCTTTCTTTTTATACTAATATAAAAAGTTTAAAATATAAATACCTATTGAAACATCAGTTCTAATCAACTTTATAAATTCTGTAAAATAGAAACGATATTCTCTAACCCTGTATTACTAAACTATTTATAACTCTTGTTGGAAACTCGAATTCTTATAAAACTTAATTTATCTAAAACTAGATTAATATATCTTTTAAATGATATATAGTTTGAGTAAATTAGAGTATAATTGGTTATTCAAATAATTTATGAAATGTACCTCTCAAATTTTGCCAGAATTGAGTTTTTGTTAATTTTGCCTATTCTTGTTTCATCCTTTTTGCAAATCGATTTCAATTAAAATTCTTTCTTTAATTAGGCTTTATATTATTATTTTAAATTTTTGTATGCTCTCATCCTTAAATTATTTGCATACCTAAATCTTATAGGAGAATCTAGGGGCGACATCACATGTGCAATGGAAGAATAGAAAACAAAAACCTGAAATTTCCCAAAGGTATTCATCATCGTACGAAGATTAGTACATAAAAACCCACGAAACTTAAATTCACGTATGAGATAGTTGTGTTTTACCTAAGGAGATCATATATCATTGAATTCATACAGATTTGTAGGAGAGGATGAAGGATGTCAAGCACCCTCCTCTCTATCGGTGATCCACTCAGCAGGGCTACGATGACGCTCCTTAAATTGCTGCTCAAAACTCCAAACATACTATTTGAGGAGAAGGAGAGAAGAAAATAGGAGGTGGGAACTAGGAAGCTTCTAGCTTATGAGTCTTTGGTTCTCTCCTATCTATCTCATGTCTACTTAACTCTAATGGATCATGCCCTATTGGGTATTCGATCTTCATCCAACTACCCAAGCCTCTTAGATCAGTGGATCTCTATCCAATAATCTCTCATTGGCTCTTATTTGATCTCACTCATAGGATCTAATAATTCATGAGCTTATTGGACATCCAATAAGATAGGGGCTCCAGCGGATATATAATATCTAAACCTCTACTCGTCGCAACGCCTACCATATGTGTGTGACCCTCTAGGCCCAATATCGAGCTGACAGTGAGTTATACCTATTAGAACTCCTTCTAGCTCAGTGAATTATTATCTTCATAATAATTCACTCGACTCATCGACTACGAACGTACCATGGCACTACGTCGTAGTACGATACAGGGAAGTCCAATCTATTAGACTTGTTTATCCTTAGTTATCATGTAGCTATAGTCCCTCATTTATCTAATACCCTAGAGACCATATATCATGCATTGTACTATCATGCTCATACAGTTTCTACTCGAGTCTCGCTCTAATCGGATTCTCTCGGAGAACTCTTTCTCTCTTAATCCAAATGACCCTAGCTAGGGATTTGTCTGAGTAAGAACAAATGAGATATTTCTCTAATGACACATAGAGTGAATGATCCTCTATCGACGCTCAATAGTCATCATAAAATTGGTTGTCATTCCCGATGATCGATTGTGCTAGATCTGAAACTTCCAGGCCTAAAAGTCCGGTATCAAAGAGTGGAATACTCATACAGGACATCATTGGTATCTCAAATCTAAGGACCAAATACACCACTAGGATAACAGAATCGCTATCTGACAATAAGGTATAATTAACCATCCAACATTTCGTGAGCGGATCAATTAGTGCACTCATTCTCCAATGAGCACCAATACCGTATCCCTAGTGTCCTCACATGAGCAACTATGAGACCAACTGCTTCTATTATATGAACGAGTATTCAACACACCAATCTATCTGGTTATCTCGATATCCCTCTCTAGTAACCTATGACCAGGATTATTTAAGGCATGTGTTTAAAGGTGAATTGGTCTCATAATCGTAATCTCATCATGATCCAATTCTCATTGCACAAATCCATGGACATCATAATATGTATATATATATATATATATATATATATATACTATGCCATTACGTCGTAGTACGATACAAGGGAATCCAATCTATTATACTTGTCTATCCTTAGTTAACATGTAGCTATAGTCCCTCATTCATCTAATACCCTAGAGACCGTATATCAGGCATTGTACTGTTATGCCCATACAGTTTCTACTCGAGTCTCTCTCTAATTGAATTCTCTCGGAGAACTCTTTCTCTCTCAATCCGAATGACCCTAGCTAGGGATTTGTCTGAGTAAGAATACATGATATATTCTTCGAATGACATATAGAGTAAATGATCCTCTATCGACACTCAATAGTCCTCGTATAGTTGGTTGTCATTCCTGATGATCGATTGTGCTAGATCTGAAACTTTTAGGCCTAAAAGTCTGGTATCAAAGAATGGAATACTCATACAGGACATCATTGGTATCTCAAATCTAAGGACCAGATACACTACTAGGACGATAGAATTGCTATCTGACAATAAGATATCATTAACCATCCAGCATTTCGTGAGCGGATCAATTAATGAACTCATTCTCCAATCAGCACCAACACTATATCCCTAGTGTCCCCACATGAGCAACTATGAGACCAACTACTTCTATCATATGAATGGGTATTCAGCACACCAATCTATTTGTTATCTCGATATCCCTATCAAGTAACTTATGACCAGGATTATTTAAGGCATGTGTTTAAAGGTGAATCGGTCTTATTATCGTGATCTCATCATGATCCGATTCTCATTGCACGGAACCATGGACATCACTATATATATATATATATATATATATACAACAAGCAATATAAAGTGATAAAATATTAAATAATATAATAAGTAAAAAGAATGTGTATCATGTCACATGTGTCATCACTCACGTGATTACCTTGCATGATATCTATGACTAGCAAATCTATTATATAAAGTTTATATTTGCATTGTATTATTTCATTTAGGTACATGTATGTTCCGTTATTTGGCATATGCTTCTCATTTGTGCTAATTTTATTGTTCACAATGTCCTTTTGTACTATAGTGTTTGTGGGATAGTGTGAACATTTCCCAAAAATGGTAAAGGGAGTTATGCTTAGAGCCCGCGATGGTCTCCAGCCCCCTATGACTTCACTCAAACGTAGGTGGATAGAACTCCCGGGAGACTTATGTTTGGTGGTCATCTAGAAATGGATGGACCATATTATGTGTAATCCTACTTTACCCTCTATGTTTTTGATATGATATCCAAAGTATTGCTTATGTATTTCTATATGCACTTTGGATAAGAAAGAAATGCATGCAATATCAAATATGACATACAAGCTTATGTTTGTTATTTGTTCACTTGATAAGCTCCAAAATATTTCGTATATTATTGATATGCTCCTAAACATTCTTACGCCTTTGATATGCACATAATTGCTTCTTATGCCATTTGATACGTGGCTAAATACTTTTTATGCCAATAATATGCTCTAATTACCTTTCCTCTATTATTATGAATAAAGTATGTTTCGAATAAGATGACCTTTGTGATTTTGTATCTAATGAGATACTATCTATGAACTCTTATATCCCTGCTTTGCATTTTGATACCAACCTATTGAGCTTTATAGCTCACTCCATTACTATATAAATTTTTTAGGTTAGCTTATCACTCATTGAGATGTTTGAATTAGGTTGAGGCAGTGGAAAGCTAGAAGATTTTGGGAAAATCTTTATTGATTAATATGCTTTTGTTGTATAAGTACACTTTGCGTCAGATGAAATATTAATGGTAAATTTGAACTTATGTGTTTTGTAAAAGTTTAAAGGACCTCTCATGTTTAGGATTTTGGAATGTTAAGTTTAATTTATAAAATGATTTGAATTTGTGGTAAATGTTGGTTTTATGATTATATAGATTCCCACACTTGTGGATCTATGATATGGTTATTGTTTTGGTGAGTTGGCTTCAGATTTTATGAATCATCAAGTGATATAGTGTATGATTATAAACTACATAGGTTTTATAGATTATTAGATATTTAAATATTTTCAGTATCCTTAAATATTAGTTTGGATCATAAATTTTAAATTATTGATGAAATTTAATATTATTAATTTAAGATAGAGTCACACCTCCTGAATGTGATAATTCGAGGGGCATGACAAAGTGGTATCTGAGCAACATTTCAGGATGACTAAGACTTTTTTGTTAATAAGCTAGATGTGTAATATATCTTGAGGTTTAGTAACTTTTGTAGAGTGATTAACAAAAAATTCTCTTTTGGTATTTTTAGGAAGCAAAGATGATGAGGTCATCGGGTTCTCCTATTGCATCTACTGCTTGTTCCATGAACCTTGAGCTGTGACCGCGTGGCTGACACGGCTTGGTCCAACTGGCGACGTCTAGGATCATCCTAAGGGCGAAGATCTTGGGTGGACGGGTCGAGATTGGACTTGGTGGCGATGCACTTCTTTCCTGAACTCATTCACCTTTGCTGCACTTGGATTCCTATGCACAGGCCTAGGTCGGGATGGGGGATGATCCTGACTTGGGCCCTTTCGAAGCTTGAGTCAATGGTATGCTAATGTTCTCATGCCCCCCCATCAGATTCTAGCGAGGGGTTTTTATTGTGACTCCTGAGGGTCGACCGTACAACTAACCCCTATGAGCAGCGAATGTACCTTCGGGTGTTCGCTATCCGGGATACGTGGGACGGCGCCATGCGACGCCATCTCGGATTTCGTAGAATAGTCCTTGTTTCGACGGGATTGGTTGGTGTGGCGCCGAACGATACGGGGAGGTGACCGTTACCGCCCGGATTCTCGGTGGCGCATGTCGTGGCTCTATCTCTCTCCGAGGTCTTGTGCTCGAGTTGATGTGGCAGGGGTCGAGTCCCTATTGGATGATTCATAATATGCCCTATCACTGCTGATTCTTTTAAGGGGGGGAGAGTGTAACATCCCTCATTTCTAAATTTTCGTATAAGGATATAATTATAATATAAGCACCCATTTTGAATTCTATAGAAGAGCCTAAATATAAATCTGAGAACCTATTTATAAAATCTGACGACTTGCTTATAAAAATCTAAGGATTTATTTGTAAACTTCGAGGACCTAATAGTTAATATAAATAATATAAGGACTAAATTATAAAATATGTAAAATGATAAATTTCATAACCTAAACCTCTCTGCCTTCGTTCCTAAGGAACCTGAGAAGGTAACTTATATCGAAGAAGAGAGGAAGAGAGAAAGAAAAAAAAAAGAAGAGAAAAAAATTTGAGGCTTAGGGTCTTTTTGCACAAATCATTTCATTTGGGATCAAAAATTCTCAAAGGCAAGTATTTTAACTGTTGAATCTCAAATTTTGATTATAAAATCAATTGATAAAGTTATGATGTAAATAGCGTTTGAGTGGCGTAGGATTAACTTCAATCATGGAAACACAAATCAATTAAAATAGGAGAATCAAACGTTGGGCTAGAGTAGAACATGTCAAAAGATTGGATATCGGGCTTAAGGATTGGTTGATGTGTTGGAAGATAGACTTCGTGCTATGAGTTCGAGCATCGAGACAAAAGGATCGGACATTATGCTAAGAAGATTGACATGCCGATGGATTGGGCAATATGCCGGAAGAGAGGATGATGCGCTAAATGATCGGACGAAGTACCGGATGAACCAATGACATGTCGGATAACATAGGATTCATGTTTATAATCGTGTTTGTCTAGATCGAAGTAGTTTAGGTCTTAATTGAGTTAGTTTTGGGTGTCACCATGCTGACTCAATTATGGACCCATTGGGCCTGAGTCGAGATTGATTTAGGCCCATTGGGAGCCCATTCAATGGCCCACAGTTAGGTCAGGCAGTGGCATCGCCATACCAGGCGGTTGAATCGCCTATGAGCTGGAATGTACGAAGTGTACAGTTCCAAAAGACCCGTTTGTGGTATCTCCCAAACTAGTTGTGGTACCGTCCAAACATAGTCTCCCAAATTGTGTCAGGTGGTGGTAGCCCCAATACACTTGGTTGTAGGCGGTGGTACCGCTAGTACCCCGAAAACCTAAGGATTTAAATTTTAGCTCTACTTTTTGAAGTTATTTGGGGCCTATAAATACTCTACTCATTCCTGCTTGGGATAACAAGAAAAAGAGTAGAAAGGGGGAAAGTATACTTAAGAAAAAAGTGTATAAACTCTCGTGAAGTATAGAGTCTCTTCCTCCTATATTTAGAAGTTCTTCTAAGGGAGGAGTGAGGTCTGTCTTAATATAAAAGAGAGGTGTAAAGGTTCTCTCCTAAGCCTGTGAAAATAAGAAAGAGTTGTAAAGAGGGTAGTTGGTCTTCGCCCATTGAAAGAAGATCGTTAGTGAATGTCGGTGGCCTCGACGGAAGAGGAATCGAGAGTGAATGTAGTTTGCAACGATCAAACCACTATAAAATCGATTTACATTTACTGTATATTTTTCATTCATATTACAAAGTGATTTACTTACTCACTACTCTTACAAACGTTTTTAAGTCAAACGCATTTTTGATATGAGTTTGATCGAATGAGTTTTCAAATTGTCGTAACTTTACGAAAGCACTAATTTACCCCACACCCTCTTAGTGTCGTTTCAGTCCTAATATTAACCCCATCCTATTGTAATTTTGATCTTTGATTTTATCTTAATTTTATAAAATTTGAAAGATGTTGGCTTTATACATGATATCTTTTTTGTTTAGGAATAAAACTATGAATCTATAAATTTTTAAGATTTTCACCGTATTGCTTTATTCTATCCATAACTTTTTAGACCAAACTCTGATTTGGGCAAAACTAAATTCATTCAAAAATAGACTCATAGATATTTTTGTTAATACCAAGATTAACAAATTTAGAGTCTAAATACCTACCCAAACTTTTATTTCAATTGACCCAATGGAATTTGTAAAATAAAAACTATAAGTTTCGACCTTTTGGTACTCTTTTACTTGGAACTCTCTGTTAGAGAATCCAATTATAAAAAAACCTACTTCATGAGAAACTAAACTCATAGGTCTTTATTTTTATACTTCAAATAAAAGATTTAATGTATAAATACCTATTGAAACATTTATTCTAATCAACTATATGAAGTCTGCAAAACAAAAACGACGTTCTCTGACCCTTAGTTACTAAACTATTTATAACTCCTTGTTGGAAACTCTTGGTATCTACTAAGACTGATATTCAACTTCTTATTGCTAGCTTTAGACCTCTTTCAAATCTTTTTGCCTTTCTAGTTTCATCATCGATTATATGAGTGACAAATCTAGAGAGTTCAATAAATTTAGCTTTATATTTTGCTATTGTCAAGTTTCTCTCGATGAGATTAAGAACTTCAATTCTTTCTACTTTCTAATACAATCTGAAAAATATTTATCATTAAACTTTTGGGTAGAATAAAATTATGGCTAGAATAAAATTATCAGTAAAGTCAAAATCTCAAAAAAATTTAGATTCATAGTTTTATTTCTAAACAAGAGAGATATCATGTATAAAGCCAACATCTTTCAAATTTTACATAATTAAAATGAAATCATAGATCAAGATTATTGTAGGATGAGGTTAAAATACATACCTTCAAGAATTTTTGATCCCAAATGAGATGATTTGAGCAGAAAGACCCTAAGCCCAAAATTTTCTTCTCTTTTTTTTTTTTTTCGTCTTTCTCTCTTCCTCTCTTCTCCAACATCAGTTACCTTCTCAGGTTCCTTTGGAATGAAGGCAGAGAGGTTTATACAGTGAAATTTATTATTTTATATATTTTATAATTTAGTCATTATATTATTATATTTATGATTAGGTCATCAGAATTTACAAATAGATCATTAGATTTTTACAAGCAGATTTTCAAATTTTATAAATAGATTCTCAAATTTATATTTAGACTCTTTAATTCAAAATGAGTACTTACATTATAATTAGATCCTTATATGAAAATTTAGAAATGAGGGATGTTACACTCTCCCTCTCTTAAAAGAAAATTTTCATGCAAAATCTTATTTATTTTTTCTTTGAATTGGCTTTTCTGTTTGGTGGAGTTGGATGATGATGAGGTTAAAGAGGATTTGGGTGTTGAGAAGAACGTCAAGGAGGAGGATCCCACGGTGGAGGTGAGTGTTGTTACAAATGGAGAGAGGGACGAGCATAAGGTATCATGTTTACAAAACAATGATATTAGGTTCAAAAAAGGATAGGGTGTCAAAAACATGAATGACAATGAGTCACGATATCGACTTTTTTTCATGATAGTATGTTATTTTTGCTATTTTTAGTGATTGTATTTGAGAGATATTGTACGATTTTGATATGACGACGAAGAGCTCAACGCCAAGTGAGCCTCTCTCTTTCTCTCTCTCTCTCTCTCTCTCTCTCTCTCTCTCTCTATATATATATATATATATATATAATTTTTTTTCATAACATTCTAATTTTGAAAAATATCCAAACAATACTGGTAAGTTATTTTATTCATTTACCTCTGAATAGCTAAGTCATTATTTTTTCATCCAAAATAATATATTTTGAACCGTTGATTCAATAACACTTTACTGATCGATTCGAATTGAGAAGGTTCATTGCTGTTTAATATTTTAATTCTGTTAAAAAAATTTGTAAAATGATTGGTATAACATACGTTAAGTTGCTATCATAACATGAGTGCTAATCTCGATGAAGAAGTAAAGAACTTCTCTTTTGTCATTTCTTTTATTATACATTTTTTTTTATCTTCTTCTTTCTTGCATGTGCCGATTGTTATTCTTCTTATCGTTCACCTCTTTATTCTTTTATCTTTTCCTTTCTTTTTGAATCAAGAAGATAAAAAAAAATTATGTAAGTATATTAGTATCTTAAAAAAAAATTATTTTATATTGTACTTTCATGGAAGCCAATGTAATAACTCATTATATATATATATATATATATGTTTTTGTGTGCGTGTGTGTGTGTTAAAAATTAACAATGTTAAAAAAAACTTTATTGTAATGTCAAATTAGCCGAATCATTTAAATGTTAAATATTATTTGGGGAAAAATCTCTTGATTTATACAAAGAGTATTAGTACCAAAAAAGAATATGATTGAATAGCTAACCACTTGATTTCTCTTTTCTGGGGGTATTTTATGTTATTTGCCACATTTAATTGTCATTTAACAACATAGCCTTAGGAAGTTGTATTTACCAATTCCTGTTTTGAGAATCCATTTGCCATTTCGTGAATTATTGAGAAGTGAATAAATCAAAAAGTGCATAAATTAACTTATTGGTTTCACTATTGCAACTTGTTTGCTATATTGAAAATATAAAAAAAATATTTTACAAATATCTCACAAATGGTTGGCGAGATAAAGACTTTAAAAACCAAAAGAGAAATTGAAATTTAACGATCAAAGAACATTCATGAAGAAAATCAAAATTTTCACCATCCAACATCTATCATAAGCATCATTGAGTTAAAACTAACTTAATTACAAATGCCTTTATAAACCCTCTTACATTATCATTGAATTATTTTTATCTCAATCTTCTATAGACTAACTAAAGAGAAACTCATACTGACTTAATTTTAAATCCTTTATAAACCCTCTTACGTTATCGTATCTTTGTCCCCATCAAAACTATATGAGACATTTATTAAATAATTAAAATTTAATTTTCAGATTTCTTTCAATCATAAAGAGACTTTTTTTTTTAATATTATGATTCCTTGTACTGCAATCTGTCAATGAGATTAGTTTTGGAAATTCAAAAATACTCATGGGATGACCCACACATAATTGTACAAGTAAACAAAATGGAGTTTGGGACATGTTACAAACATCCAAATTCTGATTGAGAGCAGGTCTAATCCAAGTTAATGACACCTCAAGCACAAGCCCATCTGTTTCAATCCGGCTGCTGAGTTGAGCTTAGACCACTCAAAAGTGCATTTCCAACTCCAATTTTTCTTAATACCAAGAACACCTTTTTCCTTCATTTTTGGGACCGATCCATAGGATGAATCGGTTCAATTGCAGTGATAGTCTTTTTAACAATATATAAAAAATGTATTACAATATAATAACAAAATACTTTGTAAAAAACATTACAGTTACAAAATTTATAAAACAATGTAACGTAATACAAAAACATTATGTTCCATTATTATTGTACTGTATTATAATATTTTTTAGTATTATTGAAAACATTATAACGTAATGTAAAAATATTATAACTGAGCCGATTTACTCTATGAATCAATTCATATGAAAATGAAGATAAAATAAGAAAAAAAAAGAAGTAGACGGCTGAAAATATTTGACGTATAAAAAAAATACTGTTATAAAATTTAAAAAATGAGGGATATTTCTTTAAAAAAAAACTCTTTGGCAATTCACCCAACAATCAAAAGCACCCATTAGAGCATCATATGTTCAGTTGGAGATGTCATTTTCCCATTAAACATTTTGCATGAAGTCATTTGGTAAAATTTTTTTGCAGCAAATAATTTACTTGCAAGCATTTAATTGCATACAAGTACACCAATTGTACATACAATTAAATCCCTAAATGCTAAACAATGAAAACTAAACTTAACTACAGTTTTCATCTTCTATTGTATCATCATCGCTTGATTCCATGCTCTCTCCTCCTCTAGTTTAATTCGTCAACAAATAACAATTATACATGCAGGCTTCCAAATTATTACAACTGCAATTATAATAATTCGTCAACTGTTGCTACAACTGCAACGGTTGAAAATCAGCCAAATGCCCTCTCTAAATCCAAATTGATAGAATCCCCAGCCCAACATGACGTGACAGAAATGAACACAAAAAGAATAGCATATCCTTTTAGCTGATCCATTCAACAAAGATCACTTTTCTATGCACTTTCGGTGCTTTTCTATCATCCTCCACGTGCCAAAAGCAAGAACGATTCGGACAGACCCACTAAATTAAGAACGCATTAGTTCCCCCAGAGCTCTCCACTCAACCCCTACTACTCACACTCTCCTTTATGCCCTCACCAAGAACCAACCTTTCCCAGAAACAGAAACAGTTGTTGGCGACGAGTGAGAGATTACGACTCTTTCTACCATGTCGAAATGATCCTTCCATCATCAAGTGGAAATATAGTCACATAACAGAGGCTGAGAGCCAAAAATATTAGGAGTCGATCAAGACTGCACCAAGATTTTAGAATCCAAGTCTATGGGAGACGGAAATGTTGTCCTTCCTCTTCTCTTCCGGCAGAAAACAATAATAGGGTCCGCGGCGCTCGTGACAGCTTCCTGTCCGCTTTGCTTCGGGCCGAATCCACCTCAGCGGCCTCAAAGAAAACTTCGAAAAAAAAAAAATGTTTTTCTTCAAATTTATTTTCCTTATTTCCAATTCAGAAATTTAGTCCGTCGACTCCGCACTGCTTGTAACTGAGAGATTGCTTCCGGGGGCTGATCGCGACCGCACAATCCACCGATGCCTATTTATTTAATTTAAATAAAAATACTTATAATTAAATACGTATTTTTCATTGGATTATTGTGATTTTTATCGGAAAATTTGGGAAAATGGCGGACGAGTTTGGCGGAAAGCGATGGGAGTCACCTGAACCCTAGGGGTGGGGATGCCGAAGAGGAGGATCTTGGCGGCAACGTCGCCGGTGAGGCGGAGGTCGACGCGGTCGTTGAGGGCGGCGTCGCGGACGAGGTTGAGGGCGTCGGACTGGAGCACGTTGAAACGGTAGACAACGACGTGGGTCTGCACCAAGCGCCGGCTGCGGGCCGGTTGCTCGAATCTCGGCACCGTTGCCACCCCCAGCGGCAACCCCCGGTACATCACGTCCAGCGCCGCCGCCTCGTAGCGGATCCCCACCTTGTTCGGGTTGTCCGCCATGAGCAGCAGCGTGACGTTCAGCGACAGGTACGCCGCTGGCGAAGAAGCCCCTCCTCCCCCGACGTTGGCACCGATGGCGGAGGCGGCGGGGGCAACGAGGAGGTACTGCACGACCACCTGCTGGAGGTCGAACTGTGGCTTCTTGGGCTTGAGGACGAGGACTACGACGAGGGCGATGGCGACGGCCAGGAGCGCGAGGAAGGTGAGAAGGAGGAACAGGCAGCAGCAGCAGCCCTTGAAGGAGGCGGCCGAGGAGGGGGTGGAGATGGACGGGCCGACGTAATGGCGTTGCCGGCGTGCCTCAGGCGGAGGGTACGGCCGATTGCTGTGGTGGTCACCGTTCGCGTGGTTGTTTGGGTTCGTCATCGCCGCCGAGTTTCGCCTCCGCCTCGCCTCCTTTCTTCCCTCCGTCAACTCCCTCGTAATCTCGTTCGCACTTTATACGGGAGCTCTGTGGGAGGACGACGGTGGAGGTGACAGCTGTTTCGAAGTGCCGCTTTTGAACTGTGTTGGCTTTACCTTTTGCATTTAGATCAATATTGTGGTAATTAATGTCGTTATTGTAGTATTAGGATGTTTTACATACATAACCTTTGAGAGTTTGTAAATACAATGTTTGTCCCTCCAAATTTTAATATTACGTATATATATATCTCTTACAAAATTTAAATTTTACATGTATCCCTCTAGATATTTAAAATTTTACTCATAATCTCACACTAACTATTATCCATCCATGTATTTTATCGAATTGAAAATATTAAAATTTTAATACCTTAAATATGGTTTTTTTTAATTCTCCATTTATTATGCTCTTTTTCCAATATTTTAGAAAGGGATAAAATTTTTAATATTATTATATTAATTGGTCAATATTAACTAATAATTACATCAATAAGTTTGTTGAAAGTAAATATTTATCGGGATAATTCTTGTCCAATTAATAATAGCGTAGCTGGGAATTACCAAACCTCATTTCTTTTTTTTCAAGATTGATGCAGTTAAGTATTACTAATCATCATTCTTGCTTTGGAAGTTAGGATACTTTTTTAAATTTAAATTTGAATTCAACTTTTTCCTTTCTTTTTTATGAGTGGAAAGAAGGAAAGTGACTTCAGGCGATGGATGATCTTTGTAATGATGGGACAAAATTAATTAAATTCCTAATTATCTAATTAATTTAGAATATATTAAATGATATATCATATTATAATATAATTGACAAAATATCGTTAGGATTGGATTAAACGTCATGTTGAACGATATCTTTTAGCGAGCTACAAGATGATTGATGGAAATCGTTGTTGGTATAACAAACTAATGACCAATTTCTATGGTGTATAAATTATAATTAAAAAGTTTTATGTGTTCACTGATTAGTGAATCACTTCAAAAATAATCGGGTAGAGGTTTAGCAAAAGGGCTAATTGGCTCCCTTAGAGGAGAACTTAGGATGTAATAGTATTTTTTTTCTTAATATATATTTTTATTTTAGAAAATACATTGTGATAGACACAGAATTATTAAATTTAAGGCGATAATATGTAATGTTGCCTTATTATTATTATCTATCTATGCGGATCACAAGTAGGAATATTCATTTGCTTATTGAGAGTATTATTATCAAATGATAACTTCTCAAAATAGGAGCAGACGAACCACTCACTTTACAACATTATATTAAAACTGTGATCCCGAATCGGGTTTAATACCTACAAACATAGAAAACCAGCCCAATTTAGTCGAGAAGCATCCAGATCAAGAAATGCTCCGAGAAACCTCCTCCTCAGGGCTCCGCTACGACGCTATCACGTGAAAGGCACGTGATACCGAAGATTAAAAAATAGAAAAAAAAAGTTTTTTTTTTTTGGGTTATAGCTTGATGGACGCGGAGATCGGTTAATTTCTCGGAGGTCGCAAACCCGCCCCATGGTGTCTCCTTAGGCGCGGGAGCTCATCCGAGTTCGCCAAAATCTCCCGGCGTGCTCTCCTCCTTGAACCCTAGCTGTTGTCGGTCCGAATATCAGTTGGCTGGAGTTCGATCTGCAACGATCGGTTCCGGAAATCTGATGGGCAAATCCGTGGAAGAAGCAATGCTGGGGGAGATCGAGGGCACGCCGTCGCCCTCCGAGGCGAAGCGGCGGCGGAGATGCGTCCAGTCCAAGCTTTGTTGGGGTCGACCCAGGGGAGATGGTGGAGAGGCGGCCGCGACGGATGTGGTGGAGGCGGGGGAGAGCGAGCGGGAAGACACCGAGGGGGAGAACAACGGGAAGCGGGAGAGAAAGAGGAAACCCAAGGCAAAAACTCCCAAGAAGGTGATTTCTTGCAGATCGGTCTTTTTGTTTGGGGTTAGGTTTAAATATCTGACCGTTTCTAGGTTTCTTTTGTTGTTTTCTGTTTCTTGTGTCCTCAAATTTCTGTTCCTTTTCTTTTTCTATTGGAGTTTGGTGGCAAGCCGGAGTTGGAGTTCCCTTTAATTTCCAGTCATGAGAACAAGCCAAGATTCTGTTCAATGTGTTGCCAATCTTTTTTTCAATGATTCTCTCAAGAAGCAACATTGGATCTTTACCTTTTTGCATCCCTGCTTCCAATCTTTATAGAGCCGACAATTTTTCTTCTGAATTGAAGATTTTTTTTACATGCACATTGTCTAATCTCTTTAAAACTTCCCTTGCAGTCTCCAATTACCAGAAGGACACCAAGAACGGGAAACAAAAGTTCGTTGGTATCACCTGGTAAGTTTACATATAGGCATCATCAAATATGTTGCTGCTCCCAGGAAGTAGATGATTGGAGATGCATCATATTATTAAATAAAAACAATATTTTCATGTACTGTAGAGTGACCCAACAAACTATTTAATGCATAAGATGGCTTGCACATGTGACATATTAATATATATATTTATAAGCTGTTCTTTAACTGTTACAGTAACTTCTCTCTAATGAGTCTTAAACAGTATAATTATTGAATATGCTTATGTATAAAGCATATAAAATTTCTCATTAGCTTTTGTACGAAAAAATGATGAAGTTTAATACCACGTATTAATTGTTCTGATAAAAATTCTTTAATCATTTTTTAATGTGAAACTGAATGCAGACTTGGTTAATTTCTGTTTTTGAAGCATTGGTTCCTGTCATTTAGGTTGAGGTCTCACTAGTATCAATGTTATTATTAAAAACAAGGGGTATCTAAAGGACTGTCATGACTCTTTTTTTTCTTGTGATCAAGAACCCTAGAGGCCATTCTAAATTCACTCGTGTCGTGTTAATATTTGAGGCACCATTAAGTTTCATTCTTGGCATGGCAAACTTAGTGGCCTCTCTCACCCTTCAAATAGTATGTATGTCCAAAGAATGGAAATCAAAATAGCCCATGATAACAACATGAAGAAAAATAATTCAGAAAGGTTGCACTCAAATAAATTAAAAGGAAAAAATGCAGAGAGCATGAGCAATACAAAAAGGATTCATAATCAGTGTATAATTCTAAAATTATAGAGTATGGTGGAATGATGTGAAATGATCAATACTGCTCCCATTCATACATATTTCTTGTGTCTAATAAATGCAGATATGATAACCCAAACACACTAGATTCTCATGTAGATGAGTTTTGTATTGTAATGGGGATGGTTAAAGAATGTCATATCTACTATGTATCATATTGAGGATTGTTAAAGAATAGAATAGAATTTGAGATCTACATGCTCTGACTTTGTCAGAAGAACTGTGCAAAATATTACTGTCATAAATATTGGATTCTTGGACAATTCTTCAAATTTTAGTGCAATTGTAAGGCAAGGGGTTCTATGATTAACCATAGAGAATGTGCGTGAAATTGTTAATGTTGCATCACTGACTGAATACATTATCCTCGATCAGTGAACAAATTAGATGATTCTGACCAAATACATTATCCTCGCTTGATAACTATATAATTCTTCTTTTGAGTCTTAGTATTACCTTTTGAGCCTGTTACTCTCTTTGTGAAGTTGAAATTTCCAGGAATTTGAGTGCTCATGCCTAATAGTATAATTTTTGCTTAGAAGTTCAGAATTTCCTCATGTATTTCCTTTAAACATGACTAAAGAAAGTATTGTTTTCTTGTATTTCGCGCTTCTTTGGAAAATATAAATTGACCTAATTTTCAGTTTTAACGATGGGTTAAAGATTCTGGATGCTGCTAATGCATTTTATGCATATTCATACATGCCCCTATATCTTGCTTGTAAAAGTGTTATTTAGGATATGCAGCAAAATAGAAGAAGTGAACTCTTTTCCTTATTTTTTGTTTAGATTCTATAATGAGGATTGATTCCTTGGAGCATTTTTGAAGGTAATAAGAGTGGCAAAAGTTTGAAGAATTGTCAGAGTAGTGATGCTAGTAAATCTGATGCCACAAAGGATCTAGATGGCCCATTCAGGCCAAAGTGTAATCTTCACTTAGAGGCACAGCTAGCAGCCGAGGTACTTAGTATTTTCACTCTTTCGTTTGCTGGTAATTCCCTGAATTATTGTTGGTGTTCCAGGAATTTTCTTTACCTTAGTTACATGCAGCTTCATGGAATGTTTCTTCTGCACCTTTCTTTTACAGTCGAAGAATTTCACTATGTACAGGTCATTGCTTTTTCTCATTATCTATAAATAGTTTAAGAATAAATGACAATAAATTAACTCATATATAATCTCTAAACTATGTTGTTCTTTACATTACACAGTTACAGTATCACAAATTTGTGAGTAATGTGTCTGACATTAATAGAACTGATGAAACACAGATTCCTGACCAGTTCGTTCAACACTATTGAAAGCTCAAGAATTTTAGTGTCATATCCTGTCTATTAATACTGCATACATGGTGTAGTCTGCATTCTTGCATGATGTAAGATCTTATAGGTTGAAGATGTTTGTATTCCAAAATTTGCACTAACATGTAATGGAAACATTTGATTCATATCATGGTTTAAAGTACCTGTCAGACTGACATGGACCAACCAATTTTTTACTGGTCCAGCCAAGCACTAGTAATGGATCATGCAGGTTGATACTACTTGATATACCAATTTTTATTATTTTATTCAGTAAGACTAGGTGGTACAAGTTGGTATACTGCTCAGTATCTTGGTGCCATGTTTGCCTGATAAGTTGCCAAAAACGATATTGGATTGATTTTCAAAATCTTCCCTTACATTTCCAGAGCAGATAATACTCTCATGTGCTCCCCATAATTGTCAACAATTTGTTTCCAGAGACTCTATGGTTCAGAAATTCCAAATTGATTCAATCATAATTCACCGTCAACATTTCCATGTTTTCCAAGTAGAAAATTTCCTGTGTATTTACATGTGCAATTGTTCTCTTCTTGTATCTTTGTGTGTTTTCCTTTTGTCTAGGCAATGCAATCTTTATTCTAGAATGATCATACTGTATTTCTACCTTTTATGCATAATCATACATTGACATTTTTGTCTTTATGAAAAAGGTTTACATGGCTCCTGTAGAGAGCCATTTAGAATTTTAAAAATTAAAGAGAGGTATGGTTCTCAAGGACGTTGGGATCCTATAAAAAGTGTAAACATGATGTTCTTTTTCCTGCTGGAGTCACATGACCGTGGGGTTTTACAGTTCAGTTATTTTTTTTTCTGTATCTGTATGTCTTTCCAATCCTCTATTTTAAATATTAGCTGTTATACCTATCCAGCAGATGAGTATCATTAACAATATAACTAGGCTTCACCTTTTTGTAAAAGTTTTCAATTATAATTTTTTTAACCCCATGTAATGTAGGTTTTCTGTCAGATTGACTGAGAGCAAGCTATTGTTTCTATTAACAGGAAAACATGCACTTATCCGCAGGAAAGCAGATGCACCCATTATTCACTTCTAGAAAAGAAGTCAAGATGTTGCGAGAGGTCCAAGATACTAAGAAGTTGGAGGACAGGCAATTGCCTGGGTATGCTTGGGGCGAAGTTATTTCTTATGCACCTGTTCATATACTTGGTACTCAGGTGCATAGTTATGTTGGTTTCTACTTTCTGACTTTCTGTAAAGGTTATCAGCATATGATGTTCCTAAATATGACTGTTTCAGTAGTATATCTTGGTCTTTTTTTGGTTTTAGGTTGATGACGTTTCATTGGATTGGGGTAATTGGAACTTGATGGAGCAAACCCTTGACTATGGTGGTCGTGCTTTGGAAGATTCTTTAGTGGTTTGTGGGGGCTTAGTTAAGCCTTTAAGGCTAGATACTTCTTTTCTTGAGGAGATGCACATGAATCAAACATCAAACACAGAAGAAAAGAACTCCACAATAACCACATTTGTAGTATCTGATGGGCAATATGAAAAACAGCAGCCATTGCCCTACCTAGAGGTATTTCATTGCTGACTGTTACATGCTCAAAACTAATCATGTATGTGTTTGTAAGGTCCTCACTGTTGTTTTTGTTCTTTTGGCACCATTCTTCTGACTGTATATGTATTTCCAGTACCATCTAAATAGCAACTTTCCTTTGTTATCAAGATGTGGTAGTTATGTAGAAAATTCAGAGAGCAGGCATCAGGATGAACTTCATAAAGAAAGGTAAGAAATCTGGAAATTCTCTTTTTTTTGTGCAGATCTTATAGGCACTATGTCAAATTTTGAATAATCTCTATCTGTAGCCTTTTGTTTGTTAAAATTTTAATCTTGGCTTCCCCGGAAATTGTTTCCGAATTTTTTAGGTTGTTGTCATACTATAGACGTTCTGAGTATTGCCCTGAATGTAGCCTCTGGACAGCCAAGTACCAGCCAGAAAATGCCTCAGAGGTGAGATTTAAGTTTGCTCTCTCGTTGTGCTGCTCTTGGAATACAGAAAGCTAACAATTTTGATCAGACCAAGGACGGGAACACTAGCCTGCATTAGTATGGATAATTGGCACTTGTGCCTTACCAAATATGCTCGATTTTTCATTCTGCTTGGTTTGTGCTAGTCAGCAGATATGCTACCAAAAAGAAAATCCTGCTGCTATCACATAAAATTTATTTTATCATTGATCAACATCTCAGATATGAGAGGCTAACTTTATCAGGTTGGTTCTGCAGGTCTGTGGAAATTTTCAATCAGTTAGACAGCTTAGTGAATGGCTCAAGTCTTGGCATGACAAAGGTCAAAAAAGTGGCAAGAAATGTAGCTCTAGGGAGCATTATACAGTTGAAGATGATGAAATCTTGTCTGAGACTGAATTTGATATGGATGACCGAGGAGAAGATGATTTCAAACTTAGCAATGTGCTTTTGATTACCGGGCCAGTTGGGGTGCGTATTGACCTACAAAGAATTAGTATCTGTTCTTTTGTGTCTTTGTTCTTGATAGATTTGATAATGGTTGTTTCTAGAACTTTCTGTTAACTAATCATCTGGGATCTGATTTTCTCTAATTTTCTTGATAATATCATGTCTCAGAAAACTTAAGTGGGTGGGATTTTGCTTTAGATTACCATGGTTTAAAAACTTGGTCTGGTGCCAATATGGTTGACCGCTGCTGGGCCAAATATGGTTCTGGTATGAACTGATGTACCAATACTCGGTATGTGTCAATACCGCCCAGAGCAGAGAGAGAGAGAGAAAGAGAAATAGGAGAGAAGATGGGGGAGGTGGAGATGATGGTGGAGAAGGAACCAACAGAGAAGGCAGTGGTGGTGAAGGACAAGGCGGCTGAGAAGTGAAGGAGATGGCAGTGCATATTAAAGGAGGTGATGGTGGTGACATGAGGAGAGGATGGCGGTGGTGATGAGAGGAGGCGGATGCGGAGGTGAAGGCTGCCGTTGGTTCAGCAGATGCAGCTGCAGCTGTGGCGGAGGTTAAATTTGCAGCTTTGTCTGTAGTTGCGGCAGAGAGAGAGATAGAGGGGAGGAGTAATCTCTGCAAACAACTGTTGCTGTTTATAGTTTTCTAGAAGTTGTAAACTTTCCAAAGGCTCTATAAAAGCAGGTTTACAACTTTGAGAACCTTGTCAATTTACAGCCAAAATTGATTTACAGAAACTTAAGAGAGAAAAAAAAACCGGGTATGTACTTACCATCCAGTGCATCTTATTTTGAACTGGACCAAACAAAATTGCCCAATCCATGTGTCAGTCCCCTGCCAGACCAATAAATACTGTGGTGTACCTCATGGATTTTAAAACTTAATGCCTAGTTCTTTCTGTCATTTGTTAAGGTGCCACAGCAGATATACACATTCTGGTACCAGATTGGGAAGAGTTAAACTTGCTCTATTACATGTATCCTACTTGTTTTTCACATTGCTTTAAGCTGTTAACTAGAAACAGCTTATTTATGTTTGGTACGTGTTACTTCAAACATATTTGCGAGTCAATGGTTACTGCAGATAAATGGTCATCTATTTGTATTTGTTGTTTCCAGTAGTAGAAACCTTGCTAGGACAAACTAAAACAAAATTTTCTTTATGATTCTATCTACAAATTTTTACTAGAAACACTCTCCAGATAAATATCATGTGTAAACTTTGATATGATGGTTGATATATTACCCATAATATGGTTTGCTTTATAAAGTAAAATCTCATTGTTTGATTGTTTTCATTATCTTCGGTACTAATGTACTCAGTTTTTTTTATGATTTTTATTGATAATCCCTGCTCATCATGCACATATGCTAGACAGTGGACTTTTCATTTGACCTGCTTCAAGATATACTGACCATGCTGGGAATTTTATGTTGATGTATCTTACACTCTAGAACTTTGTATAACTTAGCCTTATATATAGCAATAGAAAATTGATCTTCTAATTGAAAAGTTATCATATACTTGGAATAAGAACCAAAGAAAATTAGGAAAAAAATGAAATCATAAATCATATCTCCCCCATTTTCTATATTTGCAAGTGGTGGTGACTTACTGTTCCTTTTATCATGTGATCATCTCACCCACATCTAGTGACTAAGATGAATGAGTTGAACTAAATTGCCACTTAGACAAGTTGTTCATCTGTGGTCCTTGCAGAGTGGAAAATCTGCTGCCATATATGCCTGTGCAAAAGAGCAAGGCTTTATAATAATTGAGGTACTCTTGATTTCTTTTGCCTCGTGTTAAAGTACTTGTTTTGCATACAATTGTTTCGTTAAAGAATGTTATAAATAGAATATCATTCAACCTTTGCCATATGTAAGCTGGTGAGAAAAAATAAATTTGACAATCTTAAATTTGAGTTTTGTTTACAATTTTCTTTATGTACATTTTCTAATGTTGGTTAAAAATAACCTGAACACTGATTGA
Organism: Musa itinerans; assembly: GCA_001649415.1. Classification (NCBI taxonomy): domain Eukaryota; kingdom Viridiplantae; phylum Streptophyta; class Magnoliopsida; order Zingiberales; family Musaceae; genus Musa; species Musa itinerans. Next base: position 24,357 of record LVTN01000179.1, read on the forward strand.
TGTAGAACACAAAGCAAGAGAGCAAGAGAGGAGTGAGATTGGAGAGGAGTGTAAGAGACTAGAAGAGTAGAGAAATGCAAGTTTTTTCATTCAAATTTGAAGTGTTTGATCCATTGACACACTATTTATAGGAGTTTAGGAGCCTGCCTACAATTAATGTAGGCAATGATTTCCAAGAGTAAACTCATAGGGAACTTGTATGCCTTAAAGAAATAAAAAATATAACTTCAATGAGACCTAAACAACTTTAAGACAATTTATTACTGCTGAGAAGAAAAAGAGTATACTTAATACAAAAATAGAGTCCCAAGGTTAGTACCTAGAAAGGGCAAAAGATTCTTTAATTTTGCACACAATTCTTAGAGTTTCTAAGCTAACTTGTAACACCACGATTAGTTTTACATCGAAGATGGGCAAGATTAAGATTGACTTATAAATGTTTGATGAGTGTATTATTATCAATTTCAGCTTAAGTATTTTGAGCAGTGGTTTAGGTCAAACGAAGTTAATGGGCTAGTTAGCCTATTAGACTTGGGTCATGACATTTGATATCAGAGTCGACTTAGTATTGGAGCATAATGAGGGATTTGAATAGGAAAGGGTTATCCGTGGATGGAGTTAGAGGACTCATCACGGTGTGGAGCCACCACTAGACTACGCTTCACATGCACCATGCTATTGTTTAATCTGGACTAAGCTGGGCCTTGATAAGGATGTCAAGCCCTTGAGTGTGGGAAATTGTAACACCCTGATTAGTCTCATATTAGAAGTGGGCAATGTTAAGAATAGCTTATAAGGGTTTGATGAGTGTACTACAAAAAAATCAGTTTAAGTATTTTGATCAGTAGTTTGGACCAAACAAAGTTGATAGGTCAGTTAGCCCATCAGGCTCGAGTCGTGACATTTAATATCAGAGCTGATCTAGTATTTGATTATGGTAAGGGAGCTTAAGTAGGAAAGAACTACCCGTGGATTGAGTCAAAGGACTCATCACGACGTGGAGCTATCATTGGGCTACGTTTTATATGCACTATACTAGGGTTTGATCTGGGCTATGTTGGATCTTGACAAGGATGTCAAGCCCTGAGTGAGGGAAATCATGACACCTTTATTAGTTTCACATTGAAAATGGGCAAGGCTAAGATTAGCTTATAAGGGTCTGATGAGTGTATTATTATTAATTTCAGTTTAAGCATTTTGATCAATGGTTTAGGTCAAACGAAAATGATAAGCTAGTTATCCCATCAGGCTTGGGTCGTGACAACTAATTAATGACTTTTTTATTGATTTCTTTGCCTAGAATAAATCCTTAAATCCTTTAAAACTAGATGATTCTCCATCTTTCTCCCCCATTGGAAAAGAATTTGACCCTAGAGAGTGATTTGCAAGATCCTGGTCCAATAATCTAGTGCAAAGTCACGAAGTTCCTTCAAAATAATCTAACAACGAAAGCTAGACGATTACACTACTTGACAAGAAAGTGTTGAGTGATGCTATTAGTAGACGTAATAAGACAATCATCGAGAATAGCCTCTACATTATCCTGTGTTCAGTGTTGTGAGAGAGTCGGTGCTTTGGGAGGATTATCATCTGCAAGAACATTGGTAGACGGAGGAGGCTCAAAAGTACCATGATATAGAGTTGAATCATTCACAATAAAAGCTAAACTTATATTTAAATTGGAAGGTATATCGAGCATGCATGCCTTAGATTCTAGTTTTTGGATGATGAAGAAAGGACCAACAGATCGGGCTTGCAACTTCTTGAATGAGATTTTAGGGAATCTCTTAGGGCAAATGTGAACCGAGAGATAATCATCAACTTGAAACTCTTGACTTATTATATGATGTTCCTTAACAACAAGTTTGTAACTTTCATTACTCATGACAATTTTACGTTGAATCTTAGTATGTAAATCATGATATGTTGAACAAAGGAGTGGGCTCGTTCTGAGGCAAGTGGAAGGGGTGTATAAGCCAGGATTGTGTTTGTGAGTTTTGACAATTTGATAGGTGCGACATTGTGACACTATTTGAGCAATATATCGCTTTAAGGGAGGCTAGTAAAATCTATCCTTGACTAATACAATAGTCTTGTCTTGGCCTAAGTGACCTGTTAATTCGCTCGCGTGCATCTCCCAAACAAGGAAGTCTCGAAGGGAGGATTTGGGAATATAATCTAGTGGATCGAAAAAGGTAACCATCCCTAATAATAAAGTTGATATGTTTATGAAGGTTTTCATCTTGGACTTCTTGGTAGATCTAGGTGAAGTCTGGACATTGGGTATACTCTTTTAATCATTCGAATCCTATGACCTTGACACTCATGGTAGATAGGATTGTAGAAACTTGACTAAGGGCATCGGTAGCTTTGTTTTGAGTGCTAAAACAATGTTTAATTACAAAAGAGTTTCATTGAGAAACTTAACCCACTTGGCATATCAGACATTTAACTTCTTTTGGGTATTTAAGTACCTTAGAGCTTGGTGGTTAGACAAGAAGGCAAACTCTTGTGGTAGTAGGTAAGATTGCCAAAACGTAAGACATTGCACAATTGTATAGAATTCTTTGTCATAGGTTGTATAATATTGTTTTGCATCATTGAGTTTCTCGTTGAAAAAGGTGATAGGTTGACCCTCTTGACTTAGAATTCTTTCTATGCCTATACTAGAGGCATCACAATTGACCTCAAAGGGTTTACTAAGTATGCCTAAGAATAGGAGCTATGGTCATTCTCATTTTGATGTTAACAAAGGCCTTGATAGTAGCCAGGGTCCAAGAAAACTCACCATTCTTTAGACAATCAATGATAGGTGCCATAATCGAACTGAACCCTCTAATGAGCTTCCTATAGAAGGAGACTAATTTATGGAAACTTTGAACCTCAGAAAGGGTTTTAGGTCTAGGCCACTCTAAATGATGTAGTTCTTTTCTGGATCAGTGATAATACCTTGGGCAGAAATGATGAACAAACACTTTTTCAGATTGACATAGAGCTTAGCAACTTGAAAGGTAGTAAGAACTTGTCAAAGATGTTTTAAATGAGTCTCTTTGGTCTTACTAAAGATCAATATGTTGTTAAATTAAACTATAACAAATTTGCTTATGTAGGGTTGTAAAACTTAGTTTATAACAAGGTATGCAATTTCGAATAATATCGTCCGGTACGGGCGGTACGTACCGGTTCGTCAGCTTTCCGGTACACGGACCACCCGTTACTTGATGAAACGAAAAAAAAAATATTAATATATATATATATATATTAATATTTTTTATTTTTATTAAAATATAAAAAATATTTCAGTTAAACTATAATAAGTATAGATACCAAACCTACTTAACGAGGATTCGAAATATCATCCGATATATCTGATAATAGAATACGAGTTTAAAATTTTATTATATATATTTTTTAAAAAAATAAAAATAAAAAAATATTATGTAATGTGAGAAAAATATGAAGTTAATTGGTGGAATTATATATATATATATACCGAGCGGTATACCGAACGGTATACCGCTCGGTATACAGTTTTGTACCGTACCGAGCAAACGTTGAAACTCCGGTACGGTACGAAATTGCATACCTTGGTTCATAAACCTAGAATAAATCCTTCTTAAAGCCTTTATAAAGCTAGATGGTTCTCCATCATTGATATGTTTCACATTTGAACGTTAGCATTAAGTAAAAGTTCTCAAATATGTCCAGTATTGCTTTCTGTGCATTATAGTAGTGATATAAAAGAATTTCGATTCACCTTATCTAATGGTTACTGAAGTCATCTTAGGCATCTGATAAATCTATTGTGTGTCAGGGGAAAATAGCACAGCAGGTAGAGGCATAATACTATTCATGTCATGTTCACCTGTTTGTGTATTGTATTTGCTGTTCTGTGCAGGATGTGGACACAGAGCAAGCACTGGGTTTTCTTTTGGAAGTTCTCTGGCATTTGACTTCACACATGCACACTTCTATCCCATGACTGCCATGGTCCTATTGTATGGACTATGGACCCTTAATTTTTGCTTAGGAACTTTTTTGTGAGTTGAAGTCATTGTGCGTTTCCTTATTTTCTTTCAGACTGGATTTCAGTATCAACCTCACTTGCACTATAACATGGGCCAACAGAAAAGCAAATGAGAGAACTATGAAATCAGCGACCATGGCACTCCATTTCCTGCTCATTATATCTCTTCTGTTTGGAGCTCCAATTCTTTCTTTCACATAATTGTTCTCTGTTGGCTGATCTTTCTTATAGGTTTTTACAATGGCATATCGAGCAATGTTTTCTCATGCATTCACTCATACAACATTGGGATTCTGAACTAGGACTGAGAAACCATATCTTATACGTTGGAGAAAACCTTGACAAGTTCAAATTTGTGTTAAAGATTAGTTGCTTGTCACGTGTAGGGTATTGCCTGCTATCTCAGTTCATATTGGTATTAAATTTTCATCTATTTGAAGACAAAATCTCGGGCCCTTTTGGATCAAAAAGGAAAAGGATATTAGAGTAGACACTATACTTCGAAGGTGCCTTGAGCTACACTGGACATCCTCTCTTTGTAAGGAGGACTGGAGCTTCTTCTATGCTGCAACTATTTGGCATTCAAGTTGCTTCAAAATTTGGACACGAACATGACAATAAGACTTTTGTTGGTGGTGTTGATCATAGGGCATAATTTGCAATACTGTTCAGTATAGTACAAGCGGTGTTTACTGGTCGAGCAGCCTATCGGTATGTGGACCAAGATAAATTGGATGGTTTGGTCAATACAGGGGCCTGTACCATCTGGTATGATCGGTATAAGGCCTGTACACCCTGGTACAGGATGATATTTTTTACCATATATTAGGTAGTCTCTTTTTTTCCTGTTTTCTTTTAGGCTTTTTTTCGAAACTCAGTACATGGAGGTGTATTAATTCTCGGTACACCGGTATGTAACATTTTGAGTCCTAACCGTTTACAATATCAGTACATGAAATTGCAAACCTTGATACAACATTTATATTTCAGTATGATGCCTGGCCCTTGAGTTTGTTTCGTTATCTAAAAAGACGAGTCTGATCAATGGTAGCATCTAAATCTAGTTACTTCTTTTTGAATAATTCCCTTTAATAATTTTATGTTGTTAACTCTTGCTTTCTATATGTATACTGAGAAATGCTTGTGATCAACATTCTTTTGCATACTGGAAATGGTAAAAGAATAACATGGACCATGGGATATTAAGTTCAAGAGCCAAAATTGAAACTTTGTGCACTAGAATGGTTGAAACCCATTGATGTCTTTTGTGATACAAGATAATCCTCTCTTAAGAGTAATGATGCAGTAATAGTTTCTATTTGTTTTCTTTGCCTGAAATTGGAGCAAGTCAATTTCAGATGGAAAATGCCAAATAACTAACATGCTTAAGACTTGTATATAGATCTCATAATCTTGATCATCAGTTACTTTTATCAATTTACTCTAGATCAAAAGTCACTGATGCCTAGTTGCTTTTTGTTTCTGTTTTGTGCTTACAACCTCTAATTCTTTAACAGGCTAATGCATCTGAATTGAGAAATGGTGCAAATATAAAGCGCAAATTTCAGGAGGCAATGGGATCACATAGATACAACAGATGGTTTATTTAAACTTTCATAGCATGCCTTTTTTGCTTCTCATTTGCTACCTTATTTGTTTTGTGCTTAAACCTTGCGGTCTTCCTTGATCATTTGTTCCATCTAGTTAAATTTGGCTTTAGTTAACTTTCATAGCATCGCTTTATATGTTTGCATGTTTTTTTTCTTATTGTACACATTTTCTGAAATGTTTCTATATCACTAGGGTTATTGATTGGTCTAGTTTGTTGATAACTAAAATTAAGCAAGTTACTCCGAATTTAAAGCAGTAGTTGGTGCTAGAACCCTTGGTTTGTATGATTTTGCAGTCATGGCAAGAAGTTTTTTGATCATGCCTAACTCACTTATTTAACTTGGCTGGTGACTTTGAAATTTGATGTCTGAATGACCTTTTATGTGAAGAAAAGGGTGCAAGTTTTTATCTGACACGACTAGGAAATACTTCATATGTTAGCCCACAGGTTAATGCCTTTTGATGTTCTGAAAGTCCAGGATTAAATTACAAAGGATACCATAGGAGTAAGAGCATTACAAAATACAAATATAAGACTTCATAAAGAACATAACATGCACTGTCAAGTGTCAACACACTCTGAAGTTTGCTTATGCTTGTATATGTTAAATTACCTAGTATGTAATTGAAAATCTTTATAAAGTTCTGATGCATATAATTGGATCATAAATGATCATGAAATCCCTTATTGACAAGGTCTTGGGAAGATTCAAGGGTCGCACAATAACCTCCTTTCCCAAGCTGGTAAATTGGTTCTTATAAACTCGGTTATAAATTCACTCCCAACTCATTTTTTTAGCTCTTGGATTTCTAACAAGCTGATTTTTAGATTCTCCAAACTCTCTTGAGACTTCTTTTGGAATGATAACCAGAATCATAACAAGATGCATTTGATCAATTGGGGCAACATGACCCTCCCCAAGGAGGAAGGGGGTCTTGGTATCCGGGATCTTAAAACTGTTAAAAAAGCTATTTATGTCAAACGCATCACTCCAATCCTAAACTCTCACAATGTCCTCTAGGTCAATGTTTTCCTTGCTAAATATGGTAACCTTCACCCTTGGATTTTCTTAAATCATAATAGAACTTCCCCAATGTACAGATCTATCCTTAATCTGACTTCAAGCATTAAGGATGGTTTTCGGAAACTTATAAACAGCAGTCGTAACACCAAGATCTGGGAAGACCCTTGGCTTGACAATATTCCATTTAACAAATAGCTCATATTTATTGGAATGGATGTATTGAGTAATTACTAGTTTGTTTCTTATATTATTTCTAACTCTCATTGGAATGTTACAACTCTTGAAACTTTGTTCCACCCTTGTTTCATGATAGTATCCAATCCATTCATCTCCCCCAGCATCGTGGCGTTAATTTCTATGTTTGTACCTTTAATCCTTCAGGTGGTACAATAGTGAATAGTTCCTATGGGCATCTAACTAGATACTACACCTAGGAGGCTCCTTGGCAGGGCTGGAAGGCATCTGGCGCCTTAGGATTGCTCCAAAGATTAAAATTTTCCTTTGGAAATTTTCTTGGAACCGATTGCCAACCTCTAGCTTTATCTCCAGCATCATCCACTGTCAACTAGACCAATGCTTTGTATGTCATTTATATACTGACTCAACCACTTTCATTCTCGTTGATTGTGTTTTCGCCCAAGCTTTCTGGGATTCCCTACAGCAGCTTTTAAACTATCAATTGCAACTTTTTTTCCTCTTGGTTTCAAGGAGATTGGATTGAGGAAGGTTCGTCCTCTGAAGTGTCATCCCTACAGCAGCAGTTAGATGCTGGTTACCCATGTTGAGCAATCTTGTCATGGTTCCAGGGCTCATCCTCTGAAAATATTTTAGCAAGAACGCGAAGAAATCACTTATTCCAATAGGCATTATTTGTCTTGTTTATTTTTGAGACTAGAACGATGCCAAATCCACCATCTTAAATGCCATATCTAATGAATATTATGCTGTATCATCATGATTGTAAACTTTTATCGAAACAACTTCTAAGATAATTGTACTGATGATGATAACTTGAACTATTTCTGTTTCTTTGTTCAGGTCCTTTGATGATACCATAGGCTCAAGCAAGCAAAATCTTGATGTAGTGCCAGGCATGCCAAACACGAGAGATAATGTGAAATTTGAGAGTTTCACATTAAAAACTCCTACTGATATGCAAGAGAATTTTCATACTGAATGCTCCCGGAACAAAGAGAACAGAGTTGCAATTAAGACATTAATACTCTTCGAGGATGTGGATACTGTTTTTGAGGAAGACTGTGGTTTTATATCTTCTGTACTTCAACTGGCAGAAACTGCAAAACGACCTATAATACTTACAAGCAATAGTGAGTTTGCGGTTCATATCTAAAGAGTTTCTTTATCAAGTTATATCCTGTTACGCATTATTAGTTTTGTCGACTTTGATGGGCAGGCAAGAATCCTGTCTTACCCCCACTATTGAATCGGCTGGTTTTAAATTTTGAGCTACCATCAGCTGCAGAGCTGTTTTGGCATTTATATATGGTAAGAGATTCAACTTCAATGTCATGTATTCCTTTTGTTCAGAAGAGCACCTTGGTCAAAAAACTGTCTAGTGATTAATTGTATCGTACTACAGATTTGTGCTTCTGAGAAGGCTCAAATTTCAGCCCACCTACTGGAGCAGTTAATTATATCATGTCTAGGTGATATTCGTAAGATCATCATGCTGCTTCAGTTCTGGTGCCAAGGTAACAAGCATCATGTAGGTAAGTAGCTACTACTGATATATGCAATGATCTTTTTTACATGGAAGTATGGAACCATTTTGTGGCATAAGAAAGTCTTCATCTTGGACATTGTACTAACTGAACTTGGTGAGATTGAACTTCTTTGTTTGTTTACTATCTTTTTTGTGTACAACAACAAAAACAAAGTCATTAAGTCTCAACTATTTGAGGTCTGTTATATGAATCTTTTGTCGTTATTGAGATATGTAAAAAGCCATATATTTAGTTAAGTTTAGAGTACTTAAATCTTTATTTATAGTTTCTATTAAAGTTTTTTTAGGTTTTTTTCTATCTCTCATCGTACCATTAACATTAATCATTTCACTTCTTCTGACTACCGCATCTGAAGGTTTTCTAAGCACATGCTCATATTATCTTAAATGATTTTCTCTCATTTTATTCTTTATCGAAGCAATACCTAGTTGTTCACGAATAAAAATATTTATTTTCTTATCTTTCCTAATAACTTCATACATCTTTCTTAATATTTTCATCCTGGCAACACAAATTTTTTGTATATGTTGTTTCTTAATTGTTCAACATTCAGATATATAAAGCATTGTTGGTCTCATAATTGTCTTATAAAATTTTTCTTTTAATTTCAAATGTATTTGATGATCACACAAGACTCTTAATGCCCCTCACTATTTTAATCATCTTATTTTCACTCCATGAATAATATCTTCATCGATCTCTTTATCTTGTTGAATAATTGATCTAAAATTTCTAAAACTTTTACTTAAAGAATTTCTTGTCTATCCAATTTGACTATATTCTCCTATCTATTTCTAGAATTGTTAAAATTATATCTTATATATTTAGTTTTAGTTTTACTTAATCTAAACCCTTTAGTTTCTAATGAGTGCCTTCATAGTTTAAATTTATAATTAATTTCACTTAGGCTTTCATCAATTAAGATAATATCATCAGCAAATAACATACGTCAAAGAGGTCTATCATGTAAATGGCTAGTAAGTTCATTCATTATCAATGTAAAAAGATAGAGACTTAATGCAGATCCTTGATGTAATACTATGCTAATAGGAAAATTCACTAGACACACTTCCTATAGTTTCAATACTAGCAATATTATCATACATATCTTTAATAACATCAATATAATTAGTGGATACATTTTTTTTTTTCTAAAACCCACTATAATAAATATCTAAGAACCCTATCATAGGCTTTTTCTAAGTCAATAAAAACTATATTGCCTTTTCTTATGTATGCAAAGTGATATACGACGAGAAAAGGCTCACGAGCTTGGAGACTAGGTTGGTTAACTAAAGCATATCCGACACTGATCTCTTGGTCAAGTTTATGTAGATCATGCCACTCTCTTATTTCTCAACGTGTTTGTTTTTAATTACTGAAGACTTTAAGGAATGTTTAGTGTCATGGATGTCCCGATAATAGTTGCATTTTCTCTATTAAGCAAGCGAACAAAGTTGATCGAGAGATTATTGGTTTTCATATTATTAGTTAATTCATGCTAGTAGAAGGAGCATTATCATAGCACAAAAGAGCACAGATATGCTATGGATGCATCAACTCATGCTAGTAGCAACTGTAAACCTAATTTTAACTGCAAGCAAGCATTTACATTTTGGAGGTTTGAATGGTATACCATAACCCTGATTTAGCTGTCATTCTGATATGTTGCATTCAGTGATCTTTTTCTTTCAGTGTTTCTTATTGATAAATTATGTGACAAGCATTATTTAATATAAGTTACCAAAATGTACTGTTTTCTATATCGTGTTTTCTTATAATCAGCTGTTTATGAGTTCCATTCCTACTATCCAGTCAGGAATTTACACACCTGCAGTCCCCTCCAATTTGACATAGACACTGTGCATCTGGTAATTCCAAGAATAATTCCTTGGGGGTTTCAGTGTGAGTTGTCAGAAAAGGTGGCGGATGAGATCAGCAGATCAATGTTTTCAATGGAAGACAACTTAAAGTTAATGGAATTCAAGCCAGCAGAAAAGGTTGGTTCTGCAAAAGTTGAAAAAATCCATAATGTAATCAACAAGAGAAAGAAAAGCAAATTAAAGAGGAAGCAGTCAGATCTAAACTCTACAGAGTTTCCAGCAGATGCCAAGGATCTTGATGACTTCTCTGATGCTTCGGAGTCATTTGCAAGATTTGATCAACAACAAAGAACTAGGCAGAGGGCTCATATCGTACTGTCTTCCCAGTCTGATGATGAACCAAGTGCTGTTGAACTTCAACCTGCAGAAATTGTGTCAGCTGATCTAAGTTATTGTCCATTGCCAGACATGTCCAATTTGTGCAGCTTACAAACTCTGAAAGTTGTAAGCCCGCTAAGGCCACTAGCTGATTTAGAATATCAGTCTCAAAGGAATTGTATTCAGCCTCTACTGGAAAGTTCTGATATTGCATCTGTTTCACATATCTGTGACACATTCAAAGTGCAGGAAGTATCATGCGTTCCTGAATCTTCTTTTATAGCTGAATCTGACATCAGCAGGAGAGACAATGCCATATCTATGGCAGTATGTTCCAATACCATAGCTGTTAATTTAATTGATTTACTTAATCCAATACATGACTCACCAGGAGAAGTTAACAATTTGACTGCATCCATAACTGAGGTCAATTTGTGTCCTATCAGCAATATAAATGAGGTTGATGCTGAATCAGTTGATGGTAATGAGGAGCTAGGTGATTCCCAAAATGGGGTTCAATTTCCAGCTAATGGAGATGGAATTGAACTTCCAGCTAGTGGATATCAATTTATGGATGAATGTAGCCGAGCTGATTTTTCCATTGGGTTAGTTCCTGGGAGATGTGAAAGATCTCCACATGTCTTTTCAGTTCAGGAAACATGGCGAAGATTACGTAACCAGCGGGAAGAACTAAGAACATATTTAAGCAAAAACCAGATGGGGTACTCGGTTGTGGACCTTGCTTCTGGACTGACTGACTTGATCTCTGAAACTGATATCATGTTCAGTCGCTCTAACCCCCTCATAAATGTAAGATGCTTTGATCTTCTTCATTCTAGATATTCTGGATATTTTAATTTCCTATATGTGAGACCATTCTGATCAAGTTAGATATATTTGTACAGGACATTCTGGAGCCATCATTAATACCCTCTGTTGAGCCAGATGATTTTTCCTGGTATGATAGGCAATATGAGATGGGATCCACATACATTCAGCATGGTCTATGTCTTTACACAGATAAATGTGCCAAGACATGCCCAGATATGGTCTTTATGGAACCGGAGACTCTAGTATTGGAGATGCTGGCCTCCAGCACTAATGCTATGGCTATGGGAAAGCTACTCAGCCTGGAAAGTACCAATACACAGAACACGTCTAATCATGGTTTGAATTTAAAGGAAATAGGTCATGGCATTTCCTTAGAAAGGTTTGTTCTTATTCCTGATTAAACAACATCTGAATATTTGCATATTGGCTATGTATCCTTTATAGCCAAAAAGCTATCTTTACTAGTTCAAATCATTTGGATTTTCAGTTTAATATCTTTGAGAGTTCAGCTTATCTACTCAGAATGATTGTAGCCTCATGTGATGTTGGTTGAAAGTGGACAAAATAGTCGATTAACAATGTGAGGTTTCCATTTAATCTAATCATGAAACTTTTATAAAGTGTCTTCATTCCAAAAGAATGCAAGTCTAAATTCCAATCTTTAATGAATTTCAAAAAATTTCAAAATCAATTTATTCTTGGCAATGTTTCCTTTCTATGGGCATTTTAGAAGATAAGACGCTATAAAGAGCAAGTTTTGCTTTAGTACACTCCATTAGATGGTTTTTAGATACCAATGCAGATATAATTTTATTCTTAAGTGTAACATGTCATATATTTTGCTTTGCCATAATTGCTTCCAGATATCTACTTGCGTTACTACTCATTAGTAAAAGATCATTTGTCTTTTACCTCTGACGGGATAAGAGCTATTTTGTTTATGTTTGTTGAAAGTAGTAATAACCAAGGTCTTCAATTTCGAATAATACTGTCCGGTACCGGGCGGTATATATATATACATATATATATATATATAATAAAAGGTGATGTCGCGTCGCCCTTCTCCCACGCGGGGTGGCATCGTCGAGGCGACGTGATGTCGCCTTTTATAAAAATATTATATATAAAAAAAATCTTATATATATAAATATATATATTTATAGATAAATATTTATATATAAATATATAATATTTTTTTACTTATATATATATATAGGCGACGTCGCCTTGAACGGTATACCGCTCGGTATACAGTATTGTACCATACCGAGCGAATGTTGAAACTCCGGTACGGTACGATATTTCAATCCTTAGTAACAACTGTGACACTCCTTGATGGAAAAGAATTGGATGCTGTGGTTCTAATGTTGGCATCTCCTGCTAAGCTTTTGAAAAGCACCCATGCGTTTTGATGCCTTATCTTCTATATAATTGTACTTTACATGCATGTGCATGCACATATATGTATGTATGTTGTTTTTCATAAAGAGAGTTTATTGCTAAGCATTTTGGCTACTTGGCTGCTACTGTGCAGGAAACAACAATGTGCTCTTTTGGATGCTCTTCTTCCTTTAGTTCCTGCTAGGTTGTCAATGACCCTCAGAGGCTCTGGGTTCCACGATTACTTGTCCTTTACAAGCCGCATATCCCGATTTGAGAGTGCACGGATCTCAGAGAGCATGAAGGAAAACAGTCACCGAAGGTAATATCAATACTGAAATCCCTTCTGTGAAATCTCTAGCAGCAAAAGAAACATTTCTGGAGGAACTGATATATAGCAATTTAGTCATTAATCTGAATAATTCTGTGGCCACATTGAGCTATCTAAGCATAATCCTGATTGACGGATTGGCACAGATCTAGGCTGATAATTTTTGTCTGGACTTAGTTTGGATATGATACTTCGTGAGTGATAGAGTCTGGCCAATTACCAAGTTCAGTAAAATGTGCATTGATCTTGATCCATTTCGATGTGGTGAATCTAATTCTCTGTATCATGCAGGTCTCGAGATTTACGGCACTATCTAAGCTCTGGCTCCCTTCTATTGTCTCGTGAGGATGTGGCATTGTTGGCTCGAGCCTGCTACTTCAAGGAGTCAGTGCTTTAGGTCGAATTTGTTGATGGCTGCAATATAAATACAAATACTCACGCATTCAGTGTTGAGCTTTATTTTCATTTGGAGGCAGCTGATGAGAAGCAATTATTCTATTTATATAATTCCTTTTGTGTATCCTAGGGAAGGCGCTGGCATGTATATTCTTTAGCGGGGGGGTTGTATAGTAAAAGGCTGATATAATTCAACTAACCTTGTCTGCTAATATGTAAGCATCCTCTGTAAAGCGCAGGATATAGAACATTTCATCATTCACAGGTTAGGGTCTTGTAGTTGAGGATCTTTTGTTGATTTGGGAAAATATTATGACAAATCAATTGAATTTATGGCTGGATTTATTCTGTGGAAACATAACACAGCTTGCAGGTCTTTTGTGCTCTAAAATGTTCTTATCTAGCACGTGCTCCAGTATATGCATGTAGTGTCTGTAGGGTAATTTTGTTGTATGCTTTATAGTCTTACGTCGCGTGGTCACTTGCGGATGATAGATTGATGGAGCACCCAAAGCTTGTAAACTTATCTTTATTCTCTGTTTTGCTAGTGCGATTTTGATATTTATGGTTCTGTCGAATAGTTTTTTTCTTTTAAATGAAAGCAATCTTTATTATATTAAATTTATAGTATATATGTTGTCTTAAATAGTAGTAGTTCCTTAAATTTGAGTAGGCTTAAATTGAAAGAAATATTTATTCTCACGTGGGATTCGATGGACTGGTTTGAAGTGTTATGTGGATCATAAGTCGTCTCTTTTGTACTTCTAATGTCGCATTCGATGGACTGGTTTTAAGTGCATCCATTCCATATGTCGTCGTCTTGGCTTCTCAATCTTATGGCTAAAGTTTGGAATCATTTACACAGCACTTAGACCATTAAGTATGGGTCAACACCGTGAGCCATTGAAATGTCTGGAAAACTGAGCACCAAAACCTATAATCTAGGAAGAAGAATCTAGGAAATCTCCGAGACTTCGGTGGCATACGACCCAAAACCTATAATATAAATAGCCAACATCGCGCTTCCTCTCCTCTCAACGCTGTTTGAGCCCGCCATTACAAGTTGAACAGAGATGTCGATCGTGAGGTGCGGCAACATCTTCAATCCCTTCTCCCTCGACGTTTATGACCCCTTCGATGCCTTCCGTTCTCACGCCGAGACGCCCTCCGACTTCAGCTTTTGCCAACACCCGCGTCGAGTGGAAGGAGACACCTGAAGTGCACCTCCTCAAGGCGGACCTCCCTGGGGTGAAGAAAGAGGCGGTGGAGGAAGGCGACAGGGTCCTCCAGATCAGCGGTGCAAGGAGGAGAAGAGAGACAAGTGGCACCGCATGGTGTTAGAGAAAAAGATGTTATATGTGTTAGGATACGATACTTCCTATTTATATAGGAGGGAGAATTTTCCTATAGAATTATAATATTTTCTCATATAATTAGAGAAATCTTAGCTGTTATCAAGAAAAATCTTAGCTGCTATCATGCCCCGCAAGATAATATTCTTGTCAAGGATTCCGATCTTGGACCGATAGAATGAAAATGGTTTATGAACGAGAGGCTTCATGAGTGAGTCTACTAGTTGATTAGCCGTATGTACGTGAGAAACACGTAGTTGATATCTGACAACTTGTTCTCGCACGAAGTGAAAGTCGATGGCTATGTATTTCATGTATGAGTGGAATACTGGATTGGCGCATGGTAAGTTGCTCCGACATTATCACAATATATTGTAGGAGTAGAGGTGGAGTTGATGTAAGTTCATTGTAGATTTGTGACCCAATTGAGTTCTGCAGTAGTGGTTGCAATGCCACGGTATTCAGTTTTAGTTGTAGATCATGCAATTGTCTTTTGCTTCTTAGAACTCCAATTGATTGGATTAACTCCAAGGAAGATAATATACCCCGATATGGATGTTCTGTCATCAAAATTCCCTACCCAATCAGCATCAATAAAGGCATGAAGATGAATCAGAGAGTATTTGTGGAAAAAAAGGCTATAGTTGAGAGTCCCGAGAAGATATTGCATATTCGTTTGACTACAGACCAATGCATAGTAGATAGCCGATGCATAAATTATGATAATTTATTGACTGCAAATGAGATATTTAGATGGGTGAGAGATAAATACTATAAGGAGCCAAGTACTTGATGGTATTGAGTTGGGTCCGTAGTAGGGCTTCCATCATATAGTTTGAGTGACTCGCCAATATACAGAGGAGTTGTAACTGCTTTTGCATCCTGCATGTTCGTCTTTGATAATAGATCTTGAATATACTTTCTTTGTGATAGGAAGAGTCATGAAGATGTGTATATTACTTACACTCCCAAAAAGTACTAACATACTTCTATTGTGGTACATAGAAGGAAGTGTGACATTGATGACATACAACCGCTATGACTCATATTGTTAGTCAGACTTAATGTAGTATTATTATTATTGGACTTATTGGCCTATTTTCTAAAATTCACGCGCGTGTATATAGTTTTTCTAAAATTTCAGAATCCAATTGGGTCAAATTATTTTTAAATAAATTTTGTTTATTTATTTTTGATTTTAAATCATTTTGTATCTTACTAATTAATAGGTCAAGTGGGAGAATGTAAGATTATGTGGCCCTATTTAATTAAGTAAGATATATTATAGATATTATTGGATTCTGATTATGGTTATTGGCCAATAGAAAAGAAGTCCAGGATTCCTTAGGAGATAACCTTGAGGAACTCTCCTAATAACTTATCATAGACCCTTTAGTCTCGCCTATAACATCTGGTAGTGCATCTGAGCAATTGAGAGATTAAGGTTTTTCTCTCAATCTCTCTCTTCTCCCCTAATCTTCTTGTGAAAAGATAGGAAGAGAGGAGAAGGATCTAGTTTTCCTTGCAGATCCTCACAGATTGATATTTCAGATCTGAAGATAGAGCGCTTGCAGATCAGATAAGGTTTATTCTTCTGAACAGCGAGAAAGGTACGCATCGTAATATTGTTAGATCTAATATATTTGATTTCAATTTTGGTATAAAAGTTTTTTCGCATTATAGATAGCATGATTTCATATTTTATGCTAACACCTATTTCCCCAAAACCCACTTTCATGAATCCTGATTTGGTGAGTATTGACGTATCTGTTTGCTCTCCGATTGTTAATGGGTGTTGGGATCCTGATAGCTTAAATAGATGTTCCGATGATGCTATTATTTCCTCGGTTTCTTTGCTAGATTTGACGAGTGTCCCCACGTTTGGATTTGGAAACATATGACCCGAAAGGACAACCGACCATACGGTCTGCATATAAGTTTCTCATTTCCTAATATAGCCTTCTTTCGCCTTCTTGTGTGTTTCTAATATCAAGTGGGATTTACTTTTGAAAACTAATGTTCTTTCGCCTTATTGGAAGCTGCTAATTTTGGCTTTGTTATGTCCAAGGTTTGTTGTTTGTGTGGAAACAATGATGATTCGACTGCTCACTTTAGTTTTTTTAATGTGGTTTCATGAGAAAATCTTGGATTTATTTGAAAACGAACTATATATTGTGTTCGAGTTTTTGGACTCGAGGAAGGGGATGATCGTACTGCTCTTAGTCTAGAGAACTTATTACATATACCTTTCGGATGGTTTGGAAAGGCCAGGAGTGACGGTATTTTTAATGGTAATAAGGTTCTATCGATGGTAGGCTTTGTCGTATACAGGTTGTTCATGTTGCCGATTTGATATATTGAAAATTCCATGCTCACATATGATGATTGCTATTGAGTATAAAAAATATTAATATGTAGAATATTATACAACTGGCACGTATAACGAGATCTACAATGATAAAAAAAATTTCGAGAAGCATGGTATAGCGATCTAATTTATAGTGACAATAAAAATATTCAAGGTACCAATAATTTGGACATAATTATCGATAATATAAAATTCCTACTCATATCATAATAGTTATGATTTTATCGTCGAATGTAATATTGAAGCATCTTAGTGAATGTAATATATTTTGAATGGTTTTGATGGAATTATAATATATGATTATAAAGATGATTTTGGGATGAAAGTGCTTCTAAATTCAACTCAAGTTGTCCAATCAAAATATATCTGCACATATTGCCCATTAACATGCTGGATTAGATATTGTTTTTAAAGGTTTGAGTTTTTTTTTTTTTTTTTTTTTTCTATATAGCTTGACGGTGGTTATATTGTTTTTCAATGGGACCCAAAAACGACTAGTTTAAAGGTATTTAGAAAGTTTGAGTTTCTTTTGACAAGTTGTGGATCTAGTTACACTGTTTTTTCAATAAAACTTAAAAATAGTGTAATTGTATCTAAATCTTAATATTTTTTGAACCAAACTTTTAGAATTGCTTCCAAACTAATTAACAAATTAGTTCATAGATTCGGCAAAACATATCAAATTTAGCTGAATTTGAAAAAATTCAGCCCATCCACATATTGAATATACTGAAAAAGGTTTGTTAAAACTAATTAACAAGTATAATTGTATCCAAATCTTAATATTTTTGAACCAAACTTTTAGAATTGCTTCCAAACTAATTAACAAGTATAAATGTTATAAATTGGTTCATAGATTCATCAAAACATATCAAATTTAGCTGAATTTGAAAAAAATTCATCCCAGCCACATCTTGAATATACTGAAAGCCGTAGGTTAAAATGGTAAAATAGTAAAAATAGAAAATCATGCTTTTTTTTTTTCTTTTTTTTTGTATTTGAGACCATTTCAAAGGTTTCTAGATATTTTGGGTTTGCCTTGATAAGTTTTAGACTTTTTTTTTTTTTTTGCAAAAGGATAAGAGTAGTATATATTAAAAGATAAAATTTTATAATGTACGACTGACAACCACTGCTATAGTGAGGTTATAATACTAAGTGCTAGGAATACAATTACAATAGAAGAGGGTAGTGCGTAGCCCATTCACCAAAAGAGAAAATGAAGCAAATAGAGGACCACTCTCAAGCGATTGTTGAATGGCAAAATATGATAAGTAGCTCAGTTGATGTCATGATTTGATCATGACATGTTGCTTGGATTTTTAAATCTAAGAGTTTCTATTAATATGACATATTGATAGGGGGAGTTTGTTTAAACTTCGGGAGTTTGGTTAACTCCGTCATCGATTGGTTGTCATCATCAAAAAGGGGGAGATTGTTGAATCTCGAATTTTGATGATGAAACCAATTGATATGTGTTTATGTTTTAATCTGCGTTTTAAGTGATGCAGGATGCTTCGATTAGGATGAGACAATTAAAGTAAGAAAATTCATGTTGGGCCAATGGAAAATATGTTAGAAGATTGAACGTCGGGCCGAAGGAACGGTCGACGTATCGATAGAAGGCTTTTTGGGCCGTGGATTTGGGCATCGAGCCAAGAAGAGCGGATATTGCGCAAAGGATATCAGAGTTGCGGAGTCAATGAGCCAATTGGGCAATAGGCCGCAAGAGAGGACGATGCGCCGAAGAATCGGACGAAGCGTCGAGGGACCAATGACATGCCGGACAACTTGATTAATGCTTAGTATTAATTGTCTAGATCGAAGTGTATTTTTACATGTGCAGGATTAACTATGAAAGCAAGGCATGACGCAAAATGAAGTCCCAAAGTCAAGATCGAGATCACGTTGGGAGTTCGAGAGTTCGTCGGAAGTCCGAACGTTCGTCGAAAGTTCTGGCGGAACCAATCGAGAAATCTCAGAGCTTGCCAGAGAAGCTCGTCGGAACTTGCCAAGAAGATTGTCGTGAAGTCCAGGAGCTTGTCGGGAGTCCACCGGAACATTGCCGAGAGATCATCGGAAGTTCACTGAAAGATCGCCGGAAGAATAGACTTATGAACTTGTTTTAGCTCATATTATGTCTTAGATTTCGCAGTTAGCACGTAATTGGGTTTGGATTTGGGTTAACCCAATTAGGGGACAGCTAGGCCCATGTAAGGATTGTGTTGGGCCTAATGAGAGGCCCAAATACTACCCCAAGAAGTCTCACCATTGTGGCATAGTCTTTGAGACTGTGTCAGGCGGTGGTACCGCCAGTCTAGGCGATTGTACCACCCTAGGGTGCCAGATGGTGATAACTCCAGTCTGGGCGGTGGTACCACCCAGGGCAGTGTCAGTGTCAGACTGACACTTGGCAGTGGTACTGCCCAACAAAGGTAGTGGTACCGCCCGTGCCTAGGGAACCCGGGATGAGATGTTTTTAGGCTCCAAGTTTGAATCAACTTAAAGCCTATAAATACCCCTTTCATCTCTGGTTAAAACGCACAAATATTAAGAGTAAAAAAGGAAAGAAATAATATTGCAATCTTGTATAAGCTCCTCTCAAAATTCTAAGTGTTAGAATAGTTTGAGAGAGGAGTGAGTGAGGGTATAAGAGTTATCTCCTAGACTCGATAAAAGGAGAATTGAGTTGTAAAAGGTGGTTGGTCTTCGCCTATTGAAGGAAGACCGATAGTGGATGCCGGTGGCCTCGACGGAAGAGGAATCGGTGGAGTGGATATAGGTCACGACGATCGAACCACTATAAAATTGTCATGCTCTCTAGTTTGAATTTTATTCTTGCTATTACCTTACTGCAAACCTCTTTAAGTACTTACTGCCTTCAATTCATAAACGTACACTTTCAAGTTAAGTTTCTGAAATCAGTTTTCAACGTAAATGGCTTTTATCGTATGAAGGTTTTTGAAGACGTGATTTTATCGCTGCACTAATTCACCCCCTCTTAGTGCTAACCCCGCTCTTGATCCTAACATAGACAACATATGATTCACGCTTGTAATCATGTGTGTCTAGATCGAAGTAGTCTAGGTCTAATTGAATTAGTTTCGGGTGTAACCAGGCTAACTCAATTAGGGGCTCATTGGGCCTGATTTAGGATTAAGTTGGGCCCATTAGGAGGCTCATTTAGTGACCCATAGATGGGTCAGGCGGTGGTACTGTCAGAACAAGTAGTGGTATCACCCAGACATAATCTCCTAGATTGTGTCAAGCGGTGGTACTACCCAGTGTTAGTCTGATAGGCGATAGTCCCGCTAGTTGTTAGGGGTGCAAGCAATAGTATCACCTAATACTGGTGGTGGTACCGCTAGTACCCTTGAAACTAGGGATGTGACACTTCTTGGCTCTATTTTTTAAGTCATTTGAGGTCTATAAATACCCCACTCTTTCCTGCTTGAGGCAACAAGAAATTGAGTAGAAAGGAGAAATAATACTTGAGTAAAAAAGTATTGTAATCTCTTTTAAAGTTTAGAGTCTCTTCCTTTTAGAGTTAGAGGTCTTTCTAAGGGAGGAGTGAGGTCTAGTATAAAAGAGAAGTTGTAAAGGTTCTCTCTTGAGCCTATCAAAAAAAGAAAGAGTTGTAAGAGGGTAGTTAATCTTCGCCCATTGAAAGAAGATCGGTAGTGAACATCGGTGGCCTCGACAAAAGAGGAATCGGGAGTGAAAATAGGTATGACGACTAAACCACTATAAACTCAGTTTGTATTTACTTTTTGCTTTTCTTTCATATTACAAACTGATTTATGTTAGGAATGAGTCGGCACTAAGAGGGGGGGTGAATTAGTGCAGCGGTAAAAACGTCGGTTTCGAAAAATCTCTTTCGTACGATTAAAACCGATCTCGAAAAATGTTAACTTAAAAGTGTATGCAAGCGTAGGTGTAGTAAAAGCACAGTAAGGAGGCGAGGTAGTTTGCTATAAAAGTAAATTACTCAAAGAAAATGCAAACCGAGTTTATAGTGGTTCGGTCGTCGTGACCTACATCCAATCTCGATTCCTCCTCTGTCGAGGCCACCGGCATCCACTATCGATCTTCCTTCAATAGGCAAAGACCAACCATCTCTTTACAACTTTATTCTCCTTTTGCAGGCTCAGGAGAGAACCTTTACACCCCCTTTTTACAAAGTTTCCCTCACACTCTCCCTTATAATAGTCTCAAAAATTTAGGAGGAGGGACTCTATACTTTACAAGGGTTTTCAACTCTAAAAATATAGAGTTTTTGTTCACTTTTCTTACTACTCTATGTAGGAATAGCTAGGGTATTTATAGACCCCAAATGGCTTCAAAACTTAGAGTGAAAATTCAAATCCCTGAAATTTCAAGGTACGGGCGGTACCATCGCCTGCACTGGGTGGTACCACCGCTTGTAGCCTAACACTGGGTGGTATCACCACCCAGTCTAGTGGTACCACCGCCTAGAAGACTATGTTTGGGCGGTACCATCGCCTAGACTGGCGGTACCACCGCTTGACATAGTCTCAGAGATTGTGCCATGATGGTTTTACTTGTTTTGTCACTGTTTGGGCTTTTCTCTTAGCCCAACACAGCCCAAACTTGGGCCCAACTGTCCCCTGATTGGGTTAGCCCAATTTTAATCCCAATTATTTATAACTACAAATTCTAAGATATTTACTAAGCTAAACAAGCCTATAAGTCTAGGTTTCTTCCGGCGATCTTCCGGCGAACTCCGACGATCTCTTGGTAATATTCCAGCTGACTCCCGACAAGCTCCTAGACTTCACGATGATCTTCTTAGTGAGTTATGATGAGCTTCTTTGGCAAGCTCCTAGACTTCTCGGTCAGTTCCAGTAGAACTTCCGACGAACGTTTGGACTTCCGACGAACTCTCGAACTCCCAACGAAATCGCGTTTTTGACTCCTGGACTTTATTTTGCTTTATGCCTTGCTATCGTAGTTAATCCTGCACATATAAAAATCTACTTCGATCTAGACAATTATCACTAAGCTAATCAAAGTTGTCTGGCATGTCATTGGTTTATCGACGCTTCGTCTAATTTTTCGGTGCATCGGCCTCTCTTGCGGCCTATTGCCCAATCGACCAGTTGACCTCCGTAACTCTAATTTCCTTAGTGCAATTTCTTCTCTTCTTGGCTTGATGCCCGAACCCATGGCCCGAAGCCTTCTGTCGATACGTCGACTGATCCTTCGACGTGACATCCAATCTTTTGACATATTTTCCTCCGGCCCAACAAGATTCTTTCTGCTTTAATTGTCTCATCCTGATCGAAGCTTCCTATGTCACTTAAAACACAGATCAAATCATAAACTCTATCAATTGATTTCATCATCAAAATCCAAGATTCAACAATCTCCCCCTTTTTGATGATGACAACCAATTGATGACGGAGTTAACCTTAACTCCCCCTATCAATGTGGCATATTTGATAGAACTCTTGGATTCAAAAATCTAAGCAACATGTTATCATAAAACTTATGCATAACATAATCATACTTCTCCCCCTTTATCATCAATAAAAAGGAGATGTACAACTATCAAGTGTTTAAGATATTACAGTTTAAATCATTGAATTATAAATATAATCTCAAGTTTTATCATCATGCAAGCTAGCAAATTTAGCAAGTGCTACATCATATTAGAACATGCATGCTATCAAGTTTTAGATATACAAGGTAGTAAGATAGCAAGTTTACAACATACAAGCTAGCATTTTTTTTTTTTCATCATTTTAGAAAGTGTAAGCTAGCAATATTTCGAAAGCAAATGCAAGATAGCTTTCTTGTTGAAGTGTGCAAGCTAGCGATTATTGCTTCCTTTTGCAATGTGCAAGTTGTAAGTTTTGCTTCTTGAGATAGGCAAAATAGAACTTTTGCTTGAGATTGCAAGATAGCATTTCTTGCTTTTGAGATAAGCAAACTAATAAGTTTTGCCTCTTTTTGCGATAGGTACATTTATAATTTTTGCTTCTCTTTAGATGTGCAAGCAAGCAAGCAAGTTTTTCTCCTTACAATTTGTGAGCTAGCAAATTTTACGCATATGAAAGTTGGCAAAATTTTACATCTTTTGAGATGAGTAAGCTTTTTGCTTCTTCTTGAAGTATGCAAGCTAGCAAAATTTGCTCCCCATATGTCACTGTCAAATAGAAGGGAAGAATACAATGTTGTAATTCTTTTCCCTTTTTATCAATCTTCACATCATGACAAAGGTGAAGTATTAATCTTTTTTCAATATGTTTGTGCATCATAATAGTTTCAAATTAAAGCATGCACAATTTTAAAACCTTACATTTCATTTTTCATGCATGATATCAAAAAATAAATCAATCATCATTATGAGCATATCATACTTGATACTAAGACATTAAATTTTTTTAAGCATTTATCAACATTTTGATCATGATACCAAACATTCATCATTTAAAGCATTAATGATACCAAACATTAAATCAACATTTTAAGCATTTATCACTTCATGATTGTTGGTACCAAACATTCATCATTAATTTTCTCCCCCTTTGTCATAGGCAAAGAGAGGGGAATAAAAATATAATTGTGCAATTCATTTTCCTTTTCATCAATTTTTAAATCATCACATAAAGAAAAATAAGAAAATTTCGATGATAAGATATATTTCATGAATACAAGGAATTGTACATAAAAATTATATCTAAAAGATAAAATATCAAAGATCATGAAGGATTAAGTCATGAATACTAAATGACATGATTTATCTTGACAAATCTCCCTTTTAGTAAATATCAAAAAGAAACATGGGAGTTCAAAAAAACAAGATGTTGATTCATTGAAAATTTTCAAGTTATAAATGTCAAAAAATCAAGATAAAGCTCATTCAAATTCAAATCATCAAATCAAAATCATTTTCAAGAGATTCACAAAAGCATAATATACATGGATTCATTAATCTTTTATCGAAAAATCAATAAGATAGAGATGTTTCATTTTAAGTTATTGGTTTCATACAAGTATGCCTTTATCTTTTTATTGTAAATAAAAATATGTATTAACGTTTAGGATCGAAAAATAAATTTTATCATAAAAACCATCCATCTTGTTTATAACAAAAAAAACAACTTTCATTACGACAAAGATCAATAACCCATGAATCACAAAAATCATTATGTATAATTTTGAAATATAAACTTATTAAGCATGATCATTATGCATCATTACTTTGGGCATGATATCAAAACATGGTTCAAGTTTTTTTAAGGTACGATATGCACAATTTCACATTAAGCATGATATCAAATCTCTTAACATTTTCATTAAGACATCAAGCATGGTTTCATAAAGCATTTTCAATCAAAATCAAAAATCATTAGATACATATGATTTCTTCTTAAAAACATACATAGAATTATCATTAGATTTCAATCAAATATTTTATTCATTTATCATGAAACATGTAATTTTCATTATCATTTTCAAAATTACTAGCATTATCCCATTTTTTTGCATTTTCATTACATTATTAAACACGTAATTTTCAAGAAAAATAATTTTCTTAAACTAAATTAACAATAACTCATAAAAAGCATAATGTAATTTCAAATAAACTAAGGTCATTTTGATTATCTCATCATCGAAAGTCGTTAAGGCATAGTTTGCCACCTTGCCTTTGTTGATTTTCTCCTCGTCTTCGGAGGAGCTCAATTTGTCCCAATGTGCATCCTTCTTCTTGCATTCATAGTAAGTAGTTGTATTCTTTTTAAGTTTATTTTTATTCTTCAATTCTTATTTCATGAACTTTTTAAATTTCATAGTGAGGAGTTTAAGTTCAACATCACTTGAGCTTATGCTCGAGTGGTCTTCAATTGTTCTAAGTCCAAAATCCTTTCTGTTATTTAGAAGGTTGTTCTCAAGTTCATTTTGTATCATACAACTCATTTCATAGGTCATTTAAGACCCGATAAGTTCTTCGAGTGGAAACTTATTTAAGTCTTTTTCCTCTTGTATGGTCGTTACTTTCGATTTCCAATTTTTAGAAAGAGATCTTAAGATCTTGTTAACGAGTTCAAAATTAGAAAAGCATTTGCTATAAGCTTTTAAACCATTGATGACATCCGTAAAACGGGTGTACATGTCAACAACGGTTTCGCTTGGCTTCATTCGAAAAAGTTCAAAATCATGCAATTAAAAGATTTATCTTAGAATCCTTTACTCTATTAGTGCCTTCGTGTGTGATTTTGAGAGTGTGTCATATATCGAAAGCTATTTCACAAGTAGAAACCCGATTAAACTCAGTTTTATCCAAAGCGCAAAATAGAGCGTTCATAGCTCTAGCATTTAAGGAAAAAGTTCTCTTCTCCAAATCATTCCATTCTTTCATTGGAGTAGAAGACTTTTGAAAATCACTTTCGATAATATTCCATAAATTCAAATCCAAAGAAAGCAAGAAAACTCTCATTCGAGTTTTTCAATATATGTAGTCTGTCCCGTTGAACATGGGAGGATGAATGAGAGAGTGACCCAATTGAAAGTCGAAAAGAGTCATTTCTCTTGGGTGTTAAATCAAGTGAGAAATAATGAGGCTTTGATACCAACTGTTAGGAACGAGTCGACACTAAGAGGGGGGGTGATTTAATGCAGTGGTAAAAACGTCAGTTTCGGAAAATCTTTTTCGTACGATTAAAACCGATCTCGAAATATGTTAACTTGAAAGCATATGTGAGCGTAGGTGTAGTAAAAGCACAATAAGGAGGAGAGGCAGTTTGCTATAAAAGTAAATTGCTCAAAGTAAATGCAAACTGAGTTTATAGCGGTTCGATCGTCGTGACCTACATCCTCTCCCGATTCCTTCTCCATCGAGGCCATCGGCATCCACTATCGGTCTTCCTTCAATAGGCAAAGACCAACCACCTCTTTACAACTTTATTCTCCTTTTGCAAGCTCAGGAGAAAATCTTTACACCCCCTTTTTACAAAGTTTCCCTCACACTCTTCCTTAGAATGGTCTCTAAACTTTGAGGAGGGACTCTATACTTTACAAGAGTTTTCAACTCTAGAAACATAGAGTTTTTATTCACTTTTCTTACTACTCCATGTAGGAATAGCTAGGGTTTTTATAAACCCCAAATGGCTTCAAAACTTGGAGCCAAAATTCAAATCCCTGAAATTTCAGGGTATGGGTAGTACCACCGCCTGTACCCTAACACTGGGTGGTACCACCATCTAGAAGACTATTTCTGGGTGGTACCACTGCCTAGACTGACGGTACCACCACCTGACACAGTCTCAGAGACTATGCCACGATGGTTTAACATGTTTGGTCACTGTTTGGGCCTTTCTCTTGGCCCAACACAGCCCAAACTTGGGCTCAACTGTCCCCTAATTGGGTTGGCCCAATTCTAATCTCAATTATGTTGCTAACTATGAATTCAAAGACATTTACTAAGCTAAATAAGTCCGTAAGTCTAAGTTTCTTCCGGCGAATTTCCAACGATCTCTCGGTAATGTTCCAGTTGACTCCCGGCAAACTCTTGGACTTCACAACGATTTTCTTGGTGAGTTTTGATGAGCTTCTTTGGTAAGCTCATGGACTTCTCGGTCAGTTCCGACAGAACTTCCGACGAACATTTGGACTTCCGACGAACTCTCGAACTCCCAACGAAATCGCATTGTTGACTCTGGACTTCATTTTGCTTTATGTTTGAATGTATAGTTTTTCATATAATTGAAAATGAGAATGACATTTTTTTGTTAGCTTGATCCATGGTACCCTAAAGGTATCCTAAAACTCCCTTCAAAGAACTATAGTGATTATGAATTCATGCTTAACATTTTAACTAGAGTTTCTAAAATTTACAAGGATGGAACATATGTTATTGGTCACCCTCACTCGCCGACCTTAATCCCTATTTGGGATGCCCTAGTTGACATTATCACCTTTTCCCATACTCGAAAAGATTGCATGTTTTGGAAACGGTTAACATCCGGTGACTTAACTTTTATATAGCCGTGGATGAACTTTCTAATATGGTAGCATGGAGTAATCTTATTTAGTTTAAGAGTAACATACTATAGTATTTCTTCATCTATTAGCTTGTTTGTTTAAATAAGTTGAGTATATTGGATAGACTGACGAAGTAGAGAATTTGTACTAGTTCTTCCTACTACTTATGCGGTTAAGGATATGAAAGTGTTTATCATTTACTCTTTGAATGTACTTTTTAAGTATGTGTGTGAGGAGCCATTTCGAGTAGATGGAATCTATCTCACTCTCCATAGGGGTGTAATGCAGAATTGGCATGTGTATGCAATCATTCAAACAATGATAGTTTCATAAGCAAATAAAAAAATATCCGTCACAACTATTATCTATTATATGTGGATTGAGAGGAATCGTAGATCTAAATCAAACACCTAAAGATCTCATGATATCATTATCCAATT
Organism: Musa itinerans; assembly: GCA_001649415.1. NCBI lineage: Eukaryota > Viridiplantae > Streptophyta > Magnoliopsida > Zingiberales > Musaceae > Musa > Musa itinerans. Next base: position 52,072 of record LVTN01000179.1, read on the forward strand.
CGTTATGTATGATGTAAGAGATTACATATTAAAATCATAACTGTAGCTGACACTACATCGACTCGGGCCATTGCTGTAAGTTGGAATCTATTTCTAACTTTGTATCTCCTAAGTCTACACGACACCTTTGGATCACAACCACAAAGGGTATTACCACCATGCATATTAATGCCTTTTTCTTGGCTTCCATGGATAGGTTGGGATGTGTGTTTCGGGACCACTTGTCCATTTTTGTTATGCCAAAGATAAATTGAAAGAATATCTCATTCTACTACATAAATTATAAGCATACGAAGCAATTTACATTAATTATCACTCAGTCCATCTTTGATTTGATTCACAATTTGATATGGATATACTCAATGGATATTGTAGTACATTGTAATATTATTGAATTACCTTAGTGTTCATTCATTCTTTTTTGAAGTGCTTAGAAAATTTAGATTTCTCTTTTATCTATCAAGAAATTAACTGGTCAATCAATTTCCTTACACATCTATGTAATTCTGAAGAGAAGATTTTACTGTCTCCTTCAAAGTTCCCAACTGAATTATGAATGTTAATTGAAGTTAGATGCATAAAAGCGAGCATGGTTTTCACGAGTCTTGTGATTTATTTATCTCACTAATTATGAGATAAGTCTCGAGATGTATTTGTTGCTTTACACATGATAGTGATTTTTTGTATCTTGTAATCGTACTTATCTTTAACACACATTTTTTCTCCTTAATATTAATATATATAATAAAGGTTAAAGAAAAAATGTTTTAAATAATAGTTCTGGTGAATCTTGTAAGATAGATTAGTACGGTACAATATGGGTCACCATGGCTCACCAATAAAAGAAAATTACCTATGAGTGCCTACCAATACAGTTTGGGGCGACATGTACACTGGTATATCAGTATGCTATTTAAATTATACGCTTGGTATTATACCATGATATAGAATTAAAGTGAGATGAGAGATAGAGGCAGTCAACCTTCTTTCTTATCCAACATAAAGCAACATTATTTTTTCTTTTCAGACTTATTTTTCTGCCAAATATGCGCTGCCAGTCTTTTTATTCTCTGAACTGATAACATAAACATGGTCATTTTAATCAAGAAGTTTCTCTATGCTTTGATCTGACCAAGAATTGGAGCAAAATGCATTCAACTCAGTGGAGCTAATTAAGTTCAAATAAGAAGAGAAACATATAACAAAAAGAGATAAATCATATGATCCGAAGCAGATTTTTACCTAAAAATATGCTAAGGAAACTTTTGATAAAGAAAGAATGATAGCTTGTTGTTAAAGATAGCTTAGACCACGGTTCAGTTCAAACCGGAATCAAATTAGCTCGATAATTTATTAGTTCTCAATAGAATTGGAACATATTTTGGACAGTTTAATTTTATTTTTTGATTATAGAAAATTGAGCTAACGGTTCCAATTCCAACTCGAATCATTAGTTCCACAATTTAAAAGAAAAAAATTGGTCAAACAAGCTTCACCAACCATTAAGCCACCAACTGTTTGAGCTCCAACGATCCAGCGATCGATAGTTTGAGGGTTGGAGGAGTAAATAACTAGTTTGCCCATCTAATAGTTATATATTTTCAGGATAATTATTTTATAATTATAAAATATAAAATATATTAAAAAAAATTTATCTCTTCCGACAGCTAAATAACAACTAGTTTTGGGGCATTTTAGAGAAGAAAAATCTATATACTTACATACCACTCATTCTTCCTCACATATTTGATTAAGCATTCATAATACTCTTTTAAAATATCTTAAGCTCTCTCACACTCTCTAATCACTCTCTTAAGCACTTTCCCTAATTCCAATGATAAGTGAAAGCTACTACTTCACCAAATCATTCATGCTCAAGGAGAATTTTCAAAGTTGGATCATGATAACCCAAGAAATCCAGTACATCATTATTGAGTTAGAGAAATTCGATATAGTGACCAAAACAATCAAGTCAGAGATCTTAAAGTTTCATTTGAGTTCCTTCTAAGTGATCTACATCTGTTGCTCTCAAAATTTTAAATTCAAAGAAGATGGATTTGAGACCTTTCACAAGGACCTTGAGAATAAACACCCAACACAAGCCGATATGGAAAAAACCAAACACAGATATTCAATTATCTAACTAAAAAAATGATGAAGAACTAGTTAGATATAGTTCTGTCAAATATTTATCTTTTAATTTTGGTAAAAAAGTCAACCTTATTGATTATTGTGAAAGCAGTGTGAATTATGGTGTCCGATGTATTTCTCATTCTACTCTTACTTGCATTGTGCATAATCCTTGTGAAGAAAAGAGATTTATAAAATTCCTTTTAAGGTTTTGATAGTCGTGTGTTTTGCTGATATTAGGAATGATAACTAACAAATGCACTCCTATATAGGTATCATATGTTATTGAAATGATAGTGATTCGACCATGCAAAAAAATTGTTGCCTTTGGAGTTTTTAATTAATGACATACTACCGATAACATTTGTATAATGATAAAAATTATTTTAGTATAGTACTAATTGGTTTTTTAAAATTGTTTCAATTGATCTTGATAATATATCTACAAATACTACTTCTACTCCTAAATTACATGAAGTGTGTTAATCGGCTTTTGATGGTTTTCTTTTTTCATATAAGGTATTCTTGTCATGTTTTAAATTTATATATCTAAGAAGGTTTTAGTTTTCTTGAAACTTTTCTTTCTCCCATTAAGCAGATTACTTTTTTCATCCACAAATAATAAAAGAGTTGACTATATTTTATAAATTAAATGACAAAAAGCCTAAAAGATTTACTAGGGATGTTCCTACCTAATATAATTCTAATTATGAATTATTTGATGAAATTTTGATTATAAAAAATTATTATGTGATTTATTATAAATAATGTCAGACAAATCAATTATATCCACAACATTGAAATGTTTGTGAAAAAAAAATTAGAATCTTTAAAATTTTTTAATGATGCTACTTACACCATATTCAATATTTATTATCTTATTATGCATATATTTTTAATTATTTATATTAATTTTATTAGTGCTTTAAAAGAATATCAACATGATTATGATTTAAATATGATGATTATCATGGTAATGAAAATAAAATAGATAAATTATTTTCTTGATATTCCATTGATTTATCTTGATGTTTTTGTTTTTGATCTTCATACTAGAATAGATAGTTGGAGTGATTATTTAAATATTTATTTTGAAAGTTTATATATGATTAAAAGTTAATATTGATAACAAAATAGTTCAATAAAAAACTGATCATTAACTTATATGACCATTATAATGCAAATTATATTAGACAACAAACTATATGAACCTTTTCATGTACGAATCAAGTTAGTAAGAGTAATAGAATAAGGGAGAGATTATTATTATAAATGCAAAAAAAAAAAAGGGAATTCTTAGGCTCAAATTCCGAGCTTTAAATTTATCTAATAACTTTTTTGAGTTTAATGACAGCATTATGGGTATAAAGTTTTTAATTTTTGATTGATGGGCACAATGTACAATTTACCTTTTCAATTTTAGCGATGATTACAAGGAAAATATTAGTAACTCTGAAGTTAATAATAGTTATAGGGTAAGCTTTCAGCATGGGTCATATTCCGGATGAAACTCGTTCGAATATGTCTCCAAATTAGTTGAAGTTTAAACATATATTAATAATTAGACGAAGACGAAATGAAAAAAATAGATTGTCCATAAAGACAATAACTACTTATTCGGAGTATCAACAAATTAAACTATTTTATATTCATTTTTATATTATTAAACTTATTATACATTCAAATTTCATAATAGTTGAAATACAATTTTAAATTTTTAATGTTTTAAATAGTTTTTAATTAAAAAAAAAAACTATTCGAACCGTAACTAGCCCAGTTCGGTTCGTTCCGGTTCCAAATTTGAAGTAACTGGAACCACCGGGTCAGGGCTTGTGGACGGCCCAAGTCCAAAAGCTTTGACGGTCCACAGCTTTTGCTGTGGGCCCCACTCTCATAGACTCAGGGTTGTGGCCTACGCTCCCGTGTTCGTACCCGCGGGCTCCGTGATGTCGTGCGAGCGTCGACGCGGCCCTGCCCTCTCATGTCGCGTCACGATGATGGGATTCCCACCCAGCAACTTTTCATTCTCCATCACGTCTTAAGCCAACTTTTTCACCTGCCGCGCCATTGGCGAGAACGACGGTATCTATTTGGGAAGCGCTTGTTGGCTCCCCGCTTCATCCAATCATGAGAATGAAATGAAATTAATCGAGGGTAAATTACTAGGGTTTAGGAAAACTATTGTTACGAAGCATCATCCCTGCTGCTCCAAAGTGCCAAAGCCAACTCTCAAACCTTAACGTGCTGCGTGAGTCGGAAAGTTAGGAGCGGTGCTCATGTTACAGGACTCACGAACGACCACAGGCACGGGCGTCACAGGTGGTGCCCATCAAGCAAGCGACCACAGGATACGTTGCAGTTTGCTGGCTTGCACATGTACATGCTTGTACATAGTGTTTAGAAACGAAGATAAATTTTAAATTATATAAATATTTAAATATTATAGATAAGATAATATTCCAATAGAAAGAAGGAGAAGGTGATCCGTGGATGCATAAGAGATAACCAAATCCAATTATAACTTCCATCTAATTTGCAACTACCACACGTCACAGCTCGAATGGTAAGTATTTAAAGATTAATTATATGTAAACATACTTTTGTTCAAGATAACATTAAACGAGAGCTCGGAGGAAACTTACCGCGATGCTTCAAAAGGAAAGGCGGGAGGAAAGTGGCGTAGAAGGTGACTGCATCGTTTCGCATCCCCTCCATAAAATATCTTCCCCTGGGCCTTTCTGTTTCTGACCTTTTTTACTTCATTTGCTTCGCCTCGAAGTATGGTCAGGAACGGGGAGACCTCCTCGGTGGCGTCGTCGTCGTCTTCCTCCGTCCTCGCCACAGCCACCGATGGCCGTCCGCCGCTCCCGGTGATGGCTTTACGGGACAAGATCGTCGCCAAGATTCTGGGGAATCGGGTGACTCTTATTATCGGTGACACCGGCTGCGGTATAATCTCAATGCCATCTTCTATCGATGATGTATGATCGATCGAACTTTCGTCGTCGGTGTCTTAGGTCTCCTGCTACTGTTCCTTGTTTATATGCTGTTGCAATTCGCCTTTTGTTTCGTAGAATCGCGTCGGTTGAGAGAAAACCTGTGATTCTTTGACTACTGAATGATTACGTTAGAGATGTTTCTTCTTTCTATATAGAAGTTTGATTTCTTAAACCATGGCAATATGGATGCCATCAATAACATTCCTGCTTGTGTTGACATTGAGTTCTTTGACCGTGGTATTGAGAAGTAAACCGTAAAGGAAAAGCATGGGGGTTCGGGTTTACATGAGTACCGAAGTGATGTTTGTCGCTTTGGTAACGAGGAGTATTTACTGATCCTACTACAGGGTAGATGCGAGAAAGATTGTTGGTTCAATCTTTATGTTTTTGTTTGCTATTGCTTGGGGTAAAGCTGCTTATTGAGGATATTTTTTGTTTTAAGACAATGATGGCGATGCTTAAGTATATTTTCTTGATGATGGGAGTAGAAAAAGGGGATGTGACGATGCCCGTTTACAATACTTCAGTGAAGTTTCATTCTTCATTTTATCTTATATCATAGTCCCCCTTGTAAGCACAAAAAGTCATTCTAGAATAAATATAAACAAAAGAAAAAAGAAGTAATTTGCTAAAGTTAAAAATAATAAAGGTGTTCAATCCAAAAAAATGTTAATCTAACTTAAAAGCTAATCTTTTAGTTTTAGTAAAAGAGATTTGGAAAATTTATTGATGGTATTCGTTTTTGCTGTTGTAGCTCATGTTTATGACTATCAGAAGGCAGCAAAGCTGTAAAATCAACATAGATTTCTTTTTAAAAAATAAACTTTTTACATTAAAATTTATGCTAGATGTTCAATTGAATGATTATTACAAAAATCATGCTACATTGCAATCATGCAGGCTGTTCAATTAAAAAGTATGAGTACAAAAATCATGATGTGATAGTTAAAAAAGGTAAAAGAAAGAGAACAATTTTTAATTTTTCTTAGTTCTTTTCTGTGTTGATATAGGATCAAGGAAGTAGTTAGTAGAGGGCTGTAACCTCTGCTACCTTGAAGAACATTCTGATTGCTCAGTAGCTGCTGCTTGAATGTTAAATTATATGAGAAAAGAAATTAACAAGACAATATAGACTGAGTTTCTGTTGTGAAAGAGATTATCACAGACCATGGCACTTTTTCTGCATTTATCCTGTATGATTGACTAGCGTAGGTCAGGGCAGAAGCTGGTCGAACCCATATAAAGTTGGACGAATATTACTAATCTGTGTCAATCTATCAGACTACCATGTTTACCCTCTAATATTTTGTTGATGTTCATCTAAGTTGTCTTTGATGAACTGCTAATTGGTCTTTATGAAAAGGCAACATTTCTATAAAAGTTAGAGTCAAAGTAGTCCTTTTGGGTTTTTGGCCAATAAGTACAAGTGGTGGGTCAAAGTGTATAATGCTTTGCACATGAATTACAAAAGGAGGATCAGACCGTAGGATGGAATGTGGTTTATACCATGGTGTTAAATATTAACCCATTATTAGTTTCGACAAATTGTTGGTCTAGTATGGAAATAGTGTATAGGGTGATATATCAAACTCTACTTAATATCTGAAAATAGTCACAACAAATTAAATCAATGGGTGTCAAATTTTATGGTTTGTAATTGGTGCTTGATGCCAACCGATAAATACGGATTGATAGGCATGGTTCACTTTAACAATCCATACCGGTGTACCGATTAGTTGTTGGTGCGGTACATACCGAGCTATACCGAGTCATACCAAACATATCGACACATGGTATAAGGAGGCATATTGATGTACTGCCCATATTGGTCCCTTGTTGGACTGGTACATGTCGCTGAGTGGTATGGCGAACCTTGTTGATAGGTATTTAGGGGTCTCATCAATATTCAAAACCATTTACTCAGACTGTAGGTTTCAGATGTTGGACAAAGAATTTATTACGGACTAGTTTCAAGCAGGGTTCTCAATTTCGATGTGTACTGCCTGGTACGGGCGGTATGTACCGGTTCGAGAGGATATCGGTACACAGACCATCCTCTACCGGGCAGTACCAGTGTTTTGACTGGGACCGAGGTGTATCGATAGATATCGCCCTGGATTTCGACCTTTACCGAGGCATATCGATCGGTATGCCCTGGTGTGGTAGCTGAAGGTATTTTTAAGGTTTTAGGGTATACCATCGGTACGCCCTAATGTACCGACGGTATATACAGGTACGTATCGTACCGAGCAGAGCTCGGTATGCCGATACAGACCGGTATTCAAAACCCTGGTTTCAAGTCCACTGTACTTGTAAATATAACATATATTTTCACAGTGATTTCAATAGGCGCTTGGGTGCTCGGGCGAGGTGAGGCGAGGCCCGAGTGCCTTGCTTCATGTCCAGGCGCCTCGCTTCAAAGAGGCGTCGTCTGGGCGCTCACTCGAGCCCAGGCGCTTCGGGCGAGCACCTGGGTTAAACCAAGCGACCGAACCATATTTTTAGGTCTGGTTAGTCTCTGGTGCTTTAGTTGGTTCAATCAAACCAACAAAATCACCGATATCAGGCTCCCTCTCACGATTTCCCTGACTTCCCCAACCCTAACACTCACGATTTTGTCGCCGAGATTTCTTCTCCGCCATCGTTGCTCTCTGCTGCTGCTACCACTATTGTTGGTCATCGTTACTCGTCACTGCCACAATCACTGCTCACCGACTGCTCGCTGTTGCTGTCGTCGCTCGCCGCTCCTGCTCTAGCTACGGCTGTCGCCTGCTACCGTTGTCGTTGCCTCAGCAGCCTTGATCTTCTCACACTCTTCTCACTATACTGTTAACAGTATATTAACAGTATACTGCTAACTGTATACTAATAATAGTATTTTTATTTATTATATTAATAATATATTATTTTGATTTTAATACTATTAATTTTTTTATTTAATAGTATATTTTTTATTTAAAAAATAAAAATGTACTATTATGATTTATTTATTTATTGTGATTTTGTACCCGATTTTCTTAATTTAATAGTATTTTTTTATTATATTATATATTTAAATAATTTAAATAATTATATTTATTAATTATATTATATATTTTTATATTTTAGCGTCTCACTTTGCTCGGGCAAACACCTAAGCGAGCGTCTAGTGCCTCGGGCATTTTTGGACCTTGGCGCCTTTTGGTGTCTAATGCTTTTTAAATCACTGCATTTTCACCACTCAAGCATTTGTCAGAAATCAAGAACTTCTTCTTCTACCAATATGTAGCAAACTTTACAAGCCCTTTATAGACATTCCACGTACAAAATAGTAAGGAAAGTAAAGGAAGAAAAATAACAAAAAGAAATCTATTACATCTTTCATGTTGCTGATTGATGCTGAAAGATCTAATTTTATTCAAGCTCCAATGTATTTTGAAGTCCTCATTCTTGGTCAATACTTGATTAGAGAAATTATCTTCCTCAATTGCAATGATTTTATTGAAGATTAGTTTTCATTTTATCCAAAGATATTAAATTAGTCACCATCAACCATATTGGTTCAGGATCTAATTGGAAATTGCAATGTAAGAAATTTTCTTTTCTTCCTGATGGATAACTGTAGATTTAGAATTGAATGCATCTCCGATACAAGATGACTGCCTATAAAAACCTATAATTTTGACATTTCGCAAAATTATTCTATATGCAATAAATTTCAAACTGTTATGAAGTAACATAAAGAATAACGAAAACAAGAAAGATAAACTAACTTGAGACATAACATTAAACTAACTTGAGAGATAACATTAACTTTGTTGATATGCATCAACATTGATGCCAATCTCTTTGCAAAGTCCTTCATTTTATCTCAAATATTAAATTTATCATTTTAAATATATAGTGATTTTGCCAAAAATTAAAAAGGCATGGAGGAGTTAATCTCCATAGGCATAAGGTATGAAGCAAGGTTTTTAATTTTGAATGATACCACCTGTATCGGGCAGTACGTATTGGTCCGTTAGTAGACCGGTACGGGGGTTGCCCACTATCTGGCGGTACCGCCGATAGGGGCTGTTTCTGCCTCGTTACCACCCGAAATCGGTCGGTGACAGTCGAAGGAGGAAGAGAGAGAAGAAAAGGGAGAACTTGGAGATCTGACATCACTATCTCTCGACGATCCTGATCTGTCACTGCCCTCCCTCGTAGGATGTCGCAGATGATATGTTGCCTCCTCCTCATCTGAGGCGACGATGCCTCTGTGTTGTCAGTGACTTCTCCTCATCCACGCAGGGATAAGAAGCCTCAGCGACGTCACCGAGGCTTCGCGAGGAGAAGAAATCGAGCAGAAGAAAGAAGAAATCGTTTCTTCTCCCCACGCGGGCAGAAGAAACAAGTCAACGTCGCCGAGGCGTCGGCGGCGACTTCTCGCGGGGAGAAGAAATTGCCCAGGCTTTGCGGGGAGAAGAAATCGAGTAGAAGAAATTATTTCTTCTCCCTATGCGGGCAGAAGTAACGAGGCGACTCTCTTTTTATTTTTGAACTTTTTTATTATATATATATATATATATATATCGAGCGGTATACTTGAACATACTGCTTGGTATACTCATACCGTACTGTATCGAGCTGAACTCGATACTCCGGTACGATATGAAATTACGAACCTTGGTATGAAGTGATGGTTAAATTTAGGTGAAATGAGTGGAAATAGAAGTTCAATAGAAAAAAGAAAAAGAAAAAAAGAAAACATGAGGGGGTTGGGGTTAGTTGGAGTAGAAAAAAGAGAGGGAAGAAGGAAAAAGTGATAAGAAGAAAAAAGAGAAAAATGAAGAGAAACAAAGGGCTCTCAGGTATGGGAAAATGTGATAGGTTACTGCCAAAAGAAAGGTGAGATAGGAAAGTGGGTACATTAGTTTGCTGATTGGCCACATTCATTTAATCTATCAGGAAAGAAAACATGATTTTAGAGTTTAAAAATCTCCCCTTTCTTTTTAATTCTGTTTTTTGAGTGTCTGAAATATACATTCTAATAGTAAAATATGAAAACAGAGTTTGATGTATTTGAGACAGATATTTAGAAAAAGTGTCTCGAAAAAGCTACAAAAAGTCATTGTACACGTTTCTTATAGTTAGTTATAGCATGCAAGCAACCGACTAAGAGTTTCCATCATAGGTGTAACAGCCATTGAATTCATGAGTAGTCAGAAAGGTTTCACAAGAACAAATAAGTCATGTTAATGATTAATGTTTCCTACTGTGAGATCTAAATTTTCAAATCTCAACGAAGCAATGTTCTCAATGGCGGCAAAAAGGTCCATGTAGTCGATCGACTCGATCCCAAATATTTGAGACTTATAGTTTTATTGTTGTTGACTATGAGATCTAATCTATTTCATTTGCTTTCTTAGTTGGTCAAACAGTTAATTCATCATTCAACTATTATTATGATTTTAGTTTAGAACTAAATATAGGACTTTCTTGGTGAGTATCATAATAAAAACCTTCAATCACACAATTTCAAATTAAATGGAGTCAGATATATTTTTTTCTTTATATACTGCTATCTGACATGAATTATGAATTTTTAACATCCTCTTTAAGTTTCATTGTATCTACAATAAGTCGTCAATTCATCATATGCAATTCTTTAATAAACTTACAACTAATCAGATTAATGAAATTATTAACTAAGCAAAACCTTATTAAAAGATTGCATATCAATGTTGTTTTGATAAACTCTATGGTCCATTAGAAATGTTGTTTTGCATATTTGGAATTTGTTGGACTTGATGGATGTATATATCCTTTCCCATGTGTATAGGTAGGGAAATGAAGTGGCCAACTGGTTGGCCAGATATACTAGGGAGTCTCAGTCTTTTATATTTTGGAGATGGGAGTGGCCCTCTTGGCTGAGTTTTTTCTTACACTCCGATACTGCGAGTGTCTTTTGTAATGCTTTAATATAGCTAATTTAATCTGCTGGTTTTGGAAAAAAAAAGAGATTGCATATCAAGATTATAATGCAGCTCCCAATTTCTAGACTAGGTTTGTTACCATTTTTTGCCATAATTGGTGCCGAAATGCAAAAAAACATCTCAAATTCTTAACATTACTGAGCTTCTTATTTCCCCAACTACCATAAATTGTTTATTGCTGGATTGATCTTGCTATGTGTACAATTACTTTCTAGTTTGTATTTTTTTTCTTTTTTCCTTTATTTTATGCATTGCCATTTTATTATGTTAAAGGAAAGAGCTCCCAAGTTCCACAGTTCCTCCTTGAAGAGAATATCGAACCCATATTATGTACACAACCTAGAAGATTTGCAGTCGTGGCAATAGCTAGAATGGTAGCTCAAGCTCGTAACTGTGAAGTAGGAAGTGAGGTTGGATATCACATAGGCCATTCAAATGTCTCTGACATCAGATCGACTAGGTACTCAATCTTTCCTTGACATGTATTAGCACTAAATCACATTGCAATGATAAATAATACTGTGATCATGTACCAAAAGATAGTCTGTTCTGCCAAAACCTTTGACCTGTGTTCTAAGTCATCCTTATTGATAAGAAAATGCAACTAGCTCATGTTTAATGTGGACAAGAACTTACATACGTGCCACTTTTTCTTGTTTGGTTTCTAAATTCTTTAATGATATGACTTTTCTGATTTGTATTACTTTCATCATGAACTTAACCATTTCGCAAAGGTTGCTATATTACATTGTCAGCCTGTGTTTTTTTTTCGCTTGGTTTTAAATTCTAAGATGCTTTACTTTTTCTTTAACTATCATGTGACAGATCAAAAATTGTTTTCAAGACTGCTGGTGTTGTATTGGAACAAATGCGTGATAAGGGATTGACTGCCCTAAAATATAAAGTTATAATTCTTGATGAAGTGCATGAACGGTCGGTGGAATCAGATCTTCTTCTCGCCTGTGTGAAGCAACTTATGATGAAAAACAATGATATGAGGTTAGGACCATGTGCTGCTTTTTCTTTTCTCCAACTATCATATTATAGCCTATACTAAAGATGCAAGGATTGTTCTGCTAGTTGGCTTGAGCCACACAATGGAATATGTCCAGTACATGGCCATACCAATTTTTGCTCTCTGCCAGATGGCAGTTGTATGTTTATTGACATGATACAGTACATTCCATTTTGGGAGGCACTTTATGCCTTGAAACCACAATCCTTGGTTAGATGATGCTATTTTTTTTTCAAAAGCAAATCTGGTTGAATTTCACACTATGGATTCTTTTGTCTAGAACATTCAACTACTGTGATTAGAACATTATGCTTTTAACCATTTAATTTTGGTATCTCTCCTATCGATAATATTGCTGATACTATTTTGTTTACACGTAGGGTTGTTCTGATGTCTGCCACAGCTGATATTACAAGATACAAGGATTACTTCAAAGACCTTGGTAGGGATGAAAGAGTGGAAGTGATCGCAATTCCTAATGCCCCACAGCATAGCATCTTTCAGAGAAAGGTTCTATATCTTGATCAGGTACTTTACATTTCTAAAATTTTGTCTTATTTATGTTGGATTAACAATTGATTATTGGTTTGGAGTTATTATATAATTGCTTAGTGGACATGCAAAATTTCTAAATCTCATTTGGAAGAATAAGTGACATTCATGATGCATATAGTTAAAGATGTTGATTGTGCTTGAGGATGTCAAAGTGTCATTCTTAAATTCTTTCTTGCCTTAGAAATTACCATTTTTTAGCTCATGATTGTGATTTCACATTTAAATGACCAGGAGATTTACGACTTCTGGAAGGTCTCCTGAGATTTGGCCAACAATTTACTGCTTAAATTAGTAGACAAGTCTTGTGGTAGCAAATACCTACTTTGTGATAGCTCCAACAGTGATACTTGGTTCTTCCAGCCAACAAAAAACAATAGAGGGTGATGGCGACAGTTGTTGTCCCTCTTGTTTAGTGGATTACCCATTATATGGTGTAATGGACATTTCCTTGAAGATAGCATATATAGCATGTGTTGTTGCAGTCTGTAGGATCTAGGAACTTGCCTTGGCTACTGAAAAATAATTCTATGTGGTATTTGTTGATCGATTTGGTTCACCTAAATCTTTTAGTGATTTTCTAGATATGATGGCCTAGAAATGGAATTTGTAGTACTCATGTGCTTCTTGTTAGGTGGCCTGAGACCAAGTTAGTCACAGATAGCAATCAATTTGTATCAAACTCGAAAACATTCTCAAAGGCCAGCCTATATCATTTTTTGTGGTACCTAATGGTTATCCTCCAACTCTCAATTCAAAGAAGTGCACATAATTGTTTTTTCTTGAGCAATTCTTTTGCAAGCAGATGCATTTTTTTATACCTCTATTATGTTGATCATAAATGGTAAGATATCCTAGATGTTGGCTTTTTGTGATGAAAGCTTTTTATCACTGAGTGCTGATGCATGCCAGGTTAGCTCAAGCTGGATCAGACATCCAGTATGGTATGATATGGGTCTAGTTGACCAGTTTAGAGCAAACATATATTGTGAAGAGTGTGTTGAAGCACTTTCAGGATGGTTCAAGACCTTATTTCAGTACATGGATGAATTGGTATATCTCTGTTGGTGAGCCTTGATGATTGATGGATGTTAAAGGGTTGGGGCTCAAGAATGGTGGAGATAAGGCTTGAACAAGTGCAAAGGTAGGCTGATATCTTGTTACGAGTGGATGAATGTACTAGCTTGATGGTTGGATCATGCTAGGAACAGGCAAAAAAAAGAACGGAAAAAGAGAAAGAAGGTGGATATTATAGATAGAGGATAAGAAGAAAACAAGAAGCTTAAGCCATAGAATGAATCACATGTTTGTAAATTCGAGTACTGTCTACCCTGGGCAGTAGATTGCTTTATGCATGATATAAATCCCTGTTCACGAAATTGTCCCTCAAATGCAGAAGCGACAGTCTTTGTCACTTAGATCAACTAATGATCATTTTTTACAAAAAATACTAACTCAAATCAATTGAAATTGTAACCTAAATCAGTAACTTTTTTTTATTAAACTGAAATTCCTTTAACAAAAAAGAAAACCCAGAGCACGAAGCCTTGGCAATGCAGGGTTTGCAAAGGTTCAATGAACACAGGCTGACCTCTATAAATAATTAAAAAACAGAAATAATTAAGATAAGCATATACTGAGTTATTGTTACAATTCCACAAATTGAAAAGTATTGACATACCTTGCACCACTGAAACCTTTGATGGATCACAAACTTGTCATAAACAAGCCTATCTATTCAAGAACTTGTGCCATGAGGACTTAATGGTGCTAATTAATGCTCTTAAAGAGATCGCAATGATCTTTACTATAAATCCCTTGTACATGCTCGAAACTGATCTTCGATATAAAAGAACAATTTAGTAGGTAAATCAACCCTGAAAGTTTTCCAAGAGTTTGCTACCTCTCTAAGATCTGATGTTTAAAGACCCATGCACAACAGGTTTCTTGAGAGGTGACACCACTCCTGAAAATTTTCAAGAGTAACTGCCACATCCTAGATATCATCATTTATATGAACTTTATATGCTTGGGAATAAAAAAACTTATTTGTATAGTTATTTGTTCATGACAAGGTTTCAAATATCATACCGTACCAGTATTTCGACATTCGCTCGGTATGGTACGATACTATATACTGAGTGGTATACTGCTTGATATATATATATATATATATATCTGTGTGTGTGTGTATAAAGTAAAAAAAAAATCTTTTTCGGCGACATCACAAAAAAAACGAGGTGACATCGCGTCTCTTCTCCCCAAGCTCGACGACGTCGCCTATATATATATATATCTGGCCTTTCTTCTCCACACGCTCGACGATGTCACCTCTCTCTATATATATATTTATATATAAAAGTAAAAAAAAAAAATCTGCAACGTCGCCTCTCTTCTCCCCGTGCAGGGCGACGTCGCAAAAAAACGAGGCGACGTCGCCTATATATATATATATATATATATAAAGTAAAAAAAATAATGTTTTCGTCGTGACGTCGCCTCTTTTCCCCGCGACACCGAGATTCTTCTCCCCTCATGGATGAGAGGTCGCCAACAGACAAGGAGGGAGAGCGGTGCAGGTACTCCTCTTCTCCTTTTTCTTCCTTCCCCTTCTCCTTCTTTCTTCTCTCTTGGTCACTCCTCTTCTTTCTTCTTCCTCCCGGTAGCGAGCGAAAATAGCCCAATCGACAGTACCGCCCGGTAGCGGGCGGTCCATGTACCGATCTGCTGGCGAATCGATACGAGCTATATTATTCGAAATTGAAGACCTTGAATATTAGTATCATGGAAATGGGGCGATGTCATTATGATTTATAGGGCTAGATGGACCTACTATCGATAATTTGGTATAAAGCATTGTTGTATTATTAGGTCAATAATAATGCAGAACAAGCAGAAGGAGACTATTTTGACGTCGCCTCTCTCTTCCCTAGGCAGGGCGACGTCGTCTCGTTTATATATATATAATATTTATATATAAAATATTTTTATAAAAGGCGATGATGACAATAACTGTACCGGTCAGCTGACGGATCGGTACATACTGCCTGTATCGGGCGGTATTATTCGAAACTGTATACCTTGGTTCATGACAACAAAGGCATGCTTATTTGGTCTTAAGGTTTTTGTGAGGACTTTCTATATTAATTGTCAAAAATCTTTATGGTCAAACTAGTTGACATTCTTAATATATCTTGGATTAAGGGTTCAATACCTTAATGGCGACGATGACAATAAATGTAAGTCACAATGTCCTGAATATTTGTTGTTGGTTACATGAATCTTTTATTACCATTGATTTATATAGAAAATCATATCTTTAGTTAAATTTAGAGTGTTTAAATCTATATGTGAAGTTTTTAGTAGTCTTCTTGGGTCTTCCCTTACCTCTCCTTATATATATCATTAATAGTAATTGGTTCCTCTTCTATGTACATCTATAGGTCTCCTTAACATATGCCCAAATGATTTTTAATTTTTTTCTCATTTTATTATTTATTTATATTACAACTTATTATTCACGAAAGACTATATTTTTTCTTATTTTGTATAATAATTGACACATTCATCCCAATATTCTTATATGATGATATAAAATTTGTGCATATGTTACTTATTAATAGTTTAATTCTCAAATCCATAAAACATCGTTGGTTTGACAATTGTCTTATAAAATTTTTATTTCAATGATACAAAGTTTTTTGCTTGTGGGAACTTTTTGTCCGTCCAATTTTTCTGTATCTTTAGATTTGGTGAAAACCAAGGACATTATATCAGTAAAAGTTATCCGAATCTCATAAAATTTCTTGGTGAAAACTTGAAATACAAATTAAGGTGAGCCTTTGATATGCTCCATTTAGTATGTAGGCTTTTGATCAAGATTGAGATGTGACAAGTTGACTTTTGAATTCTTTTTTGCTATTTTTCTGTAGTGAAAGTGTTAATCTCTCTTGGTTAATGCCAACATGAAGATCCATTTGATTTCTATGTTGTAATTTTCTTGCAATTGTTTCTTGCTTTAATATGACTAGTCATAAATGTTTCTATAACACACAAAAGGTCAGTCATCTAGAGCATCAGTAATAAACCACATGAATGTTTAATGTGCATCTACTATATTGGATCATATTTATTCTTCATATTATTGTGGGTTTTTTCAATAAAGTCTATATAGATCTTATAGCTGCAGTTGCACTTAGTTGTAGGTTGTTATATATTCAGCTCAGTTTGAGTGCAGCTTGCATCTGAACATTTCTTCTTTAAAACATGCCGTATTTGAGAAAAAAATGAAGCAAATATGCCTACCAGGTTGCGGTACTTCTGGGAATGGATTCAGATTCATTGTCATCATCTTGCAATCCAGGGCAGATCCCTTCTTCCAATGCAAACATGAAACCTGAAGTACATGCGCTTATTCACCAGTTGGTATTGCATATCCATGAAAGTGAACCAGACATTGAAAAGAGCATATTGGTTTTTCTTCCAACATACTATTCCCTGGAGCAGCAATGGATACTTTTAAGGCCTCTTAGTTTGTTATTCAAAGTACATATTCTTCACCGAAGTGTTGATACTAATCAAGCACTATTGGCAATGAGAGTTTGCAAGTCTCACCGCAAGGTACTCCACAAAAATCAATTCCTTCTTGCTTAGAATTTATATTTCTGTCTTGTAATGTTTAACATATACCTCATCTCCATGTTGATGGGTAAGAGTAGACTACTAGTTTTTTATTTAAAAAAAAAGTTAATGCCAATGGATCGATGTGAGTTAACAACAAAGGCACATGCATGTAGTTGGTATTAAAGCATTAGATGTACAGTCACAACAAAGGCCTTCTAGTGCCAGTTATAAGTTACAAGGAATATAACAACAATATAGTGTGGGTATTATCTTGTCGGACCGATACATACATACTGACTGGAACCGATGTATCGACACATGACACATTGGTATATATTGAAGAAGAATGAAAAGATAAAGGAAGAAGAGGAGTTGGAGAAACAAGAGAAGGCAATGGAGGAAGTGATATGGAATGATCTAGTCGAGTTCAAGTCAAACTCTAATTCGACTTAACCGGAGTTCAGGTCGAACTCTAAATCGATACTGATTCAATGGAACCAAGTTCAAGCTTAAATCCGAGCTCAAAGACCAGATCAAACACAACGTAAATCTCATTCGAGTAAATCAAGTTCCAGTCTAAGTCCGATTTAGCTCAATCAGAGTTCGAGTTGAACTCTAATTAAATCTCAATCCTGTTTAACCCAAATCGAGCTTGATTCCAAGCCCATAAGACAGATTTGATCAACTCCAACCTGCAGCAAACTCAATCCAAGTCTCACTCGGATTGGGAGAGGAGTAGGCAACCAAATTGAGGAAGAGAATTATGGCGTCGGCCCTAGCAATGGAGTCCTAACCTAGGTAGGACTTCATCCATAAAAGGACTAGGAAGAGAGTCCTAACCTAGTTAGGACTCCACCCCTATAAGCAATAGGAAGAGGGAGTCAACATTATGAAGAGGGAGTCCTAATCTAACTAGGACTCTATCCCTCCATCTATAAAACAAGGGGATGCTCAACCCCTTTAACTCATCGAATCCAAACTAGACACTCTTCAAGTCCCAGTTGGCCCTAAGCAAAGTCCTAGTTGAAGAGAGAAGAGAGGAGAGAAAAAGGAAGAATAAGTTGACAATCATCAACCTTCCTGTAGCAGCACCTTTGTTGCAAATATTCTTCCAAGAAGTTGTTGCTCCCTAGTAGCCTTCCCAAGATCCTTTGAGATATTTACTTTTGTCGTCAACTCCAAAAAGGTATTAACTCCAGAAGGATGGAAGAAAGTTCCTCGTCACCTAAGATCCGATTGGTTCGACGGATGACTTGATAACCGCAGACTAAACAAAAAAGATGGTGAACGCTTGCTAAAAGCTCATGACTCTAATTTCAACATGCAAGAGATCAAAATGTTCCTCCAACATGACAAAATGGAGGAGAAACAAAAAGGGGCAGTAGAAAGATTGCAGCCTCGAGAGCTCGAGAAAGAGAAACAAAACCCTTGAGTTGACGGTGAATGACGATGAGAACCATGTCAAGAAGGCACAAAAAGAGAGTATGGTCGGGCATGACGACATTAATCATGACAATGGGCCAAAGCAAAACCCCTAGTTGCTCAAACCCAAATCAAGATTCAATAGGAGCTGAACTACCTAATTGGGGAATCCATGATCCGCGATGAGGAGTTCAAGTTGAACACCAAATCAATCCCAATCCAACCAAACCAAGCTTAAGCTCGAACCTTAGCTCAAGGACCAGATTGGACACAGCCTAAGTCTCACTAGAGTTCAGAAGTTTTGATTGAAGTCGAATTCAACTCAAATGAACTTTGAGCCGAATTGCGATTCAATCTCATTTCTGTTGAACCCAACTCGAGCTTAATTCCAAGCTTAGAAATTAGATTTGACCAGCTCCAACCTACAACAGACTCAATTTTGAGTCCTACTTGGATTAGGAGAGTAGACAACCAAATTGAGGAAGAGAGCTAGGGGTGTCGAGCAAGGGAGAAACCTAACCTAGTTAGCACTCCATCTCCAAATGCACTAGGAAGAGAGAGTCCTAACTTAATTAAGACTCTACCTCTACAAGCACTAGGAGAGGGAGGTCTAACCCAGTCAGGACTTCATCCCTCAATCTATAAATCAAGGGGGGCATTCAACTCATTGAATCCAAACTAGAGCCTCCTCAAGTCCTAATCGGCCTTAGGAGGCAAAGTCCTTGCTGAGGAGAGAAAAGAGAGGGTGAAGTCGGTAATCAGCAGCCTTCTTGTTCTTCTTCCTACCTATTGCAACACCTTTGTTGTGGAGATTCTTCTAAGAAGCTGTCGTCCCTATCAGCCTTTATAGGAGCCTTCGTCTTCTATCGTGAGTGCAACAAGTTCTTTCCCAAACGATGGTAACTTTCGACCATTGCTACAACCCTTGACAACCTCTGAAAGGGAGGTTGATGGCTGAGAAGAAAGGAGGGAAAGGGAGAGTTCGGCAAATTTAGCTCTTTATGACATTGCTTTGTGCCAGTTAAAACATCACAAATGCTTGCATAAAATTTTTGCACTAGTTCTTTCGTCACTTTACACATAATAGTTCCTTATGCAAATGAAACAACCTTTTTCCTTGGTCTCAAAAAGGAATTGTTTTGCATTATTATGTGTTCTTATAATTAATTATGATGTTTTTATTTATGAAAGAGGCTAACAACTTGTGATTGTCTTCCACCTACATATGATGTGACTTTGTTCTACAAATAGCATAATTAGTAATTCTAGATCTTTAGGTCTAATATCCTAATTATGTTCTGGATAATTAAAAAAAGCAATTAACTCTAAAATACGTTTAGTGGGGACAAAGTTTCATATTTGTCATAAATTTAGCAAATTTTCTTTGGAGTGTCTCGAGATCATCTTTACATGATGCACATGAAATTTTTTATAAATATTGCTGTATAAAAACTTTTATTTATCAAGTCATCAAGTAGTTCATTGTAACGTTCTTTATTTCCCAAGAGACTAAAATGTTATCCAAAATAACCCCTACAAGAATAAAGGAAAATCTTATAACATCTTGTCAAAGACATTATAAATTCACACTATGTTAATCTTTTATGCAATTCCCACTTCGACTAATTAGTTGCCCCTAACTAGCACTTATTATTTTGGATATTAATTATCTTATGATTTTTATGTATAATTCTTGAGGGCAAGCAATTTTGTAATTTTGCAATTTTTAAGATTGCTTCTTAGCAAGTTAGGTGATTATGTGATTGAGGACAATCAAGCAAGTTTGAGCCAAACTCCAATTTTGCCCAACTGAAGTTTTAATCGGACTCCAATTTGATCTTGATCAAACCAAAGCAAGATTAAGCCCAATATTGAGCTCAAAAACTAGATTCACATTTTAAGCCTCACTCGAATTTAGCTCAAATTGAGTTCAAATTGAGTTCTGATCGAAGTCTAATTCAGCTAAGCTTGTTTAGACTCAAAACTTTGATTTAAATCCAATATGGTTGGACTTAACTTTAGCTCAATTGAATCCAAAGAGTGACGGTTCGACCAAATTTGGTCCCACTCTAAGTGCTGAAGGCATTAGGACTCCAAGTCCTAAGAAATTAGGACTCTCTGAGTCTTAACCTAGTTAGGACTCCACCCCTCCAATCCTATAAAGCTAAGGGATTACAACCCACTTGAAGATAGCCTTGGCTCATTGTACTACTTAGATGGTTGTATTAACCCAACACATGGAGATTGTGATGGGTTGGCCAACCGCAAATAAAGGACGATTAAGCGAAGAACGTCGTAGCAAAGGAGAGAGTTATCTCTATTTGAGACATGCAGTTGTTAAGAAGAAACTACCAAGCAGAACATTATAGCAAGAACTTGTTAGGAATGAGTCGACACTAAGAGGGGGGTGAATTAGTGCAGTGGATAAAATCACCGGTTTAAAAATCCTTCGTATGATAAAACCGATTTTGGAAAGATATTAACTTAAAATACATTCGGAAGGGTGTGCAACAAAAGTAATCAGGTAAGGCAATTTGCAATAAAGATAAATTGCAAGAATGAAAATGCAAATAGAGTTTTATAGTGGTTCGGTCGTTGTGACCTACATTCACTCCGCTGATTCCTCTTTCGTCGAGGCCACCGGCATTTACTAACTATCTTCCTTCGATGGGCAAAGATCAACTACTCTTACAACTTGATTCTCCTTTTAACAGGTTCAGGAGAGAACCTTTACAACTCTCTTTGCTCCTCTCTCAAACTACACTAACACTTGGAGCTTTGAGAGGAGTCCTCACAAGATTACAATAGCGTTTTTTTACTTTTTGCTCTCAATTCTTGTGTATGTTAACCAGGGATGAGAGAGGTATTTATAGGCCTCAAGTGGATTCAAACTTTGATCTTAAAAGAGTCTAATCCCAGGTTTCCCGAGTCCTGACGGTACCATCGCTCAGTTTGGAGGTACCATCGCCTAGTCTGGTGATACCATCGCCTGACACAGTCTCAGAAACTGTGCCATGATGGTGCCACCTGTTGGGTCACTATTTGGGCCTTGCACTTGGCCCAACATAACCCAAACTTGGCCTAATTGGCCCATAATTGAGTTGGCCTAATTTTAACCCAATTATGTGCTAACTACGAATTTTAAGACGTTTACTAAGCTAAATAAGTCCATAAGTCTAGGTTTCTTCCGGCGAGCTTCCGGTGAACTTTCAACGATCTCTCGGCAATGTTCCAGCGGACTCCCGGCAAGCTCCTGGACTTCACGATGATCTTCTTGGTGAGTTTTGAAGAGCTTCTTTGGCAAACTCCTGGACTTCTCGGTCAATTCCGGTAGAACATTCGACGAATTGTTATGAACGGTCGTCGCGCACCTACAACAACTCCGTTCAACGAACCATTCGTCGCTCTCATCTACATGTACAGCTGCTTGGCTGCATGTTTTGTCTTGGTTTTGAGTCCTTTTGCTTGTAAAAATGTAAGTTCTAACAAGTTGCAGCATTACAAAGCGATCGCTCACCGAACCGAGCAAAACAGCCCCGAAACAACCCAAAACAGCTCCGTTTTCGTATGCCACGGGCTGTTTTCTGCAGTCCGCTTTCGTTCACCAAAACGTCAACCATCTCATCCCCTTGGAACCACCCGGGTGGCACAAGGCTGGATGGGGCTTCGGTATAGTGTCGGGTATTGAACAACCTTTCGCAAGTTTGCACGTTACCTTGACGGGAACTTGTTGTCGCCCCCGGCACCCGGTGAGCAATTGTTTGTGGACTTGCAGTTGTTCGTTCAACCCTCTAAAGTCCTTGTTTTCCCCCTCTCCCTCTTTTCTCTTGTACATGCAAGGTGCTCGCTAAATTGCTTGTAAAGCTTCCCCTTTTTGCGAGACGTCGGGACTTGTCCGTCGCTCGTTTTTCGAACTAATCAACTTTCTCTTTTACAGGTCCTTCGGGACCTGCGAGAGGTTGCAAGTTGGTTGATCTTTGCGGAGCAATATCGTAAGGGCGAAGCGCGACTTAGGCAACGCAAGCTAAGTTCGCGTCTTTGCTGCAAGGGTGCCTCGTAACTTAGGCAATGCAAGCTAAGTTCGCGTCTTGGCCGCAAGGGAGCCTCACGCCTTAGGTAACTCTAGCTAAGGTCGTGATATTGTGGTATCAGAGCGGGCAAGCACTTTGAGAGCAGCGAAGGAACTTCGCAACTTTGCCATGGTAAAGCATCGTGGCGAATCAAGCAAGACGGGGCAAGCCGGACCCTTGCCGCAAGCAGCCGCAGGTGGGCTGCAAGTGCACACTCGCTCTCATGCTGTTGGAGCCGCTTATGAGGAGTGCGACAACGAACAAGATGATCGAGAAATTGGCTACTCTCCACGAGCGGAGGAGGCGTAATCTGGAGCGCCAATTGGAAAAAAGAGTCATAAGGAAAGACTCACAACGGCGGAAACCTGCTTGGACGTTCTTGAAGCGAGCTTGGAGGAACTCTACCATGGCCAACGAAGGCTTGTTGGGGTAGAGAGCTCGTATGAGGAAGCGAAGTCCAGGATCGACAAGGTCGAGGCCCTAGTCGACCGACTGTCGGATGACACCAAAGACTCCGTGCAACACTTGTAGGAAGTTGTGGCGGAACTCACTTCAAGGGTGACCATGCTTACAAGAGCACTAAATGCGGGAGGAAGCAACACCCGTGTTGCACCACCACAAAACTTGAGGGCACCCGAGCCTCATGGTTATGGAGGGGCCAGAGATGCTAAAGAGCTCGAGAATTTTTTGTTCGACATGGAACAATACTTTCGAGCTACGAGGCCCGATTCTGAAGAAACCAAAGTTTCTATAGCAACAATGTATCTGAATGGAGATTCAAAACTTTGGTGGCGAACCCGTTGGGAGGAGATCCAACAAGGTCGGTGTCGGGTTGACACATGGGAGGACTTGAAGCAGGAGTTGAGAACTCGGTTCCTGTCGGAGAACACAGAGTTCGTCGCAAGAAGGAAGTTGAGATAATTCCGGTAGAGTACTTCCATTCGAGACTATGTGAAACAATTTTCTGCGCAAATGTTGGACATCCAGGACATGTCCGAGAAAGACAAGCTGTTCAACTTCCTCGATGGTTTGAAGCCATAGGCTCAACAAGAACTAAATCGAAGGAATGTCACTGATGTGGTCAGGGCAGTTGTTGTTGCAGAAAGGCTCACTGACTTTGTTTCCTTCGAAGACCCGGGAAGAAGGAAACAATCTTCAGGCAATCACCCTCCAAAGTATTCTCGATGGAAGGAGCTCGGGGGCGAACAAAGGAAGAAGAGTTCCCACAAAGGGCTAAGCCTAAAGGGCAAGGCCTCAAAACCTGACGGATACTTTTTGTGCGGAGGGCTGTACATGGTGAGGGAGTGCCCACAAAAACAGGCACTCAATGCTTTAACAGCTTTCATCCAACCCCCAGATCGGACAAGGGCAAGGTTGTCGCTCTTAGTTCGAGTAGTTCTGAATCCAACAGCGACGATGAGGAGTCGCAAGGACCTCAGATGGGAGCAATGCGTTTGTTGAATGCCATACGGGGTCAAGTGGGGGAGAACACGAAGACAAGGCTATATAAAGCAGGAAGTGGTGAGCTGATGTATGTAGACATCAAGCTCAATGGCCAATCGACCCATGCAATGGTGGACATGGGCGCTACCCACAACTTTATCGCCGATCGAGAAGCAAAGCGACTTGGACTGATCTTGGAGAATGAAGGCGGTGAACTCGGAGGCCAAGCGAATCTCCGGGTTGGCAAAGGGAGTTCCAATCAAGATCGGAACATGGAGCGGGAGCACAAACATGATGGCGGTGCCTCTGGACGACTTCTAAGTGATTCTTGGAATGGAGTTCATGCACGCAGCGAAGTTGGTGCCATTGCCGTTCCTAAACTCCTTGTGTATGATGGGAGGTGACGAACCCTGTGTGGTTCTCGTCTCTCGGAGAGGAACCAAGGAACCCCAACATATATCGACATTACAACTGAAGAAAGGGGTACGAAAAGGTGAATTAACATTCGTGGTTGCAATGAAGCTAGAGCCACTCGACGAGAAGGCCATTCATGAACCTATTGTGGTGGCGAACGTCCTGAAAGAGTTCACTGACGTTATGCCACCCGAGTTGCCGAAGACTCTTCTGCCACGTAGAGGCGTGGATCACAACATCGAACTAGAGCCAGGAGTGAAGCCTCCAGCGAGACCACCCTATCGCATGCCCCTGTCAGAGTTGGCTGAACTCAGAAAGCAGTTAGGTGAACTGCTAAGCGGTGGTCTCATCCGCAGCTCTAAAGCACCATTCGGAGCTCCAATTCTCTTCCAGAAGAAACAAGATGGGAGCCTCCGACTATGCGTCGATTATCGAGCCCTTAACAAAGTGACGGTGAAGAACAAGTATCCCATCCCGCTCATCGTGGACTTGTTCGACCAGTTGGGCAAAGCCAAATACTTCTCAAAACTCGACCTTCGGTCGGGGTATTGGTAGATGCGCATTGCTGAAGGCGACGAAGCGAAGACTACCTGTGTGATCAGGTATGGAGCGTTTGAGTTCTTGGTGATGCCTTTCGGCTTAATTAACGCTCCAGCCACATTCTACACTCTCATGAACCAGCTATTTAAGGAGTATTTGGATAAGTTCGTGGTCGTCTACTTGGACGATATCGTCGTCTACAGTCAAACGCTCGAGGAGCATGTCAAGCACCTTCGGACAATTTTCAAGGTTCTCAGGGAGAACACTTTGTTCGTGAAAAGGGAGAAATGCTACTTTGCCCAAACGGAGATCTTATTCTTGGGGCATCGAATCGGTGATCGCTCCATTCAAATGAACAAATCAAAAGTGTAAGTGGTTGCGGAATGGCGAACTCCAAAGAAGGTGCCAGAGTTGAGATCCTTGGTTTCGTCAACTACTATCGACGGTTCATAGCGGGGTATTTGAAGCGTGCAATGCCACTGACGGAGTTGCTGAAGGAGCAGCCTTGGAAGTGGTCTGACAAATGTGAAACAACATTCCAGGATTTGAAGGCTGCTGTTCTGAAGAACCGGTGCTCAAATTGCCGGACTATGGGGAGCCCTTTAAAGTCCATACAGATGCTTCAGACTTCGCTATTGAGGGAGTCCTCATGCAGGAGGATCATCCGGTGGCCTACGAGAGTCGCAAGCTCAACAAGACCGAGCGGCGGTATCTAGTGCATGAGAAGGAGATGACAGCGGTGATCCATTGTCTACGAGTTTGGCGATACTACCTTCTCGGATCGTGATTTGTGCTGAGGACAGACATCGCTCTGAGCTATGTCCAAACGCAGAAGAAACTTTCCCCAAAGCAAGCACGATGGCAGGACTTTGCACCAAAGTGTCTCAATAAAACACTTGTTGTTGTGAAGTGGCAGCTGTTTCGGTGATTCCATTGGATCCACAGAGAGCTTGCAATAGGGGCTTTAAGGGTACCCTTGGCAGCTTTGTCAAGGAATTCTCCCTTAGAGAGCCAACCATCTTGGTTCCAATTGGAAGTGTCGTTTGGATTGAGCAAGCGGCCAAAAGTTGTGAACAAACAAACTGAGAAAGAACATGTGACGGGAACTATCCGGACTAGAGTCACAGACAGGGCAGGAGGATCAGGAGAATTGGTAAATTTAGAGAACCATTCAAGGTAGGAATCCTACCCCATAAGCACTTCCACAGAAATAGTTTGATTCTAGGAGTCACCTTCAATTGCCAGATTGCTTTCCAGCCAACCCATGAGTCATTTAGGTCAAGCTTCCTATCACTCTGAGCCATCATGATTCCTAGAGGATGGGGTTCAAACCCATTTATCATCCTCGGGGACAGAGGAATGTGGAGTTTTGAAATAGAATTGGCCAAAGAAGGATGAAAAATATTAAAGATTGCTTGTCTGTTCCATTGACTACCTTCAATTAAATCAGCAACCTTATATCTCATCATTTCATCCTTGATTAGAATAAGGCTTCTATTAAGCGGTTGATGGAATTGCTGAAGCTCATGCCGAAGACCAGTTTGGTTCCAAGACCAATAAGCTTTCTGAATCTGAGTTTGAGGGAGTTAAGAGTACTGAGAATGCCCTTCCAGTTCCAGGAGTGAAATTTCACAAGGGTGCTTTATGCTTGTTGATATTTGCAATTTCTTGTATAATTGATGTCATATGGGTGAATTCTATATTATTGCTGTTGATCCAAGTTTAAAAGATAATCTTAAACTAGATTAACAAAAGCTAAACATATCGTGGAATACATTTTCAGGGCAAAGCTCTTGTTGAAAATGACTACAATATGATTACATTGAGCCATAAACTAATGCCGGAAGATTTTGGTTTTTGAGGTCACAATTAAGCAATTCCTATGGAGTGGCTGAAGTGGAGATGTACCTCCACATTGTTACAGATGGTGTATATTTTAAAACTATAGAACTGTTATCACATGGATTTGTTGCATATTTGATGAAGATTTATGGTAATAATGTAAAATTTTATTATAAAGAGAATCTAGACGTGCATACATTGAAGCTGGATTCCTGGTATATGAAACAAGCTATTGACATGTGTCAATGGTGGGTGAAAAATGACAATTTTGATGGGATAAATTCGAAAAATAAAGAATAAGCTGAGTTAGGGAAGAGTGATGGTTTCTTGGAAATTTTTATATTGGATGGAGGATCAGATATTGCATGGAAAAACATTACTTGATTGAATCTTGTTTTAGTTGGCTTTCTGCTTTGCTTTTATGCCTGCTTTGTTCTTTGACCTTGACCTGTTGGTATATTTCTAATACTATTTTTGGAAAATTTGTTTGATATTATTTGTACCCAAGGTAGGTAATACCGATGTGTACCATCCGTACCGGGCGGTACGTACCGGTCCGACAGCTTACCGGTACGCGGACCGCCCGGTACCAGGCAGTACGACCGGTACAGTGCTATAGTAGACTGTAGCAGTGCACTGTAGCACTGTAACAGTGCAAACAGTGCACTACAGCCGTCAAATAGTATACTGTAGCAGTGCAAATAGTACAATGCAACAGTCAAACAGTGCACTGTAGCACTGTAGCAGTGTACTGTAGTACTGTAGCACTGCTACGGTGCTCGGTACACCTGGAGTGTATCGAGCGGTACACCTGGAGTGTATCGAGCGGTACACCCATACCGTACCGTACCGAGCCAAGGTCGAAACTCCGGTACGGTACGGTTTTGCGGACCTTGTTTGTACCAATCATTATTGTGTTACACATCCTTAATTTTTCTTACTATTGAAATGCAAGAAATGAATTGACTGAGTTCTAATCACTGGCCATATTTAATAATACTCTTTTCTTTTAGTTCTTTGGAATCAGTAGGTTTTTTTTTGTTTCACCAATGAAATTGTGACTACACTTTTCATTTATTTAATCATGTCCTGTAGTTCACATTTTGGATATTTATATATTCTGGAAATTATCTGAAACTTCTGATTCATTTTATATCTTGAGCTGGAAGAAGACTGTTCTTGATAACATTATATGCTTATATAAAATGCTGTAGAACTTTTGTTAGATTCTGTTTCCAAAGAAATGTAATTTTTCACATGGACATATGGATACATCTACAGGTGATACTTGCAACAAATATTGCAGAATCATCGGTCACAATTCCTGGAGTAGCCTACATAATTGATTCATGTCGATCTTTGCAAGTGTTTTGGGATCCTATCAGAAAAGTAGACTCTTGTGAGCTTGTTTGGGTTTCCAAATCACAGGTACATTGAGTTTACTTTTCTTATTGGGTTTCACTTACTAGGACTTGGTGTTGATCTGTTCAAAGGACTTTGTTTAGGCTGATCAACGTAAAGGTCGGACTGGTCGAACCTGTGATGGTAAAATTTACCGATTAGTTACACAATCATTCTACAGTAGTCTTAAAGACCATGAATATCCAGCAATATTGAGATTATCATTAAGGCAGCAGGTGCTCATGATTTGCTGCTCAGAGACTAAAGGAATTAATGATCCCAAAGGTAATGTCTATAATCTATATTTCTTGTAACTTAAAACTTAATTGAGGCAATACCTAGTTATGATATTTCCAGAGTTTGCTTCTTGAAGTCGTAAGGTGAATAAATACTGTTCAGAGCAGGTGAAAAGTTACCTATCAATCGTAACTGCCACTCTAAATTATTAAATATCTTAGTGTTATGCAGAAATTATCAAGGGGTTAATAAAGTTTCAATTTTTATCCATTTTGTTGTTGGACACTTTTCTTGTGTAGTCCTTTATGAAATTGGTGATCATACATGTGACACAAATCTGATGATACATCACTGCTATATTAAGGTGCACATGACACTGGTGAGAAATTTTGATTAATCTGACAAATTATCATGTGATACATACACTTCATGCAAATCTGTCATCGCTCAATCAGTTACCTGAGAATATGTGAAATTAAAATTATTTTCAACTTGTCCTAGAATTACCTTAGTTCAAATCTCAGTATGGCATAGATGGATGGACACGAGCACTGATTAAATCTAGCCAGATACCAGCTTCAGCATCTGGTCGAACTGGTATGGTACCATTACCAGTGCTTAGTTGGAGTCCTGACCGGTGTTGACAAGGCTAGCAGTAACTGGTCAGTCCGTTTAAATGGGCAATTTAATATTGCAAATGGATTATCTAATCGATTATTTTTAATGAATAGATCTGATCGCAGCTTCAAATATGCTATTCAAAGGGATCAAATAGGAAATACTACTCTGAATCATATAACTATAATGAAATATACGATCAACCATCATTTATTGAATTTGAAAAAGAGTAAGAAGAAATGGTTTGATCCTCTTATTTCTCGAATCGAGAGATCCATGAATTGGGATCTTGATGTATATTCAAATGGTCCAATGAGAGCAAGAATTTCAGAACATCTGGAACATTTTGTTTTTGAACATAAGAACCGTTTTCAAGTAGTGTTCAATTGGTTATGTATTAATCAATATTCAATTGATTGGTCTGAGGCTGTCAACAAACAGGATTTGTCTAAGTCACTTCGTTTCTTTTTGTCCAAGTCATATTAGTGAGTTTAATGCTTTTTACCCCATTTGTTTTCTTGAGTTTTATTCCTCAAGATTATTTTCTTTTTATTGTTTCTATCATGATTGCAAAGGCAGGAATGCTTCTATAGTGCCCCACTCATTTTTTTTTTTCAAGTTGCAAAGGCATCTATTGCTTATTTTATTGGTACTGTTGTTGTGGGAATTTTATGCAGTGATTACATGCCCTTTTACCTTTTATGCAGTTGCATAGATGTTCATCTAGTGCTTAGATGGTCAATGCCACTTAGGTTTCCTAGATGTGCCAAATTCAGTACCTCTTGTCCTAGCCTGACCACTTAATCTTCCCAAAGTGTTCCCCGGTAGAACAATCCTCAAATCCCATTGGAGTAGTACCAAGAGTTACCGTTGAGTGTTCTAGTAAACCATCATCTGGTGCACCAGCTCTTTGGAATGCCAACCTCACTATGATGGTTGGAGAACAATTGATCCCTCTAGTGGCCTTCACATTTTGGTCTTTGAAATGCTGGCTCAATTTTTGCATCACTTGCCATGCCTCCATTAGGAATGCACCCCTCCTAACAGTTCCATCTTTACCTCAAAATGATTGAAGTGTCTTCAAGATGTGAACTAAAAATGAAGATAATATATTAAACTTTATTAATGCAATAAAAGATGACAAGGGATTCATATGCCCCATTGTCTTTGAGGCACTCATAAAATCATTGATTTTCTATTTATTAACATATTAAAAGGAATAGTACTAGTCAAAAATGGCATTCCCAGTACAGAAGGCTCCCACCAATGCAATACTACTGGTTATTACATATTCAATTGAGTGCATTTTCAGTCAATTAATGTAAAGCATATTTTACAAGATTTGGGTGAGGATTTGCTATGGATAACACAATCAAGATTGGTGCAAAATCAGTAATACTGGAATTGGTTTAGATACTCGATGCTAGAAATTTGAGTTTCTATCTCATATTCTAGAACTATTACCTGATAGCTCATATTACAGACTTAAGCTTGCAGCTCTGTTTTTCAGGCTGAAAAATCGTGTATGCTAGTATACCTCTATGTAGTACATCCTTTAGTTAAAAGCTTTCTTAGATGCTTTACATACGCCATAAGAGCCTGATGTGTACTCTTTGATATTCACCAGCCTTGTTGCAGAAGGTTCTGGATCCTCCAGATGTGGATATTATTGAAGATGCGTTGAGTCTGCTAGTCAAAATTAATGCATTGGACAAGCCTCTTTCTAGCAGAGGCCGCTATGAGCCAACATTCTATGGTTGCTTGCTCGATAGTCTGCCTCTCTCATTTGATGCTTCAGTTCTAGCTTTAAAGTTTGCTGAGATTGGTATGCTTCAAGAAGGAATACTCATTGGTATACTAATGGATGTTCAACCATCACCAATTTTTCAACCTTTTGGCAGTCAAAATTTGGTACTAACAGTTGCATTGACTTAACTTTTGGTTCATAATTTTTTATATCTGATTATTTTTACTGTGTTATTGATCTGAAGTATGTAGACAATTATTTTGAGGATGACAAAAGCAACGAATTGCCGATGGGCAAGAAAGAAACAATATTTATGGCAAACTTGTGTGCCTTTCAGTTTTGGCAACATGTTTTTAAGGTAATTCATTTAGTCTCAGCTTTTGAATATTGATATATTATGGGCCCATTCACTACCCTAAAGGAATTTGTCATTTTGTTAGTAGGGAATTGGACCTAAGTTGCTCAAGCTCTGCTGAGCAATATGAGAAAAAGATTAGGGCCGTTATTCAAGGGTAATCAGATTGAGAACAACGATTAGAGACAAGAGCAAGAGCTTTATCATGGATGAAAGTGCCAAGATATGAAATTGTTTCACAGGATTGCTTTTTAAATGGACTTGCTCTTTTATCATTTCATGTTATATGTGATAAACAGACTAGTAATTAAGTCAGGGTTCAGAATCTGACATTTTCTTAGAATTGGAAACATAAATTTCTGTACTCAAGCTCATACACTTAATTCCAACTGAATAATTAACTTTGTTGTTTAACTTGGATTAAGAGGTTCATTGGGTTTCCAGCTATGACATTAATTTACTTCTGGTAGAGTATCAATTTTTTTTTCCTAGGTTGCACCCAAATTAGTAAGTTGCAGTAGCTTTGTCATAAAAGCAATGCATATTACTTTGTATGCCATATCACCTGAAATAACAGACCTAACTAAACAAATATGCTTGCCCTAGCTCATCTCATTGATAAAGATAATCTTATTGAAGAAACTAAAGGACTAATGATCTATCTGACTAATTTTGTATTATATCTATTTGGTACATTAAAAATAGATCTTTTATTATGGATGTATAGATTCCTGTGTAGAGTGAATGTGAACTTATAATTCTTTCTTTTGACTATTCTTACGAGATAACGTCACTGAGTTCTATATTATTTTTTAATTTCTAACTAATATCACCATGCTTGAAGGATAAACACCGTCTTGAACAACTAAAGCAAGAAATCAAAATTGATGAGCCAAGGACAACAGAAGTCCTGATCTCTGATCTTGAAGAGGAATGGTGCTCATTTCACAATCTTGTGCGGACCTCTCTGCACAATGTCTCCGAAATCTGTAAGCAACCATTGATATGTAGTTAATTCTTAATGCAACATGTTTCTCTGCTTTTTAGCTTTAACAAATGTCTTGCAGATGAAGATATTATCAACATAGTGCATCGTTTTAGGCCCAAGTGTTTGGCAAAAAGTGGGGTTCATGGTTACTTTGAGCCTTATGCATTTAAGCACAAATGTCTTTTGCAATCAGAATCAGCAAGAGATACAGATGCCCTAGAACTAG
Organism: Musa itinerans; assembly: GCA_001649415.1. Lineage (NCBI taxonomy): Eukaryota > Viridiplantae > Streptophyta > Magnoliopsida > Zingiberales > Musaceae > Musa > Musa itinerans. The sequence continues at coordinate 84,651 of LVTN01000179.1, forward strand.
GATATGAGAACCCGGATGCTACAACTGGGACAACCTGCATTGCTGTACCATATGTTTCTCGAGATGATTTCCAAGCTACTTCAGTGTCTGAGAAACTGATGAATATCATTAAAGAAGTATAATTCAACATCCTTCTCTTTATGTTCCCTTGCATTTCTTTACTTTTATTACCTACATGTAATTCATGAATTCCAATATAATTTTGAACCTCATTATGTTGAACAGATACGTATGAAGTACACGGAAGACAACTCATATAATCAACATAACAATGTATATAATGTAGTTTCTCAAGTCACTGAATCTGCTCTATGTAAATTCTTCATTATTGGGACATGTAACAAGGGGGCACAATGTTGCTTTTCTCATTCACTTCAGGCCAGAAGACCTCCTTGCAGGTTTTTCCATACATTTCAGGTAATTGTTCATTACCTCTTGCAATATTCTGTTCGTCAATTTTCACATGATGTTTAATGTTATACATGAAAGGGTTGGTGTGTCACACAAGATCAAACTAGAATCTGTTCACTTCAATAAAACGATGGCATGCTTAGGTAGCTAATTCTTGGATTATGCATTACTAACATGACCAAGTATTAGATCAATTTAATAGCTCTTTTCCTTTTTACTATTTTAACTTGTTTTGTTCATAGCTAAATAAAGGACAGGCCAGTAGCATTTCTTAAACAATGTCTTTTGCTTTCTCCTTGGTAGTTATCATACAAGTCATTGTACTTTCCTATGTTGAAGAATTGATCAGCGATTAAATTTTAGAAAGTTATTGTTACTTTTAGAATGAGTCTCTTAATTCATCTTTTTCTAAGGTAGCCAATCAGCCGGTACATTGTTTTCTAATAATTAGTTGCAAGCAAAGAAGGATTGTAGTGTTGACTAAAACAGTACCAATTCTCAACATGATTTCTCAGATGCCTTTACCTCAAGTTTTCATCTAATGAGCTCCAAAAGTTGCATCGGAAGCTAAATTTCAAAGGTGAAGTCTACTTCATATCTTGGAATCAAATTAGCCACAGTACTGACAGAACCAACCCAAGGATTTAAATATTCACAAGACGGGGTTTCTACATGTTGCTGACACAGTATGAGGTGGCAGAATACTGTTGGCATTCTCCCTATTTTAGATGAAACATGACAAAAGTTGATTGGCCTAATCATAAATAAAAGACAAAATGGCTTCACACTCAGAAAAAAAAAGATCCATAGAACCCTACTGTCACGGCCTTAGCTGGAAATGCCTAAGGCGTGAGGCACCCTTGCGGCCAAGATGCGAACTTAGCTTGCGTTGCCTAAGTCGCGAGACACCCTTGCAGCAAAGACGCGAACTTAGCTTGCATTGCCTAAGTCGCGTTTCGCCCTTGCGATATTGCTCCGCAAAGATCAGCCAACTTGTAACCTCTCGCAGGTCCCGAAGGACCTGTAAAAGAGAAAGTTGATTAGTTCGAAGAACTAGCGACGGATAAGTCCCGACGTCTCGTAAAAAGGGGAAGCTTTACAAGCAATTCAACGAGCACCTTGCGTGCATAAGAGAAAAGAGGGAGAGGGGGAAAACAAGGACTTTAGAGGGTTTAACGAACAGTTGCTCACCGAGTGCCGGGTGTCGGGCGCGACAACAAGTTCCCGTCAAGGTAACGTGCGAACTTGCGAAAGGTTGTTCAACGCCCGACACTATACCAAAGCCCCATCCAGCCCTGTGCCACCCGGGTGGTTCCAAGGGGCTGAGATGGTTGACGTTTTGGTGAGCGAAAGCGGACTGCAAAAAACAGCCCGTGGCACACGAAAACGGAGCTGTTTTGGGTTGTTTTGCTCGGTTCGGTGAGCGGTCGCTTTGTAACGCTGCAACTTGTTCGAACTTATATTTTTACAAGCAAAATGACTCAAAACCAAGACAAAACATGCTGCCAAGTAGCTGTACATGTAGATGAGAGCGACAAACGGTTCATTGAACTGAGTTGTTGCGGGTGAGCAACGACCGTTCGTGACATTCTCCCCCACTTAAACTGTCGACGCCCTCGTCGACGCTTGTTGGTAGTTGTTGATGATTGTTTCTTCATGTCGTAGGGCGTCTTTTGGCTCCCAACTGGCTTCAGTTCGGGGAAGCTTTCGCCACTTCAAGTACTCTGTCTGCTCAGCTCTATTGGGTAGCTTTATCTTGCGGTCCGATCGCTTTGTAACGCTGCAACTTGTTCGAACTTACATTTTTACAAGCAAAATGACTCAAAACCAAGACAAAACGTGCTACCAAGCAGTTATACATGTAGATGAGAGCGACGAATGGTTCATTGAATGGAGTTGTTGCGGGTGAGCGACAACCGTTCATGACATTCTCCCACACTTAAACTGTCAATGCCCTCGTCGATGCTTGTTGGTAGTTGTTGATGATTGCTTCTTCATGTCGTAGGGCATCTTCAGGATTCCAACTGGCTTCAATTCGGGGAAGCTTTCGCCACTTCACCAAGTACTCTGTCTGCACAGCTCCATTGGGTAGCTTTATCATGTGGTAGGCTTTCAAGTTACTGGCGTAAAGAACATTGTGAATTTTGAACTATGTCGACAGTTGCAACTTGTAGGAGATGTTGCCCACCCTACTGATAATTGGGAAGGGCCCTTCATACTTGCGCATCAATCCTTTATGTACTTTGTTTCTAAAGAATTGGAGAAATGCTAGTTGGAGCTTGACCAACACCAAATCGCCGATCTTGAATTCTTGCGGTCACTTTCTCAAGTCTGCCCACTTCTTCATTCTTTTTACCGCCTTCTCCAAGTAAGCCCGTGCAATATCTGCATTTCGGTGTCACTCCCTTGCAAAGTGATAGGCGAACGGACTATTCCTAGTATACCCAATTACCATGGTGTGAGGAGTTGACGGTTGTTGCCCTATAATAATCTCGAAGGGGCTCTTGTTGGACGCAGAGCTCCGCTGCAAGTTGTAAGAGAATTGGGCAATGTCCAACAGCTTCACCCAATCTCGTTGGTTGGCACTCACGTAGTGCCGAAGATATTGCTCCAAGAGAGAGTTTATCCTCTCGGTTCGGCCATCCGTCTAGGGGTAGAGGCTTATGGAGAAGTATAACTTGGATCCCAACAGTTTGAATAGCTCGGTCCAGAATCGTCCCAGGAACCGAGCATCTCGATCACTGATGATATTATGCGGGACTCCCCAATACTTCACCACATCCTTCATCATCAGCTTGGCCGCCTCCTCTGCTGAACAGTGTAGGGGAGCAGCAATGAAAGTTGCATACTTTGAGAATCGATCGACTACCACGAGTATTGATCCAAGTCTCTCTACTAGTGGCGAGCTTGATATTAAGTCTAAGGAAATGCTCTCCCATGGCCTTTCTGGTACGAGCAACGGCTCCAAAAGTCCCACCGGCTTCCGTTGCTCCGCCTTGTCTTGTTGGCAAGTGAGGCACGTTCGAACATATTCCTCCACATCAGTCCCCATCTTCGACCAGTAGAAGGCCCTCTCCATGAGAGCCAACGTTCGGTGAATACCTGGGTGTCCAGCCCAAAGGGAATCGTGACACTCTCTTAAGAGTTCACGCCTCAAATTGTCCACTCGAGGAATATAAATCCTATTCCCTTTTGTGTACACGAGTCCCTCTTGGACCCAAAATCGTTGTGCCTTGCCTTCTTTGATGAGCTGCATCAGGATAACTGCTTGGGGGTCACTATACAGTCCATCCCTGATCCTGGAAAGGAAGTTGGAGTGCAATTGAGTTGCTTGGCCTTTGCCCTCCAATTGTACTGCATTCACGCGCTCCACTTTCCGACTCAATCCATCGGCCACGACATTTGCCTTTCCAGGCTTGTACTCCATTGCCATATCAAATTCAGCCAGGAAGTCCTGCCATCGTGCTTGCTTTGGGGAAAGTTTCTTTTGCGTTTGGAAAAAGCTCAGAGCGATGTTGTCTGTCCTCAGCACAAATCGCAATCCGAGAAGGTAGTGTCGCTAAACTCGTAGACAATGGATCACCTCTATCATCTCCTTCTCGTGCATTGGATACCGTCGCTCGGTCTTGTTGAGCTTGCGGCTCTTGTAGGCCACCGGATGACCCTCCTACATGAGTACTCCCCCAATAGTGAAGTCTGAAGCATTTGTATGGACTTCAAATGGCTCCCCATAGTCTAGCAATTTAAGCATCAAGTCTTCCAGAATAGCAGCCTTCAGATCCTGGAATGCTATTTCACATTTGTCAGACCACTTCCAAGGTTGCTCCTTCTTTAGCAACTCCGTCAGTGGAGTTGCACGCTTCGAATACCCCGCTATGAAGCGTCGATAGTAATTGATGAAACCAAGGAAGGATCTCAACTCTGGCACCTTCTTTGGAGTTCGCCATTCCGCAACCACTTGCACTTTTGATTTGTCCATCCGAATGGAGCCATCACCGATTCGATGCCCTAAGAATAAGATCTTCGTTTGGGCAAAGTAGCATTTCTCCCTTTTCACAAACAAAGTGTTCTCCCTGAGAACCTTGAAAATTGTCCGAAGGTGCTTGACATGCTCCTCGAGCGTTTGACTGTAGATGACGATATTGTCCAAGTAGACGACTACGAACTTATCCAAATACTCCTTGAATAGTTGGTTCATAAGAGTACAGAATGTAGCCGGAGCGTTGGTTAAGTCGAAAGGTATCACCAAGAACTCAAACGCTCCATACCTAGTCACACAAGTAGTTTTCGCTTCGTCACCTTCAGCAATGCGCACCTGCCAATACCCCGACCGAAGGTCGAGTTTTGAGAAGTACTTGGCTTTGCCCCACT
>LVTN01000179.1:91836-102702 GCA_001649415.1 Musa itinerans
AGTCGCGCTTCGCCCTTGCGATATTGCTCCGCAAAGATCAGCCCACTTGCAATCTCTTGCAGGTCCTGAAGGACCTGTAAAAGAGAATGTTGATTAGTTCGAAAAACGAGCGACGGACAAGTCCCGACGTCTCGCGAAAAGGGGAAGCTTTACAAGCAATTTAGCGAGCACCTTGCGTGCACAAGAGAAAAGAGGGAGAGGGGGAAAACAAGGACTTTAGAGAGTTGAATGAACAGCTGCAAGTCTACAAACAGCTGCTCACCGGGCGCGACAACAAGTTCCCATCAAGGTAATGTGCGAACTTACGAAAGGTTGTTCAACGCCCGACACTATACCGAAGCCCCATCCAGCCCTGTGCCACCGGGGTGGTTCCAAGGGGCTGAGATGGTTGACGTTTTGGTGAGCGGAAGCGGACTGCAGAAAACAGCCTGTGGCACACGTAAACGGAGCTGTTTTGGGGCTGTTTTGCTCGGTTCGGTGAGCAGTCGTTTTGTAACGCTGCAACTTGTTCGAACTTATATTTTTACAAGCAAAATGACTCAAAACCAAGACAAAACATACTGTCAAGCAACTGTACATGTAGATGAGAGTGACGAACGGTTCGTTGAACGGAGTTGTTGCGGGTGAGCGACGACCGTTCGTGACACTACGGCTGCTGTAAATATGTGTTTATTGATTTGTATGCTACTGAATATATTAAAGTCTTCTTAAGAAAGAGGAAGAGAAATGAAGAGAGGAGGAAGGAGGAGAAAGTGGAACAGAATCGCCTACCGATCTAATGAGACAAAGGAGAGTAAGTCTTCCTAAGAATTCAATGGGACCTTACTCTCCTTTGTCTCATTAGATCGGTAGGCGATTCTGTTCCTCTTTCTCCTCCTACCTCTTCTCTTCATTTCTCTTCATCTTTCTCCATTGCCTCCTCTTCCTTTCTCTTCCTCCACTATGTCCTCTTCTTCCATTCCTCCTTCCTCATCCTCTTCCTCCACCTCCATCTGTTCGTTTCTCTTCTTCTTCCTTTTTGAGTTCTCGGTATTTATCGGTGTACCATGTGTTGGTACCTCAGTTGATGCATATTGGGTTGACCAGGGACCAATATAGATGGTTGCAAGACAACAATTCTTGCTCACATACCTACTAGATCTGAGATATCTTCTGATAGCTACTAAACCTTATGTATTGGAAGAAGAAAAATTAATAAATTCACAGATCAAAAGAAATATTTTAATTTCATATTTGATATGATTACAACTAATACAAATTATCAAACAGGAAATTGGAAAAAAAATCAATGGGAGTAGAACAAATTAGATAAAAGGTTCTTCAATGTTCATGTAATTACTTTACAACCATATATCGGTTTTTTTATCTATGCTTTCAACCAGCTATTTTTTTCCTTACGGACTCAAAAGTGAAGCACTATATTGCTGTGATGACAAGGGTACTTGGTTTTCTCACAAAAATATGTGGATTTATAATTATGTCAATCTTTTCCTTTTCCCTGGCTGTACTGTCTCTAATGTGGTAGTTGTACTATGAATGAACAGGGCTGCCGTAATGGAGATTCATGTTTCTTTTTACATGATTACACCCCATGCTTTGCAATGACTGCTGCATCTAGTCTGTGCTTACAAGAAGATGCAAGTACTCTGGCCTATTCTCTTTTAGAGTTGTTGCCCTTCAGGACCAATGATTATGTTCTTATTTTGAATGATAAGGATCTCTTTTTTTCATCTAACCTGTCACAATGGTATGATCCTCACAAGATAGTTGCTACTACACATCATCCATACTCTGAGTCTGAATTGTCTTCATATGGGATCAAGATACTATGGAATATAGCTCAACCCTGGCAATCCATATTGAAAACAGAAGAATTTCCCATTTCTTGGGGACGAGTGAAATGTGTATTATGGTTTGCTGATATTAAGGATGATGCAATGGCAGAGCACAATCTTTTACAGAATTTCTTCCACTATCTTGCTGTCAGAATGTTGGCTGATGCCTTATATGATATGCATGTAATTATAACCATCAATAACATGAAATATGCACAGCTACAGGTATGATTAAGTTACCTATTGAATATTAATTATATGTTTAATGGAACAAGCTTTGTCTTATTGCTCAGTTTTTCTGGATCTTCAATACAAAAATATTTTGAGAAAGAATGACCATACAAGCAAAATATACAATAACATGACCGTACAAGCTGTGTTGTTTTTTATTTTTAATTTACATTGTTATTAAAATACTAGACCTAGAAGTTTTATTGACTTAATTTAGAGTGTTGCCTCTATGTTTCAATGGTTCCCTGTCTACCACATGTTTCATTTCCCTGTCTATCTTCATTTGCATGATTTGTGATCAAATAGTAATATAAAGGCTCATTATCAGTGTTGAATTTTTTTTTTTTGAAATATGCCTTTCAGGTGGAAAAATTGGCGAGGGAGTGTTTTTTCTTTCTTACCCAGTCATTTCCATTTGATGAAACAAGTTTTGGGAAGTTCTCAGGTTCCAGGGGAACTACAAGGCCCAAGCAGGTCTCTGTGCCAATCTCTTATGTTTTTCGTATGTATCCACCAGTTGGCATACAATTTGCGGACTATAATTAAGGCTGTAAAAGGATTCTGGCATACAATTTGCCTATGCAGCAGTGCTCCAGAATCCTAGACAATCACTGAAGGGATTTTGCTTGATTAGTGATCAAAGTGTGTTTATTATCTATATTAAGCTGTAAGAAGATTGTAGCATAGCTAAGTTGATTCATTATGATTCATTCTATTACATAGTATAGGTGTTATGGAAGTGATCGTTTGTGGTTTCTTGACTGTTCGTAGTTTTAGACCAAGATTTTTGACAATGTGAAGTTAAAGGAAGTGAAATTCACCTTTCTTTTGTTTCTTTCTTGTGCTTAAGTTCTGGTGCTTAAGTCTTGGAATGACCATGTATGTCTATCAACTTTCAAAGTATAACTTGTGTTGGTGAGGAAAGTGTAGTCCTACTTACAGAAGCTCAAGATGTATGAAAAGAGAGCGATGGCGAGAAAGGTGATACAGAAGATGAGAACAATGACGAAGGTGATACAGAAGATGACAACCTTGTAGTATTTGTTACAGCAGACTTGACGCATTACAGATCTGCATAAGGGGATTGTAGTAAGCTTATCATCCCTCATTTTTATTGGATCGTGTAGTCGTTTTGGCCTTGTATAGTTGCTTGGATGTCACGAACGAATCTGGATTTTGTCCTAAGGCTCCATCCAATCTTGTGCCATCCTTTTCTATCTTCAGATATGAGAATTTCTCTGATATGTTGGAGAGTCTCATGGCCACTTGAGACTTGTCTCGCGTACCAATTTTTATGAAGGATTGCAGTTGCAGACTTGCAGTTCTAGTACGTCAGAACATACCGTGAGGTTGCAGTTGGAAGGGGATGAAGAATGAAAAAAAGGAAGAAAAAAAAAAGAGAAAGCAGATGAGGAAGAAGACTGAAAAAGAGTTTGGAGTAAGGAGTGGAGACGAGAGGAAGCACTGGAGCAACCGGCAATGGGCGACAAACAGTAGGCATCAACCATGCAAACCGCTCCTCTTTGTGCTAGTCCTCCATCAAAGTTTTACAAAAGAAAGTGTAGTTCTTTGTGCAAAAATAGCAAAACTTTGATATGGATACTAGTATGTTGAATTTACCATGGTGATTCAGTCGTCTGACTCTAACTGCATTAAAAGTGCCTTGATATACTATTGTGATTCAGTTATCTTAATGAGGATATCCCGATGCTTAACAGATTAATTTTGGATGAAGCCTTTCTCAATAGCAATCATTAAGCGTTCCTAAGCCTTAACGCTAAAGCTTCACATTGGATGTTAGTCCTATCGAAAATATAGGATTGTCCTACAACAAGTAATCTCTTTGTGATCTAAAATAAGATCTTTATATTAAAAATGACCTTCAATTAAAAGTTTCAACAAAAAAAAAAGAGATAAATTCATTAAAAAGTCTTAATTTTTTTTTCCTTTGTGTATCAAAATGGGTTCCTTATCAAAATACTAATTTATTATCAAAAATAAATATTAACTAGAGTAGTATAAACAGTAAAACAATAAATTAATCACAAAATAAAACACCAAATTTTTTACATGAAAAACTCATCGCGAGAAAAATCACGGTACCGTAGTCTACTTCAAACCTCCACTATCACCAATAATAATAACAAATTTATAATAAGTCTTTTTCAAATAAATAGAGGATCATAATAACATCAAGAACATATCATCATTACCATAGATAGATTTCATTAAAGGAAATATTTAAGTATCACCAAGTGAGTATGTCAGAAAAGCATTTCAGAGAGGACAAATTGTAGATTGGCACCATTAGGATTGTAGAGCTTTTCACAAGGATTCTCCATATAAAATTTAGGCCAAAATCGATAAAGTTTTACAGCTTAATCGTCTAGTAAAAAACTCAAAACCTTCACTTTCTCTCCTTTTCTCTCTCTATTCTTTTTTTTCGTCACCACTATTTCTACCATTCACATGCCTCTCACACCGTGCACATCTCCACTTTCTTTTTCTTTCTTTTTTTTATTTTTTTAATAAATTAGATTTGGGCTCAATGCCCAAATCAATCAGTCCAAACCCACCTATAGACTGGACCCAATAATTCTCTCCCTCCACCTCATATGGTGACTGTATTGAGCCCACTCTTCATTAACATGCTTCAAGCTTCTCCTTAGGCAAAGACTTTGTCTATATGTCTGATTCATTCTCATTGGTATCATATTTTCCAAGTGTAATTCTTTCATCTCAAGCACATCACGAATTCAGTAATATCTTATATCAATATGCTTAGATCTAGAATAATATGTTGAATTCTTAAAGAGGTGAATGACACTTTGACTATCACAATAAATAGTATATCCTTTCTGTTTCAAGCCCAATTCCTGTAGAAATTTTTTCATCCACAAAGCTTTCTCGTAGGCTTCAATAATTGCTATGTATTCTACTTTTGTGGTTGATAGAGCAACGTAATTTTACAACTTAAAGTGCCAAGAGACTACTCCCCTTACAAACGTCATCAAGAACCCTGAAGTAGACTTCTTGGAATCAATATCACCTGTCATATCTGTATCTATGTACCCCTCTAGCATATGTTCAACACTTCCAAAACATAAACACAACTTGGAAGTACCTCTTAGATATCTTAATATTCATTTCACTGCTGCCCAATATTTTTTACCAGGATTAGTGAGAAATCGACTAATAACTCCAACTGCATGAGCTATATCTGGTCTAGTACAAACTATAGCATACATCAAACTACCTACCACATATGAGTAAGGCATTTTGGATATTTCTTCTTTTTCTAACTAAGCTTGAAATGACTTACAAATAGAGAACAAACAACTTTTGGCTTTACACATGTTGAATCTTTTCAGAACTTTTTCAATGTAGATCACTTGAGATAGCCAAATCTTCTTATTCTTCCTATCACAAAGAATCTTCATGTTATGTATTTGTTTTACCGATCCCAAATCTTTTATAGTAAAAGACTTATTTAGCTCTCTTTTAAGCTTCTCAATTTTACTATCATTAACATATAGTAAGAGAATAATGAAATCATCATCTAAAAACTTCTTTGTAAACATGTACAATAATCAGATGTAGTTCTATTGTACACTTAGCTCATCATAAAAGAATTAAATTTCTTGTATGACTATTTGGGTGCTTGTTTGAGTCTGTATAAGTTTTTTCTAAGCTTGCACACTAGATTTTCTTTTCTCTTAACTTCAAAATATTTTGGTTGCTCCATGTAAATTTTTTCTTCTAAGTCACAATGTAAAAATGCAGTTTTCACATCAAGTTGCTTAATATTTAAGTTCAAGCGGACAACCAAACCAAGAATAACTTAGATAAAGGATATTTTCACCATTGAGTTTTTAATGCAAGCCTGAATCCACTTTATAAACTATGCAAGAAAGCTATAGAGCTCTAAGAAATAAAAAAAATCCCAATGTACTGAGTCATAAGCCTAATGAAGATCAGTTTTCAAACTTATTCTTGGAGGGCCTTTGTTGAGATTATAGTTGTGCATGATCTCGTGGCACAAAGCTATGTTTTCATGAATTAATCATTATTTTAAAAAGGCATATCGATTTGCATCGCTAATGTCATGGAGTATCTTAGCCAACTTATTAGAGATAATCTTAGATATGAACCAACAGAGAACTTTACAAATTGAAAGAACTTGAAATCTTCAAAAGATTGAGGATTCTTATTCTTAGGGACAAGAATAAGAGATGTAATATTTACCTCTCTAAGTAGCTTCCCTAAGATGAAAAAATCATTAATAGTTGCAAATAACATCTCGCTCTATAATATGCCTGCAAGAGATATAAAAGTGAGCATTAAAGTCATCAACTCCCGAAGCATTATCTAGGTTAGATTTGAGAATAACCTCCTCAATCTCCTTAGGAGCAATGGGTTGCACAAGGGTCAATTTGGATTTATTTGATAGTTTTTGAACCTTCATAGGAGTGAAATGCATCTATGAGATAAAAAAGGGCTGAATATATTTTTATAATAGTTTGTAGCTTCTTTATGAATTTGGTCACTTTTAATCCATCAAAGAAGGAATAGAGTTATAACTCCTACAAGCATGAAGGGACCAAAAGAAGTAATAAGAATTTGCATCACCCAACTTTAGCTAAAGATCTATAGATTTCTATCTAAGCAATAGGTTCTTCAGCTTCAATAAGTTTACGTAGCTCAAAGTGAAAAGCCTACTCATGTTTACGAAGACTTTCATATATAGGGGAAGAATCAATGTCTTTTCGAATTAGATGCAATGGGTTTCAAATGGATTTCAAAGAGTTCTTACATTGCTGGTAGACGGTTCGAGACCAAATTTGAAGTCTTGCCTTATGAGATTTCAACATTTAAACTAGAATAAACATATGAGGAAAGGGGGTACGACCCTTGTGTCCAATAGAGAGTTCCAAACCTCGTCCACTACCTTCAAAAACTCCGGATGAGAAGTCTAATATTTGAAGAAGCGAAATCTCTCGGTACCCTTTTATAGTTTGCTATTATGAATAACAACCATGGCGTGTATTTCAAAATATCTAGAGGAAGAAACTATGTTTCTAAGTCAATAAAGCTAGAAATCTAATATTATTAATTAGAACATGATCCAGCTTGCACTTGATACGTTGCAACCACTTTATTTGATCATGTAATGCCTTTTCATTTTTAGGTCAAATAAGCCTAATTCTACAAGGTAATTCTAGATTTTAGTAATTTGTTGAGTCTGGAATAATGCGCTCACCCACTTTGTTTATAGGATAGAAAACTGTCTTAAAGTTGCCCATCATAACCCCTGGGCCTTGAATAGTTGTACAAGATTGGAGCATAGAGTCTACAATATAGAGACCATAGACTTTAATTTCAAATATTCTTATGAATGAAAAGTTAGAAATATTCTTATGAATGAATGTCCTTAAGAAACCAGTCATGATTTGATTAGAAGAATGCAATATATCAATCGATGAACGCAGATAAAGGATTTCAAATATACTAAATCCAACAAGAACCAAAATCTTAATTTTCTATGATATCTCCAATCTCGAAATAGGTTTTTAAAAATAGATTTGACTTTAATTTCTTGAATTCGAGGCTCCATAATAAAGAAGCATTCAATATAATATTCAGCAATAATAGTATCCCTAACAATTTTTTTATTTATAAGGGGCATTAAGTCCCTAATATTTTACATTCCAAAATTTATCATAAATAAAAAATGAGTTTAGAAGGTTTACTCGAGGGGGTCTTAAGTTAGCAACCCTTATCTTTTTCACACTCAAAACAATATTAGAAAACCCGCCACTGTCGAAGTGGTGATCATCCTCATTCTCATCTTCCACCATGGATAAAGGGAAAAAATCTGTTGATAGTATTCCTTGCACTAGGCATCTCTGCCACTCTGGTGGCTTATTTCTCACTATGGTCTCACTTTTATTAATTAATTATTGGATAGATATCTTCTAATTAATTTATAGAATTTAGGGTTTCAACTTCATAACTACTGGATTCAACAACATCAAGACATTGTTTTGGAACTCATATAGTTTTTGCTATAACTTTTGGATATTTTTTGGTTGCATGACGAAAGATATTGCATGAGGACATCTTGCAGGCTTCTAGTCATACTCAACCCTAATAGTGGTCATGCTTATCATTTAGAGCAATTCGAATAGTATATAATAATTCTTTACATGCAGAAACTTCAAGAAAAAAACTTTAGCAAAATCAACGCGCTCTCTTCTACTAGTAGGTTTATTCATAAATGAGGTTTTACTGATTCCACTAGCTATAAAAGTTAGAAATTTGAGAGTCCATATGAATAGAGGTACACATTATATAGTTTCGCCGGATAACAAATAAATTAATTTTTTTAGTTGAGCCTCATGATCTCAAGACGTAGAATAAGCAATCTATTATGAATATACCACGGGTCAGATTTCATAACACTCTGGTAAGATCATCTTGATTACCGAATCTAAAAATAAAGAATCTTGCTTCCATTGAAAATACTTTTATGGTCCCAATAAGTTTTCATATAGTGTTAATATATGATTCTTGATAGCATTAAAGGGTGGGCGAAACCGAACAAAAATATATAACCAGTGAATGTTTCCAAAATTCCTCCCCTTCATTTATCTCATCTTCGAAAGCTTTCATTTGAAGAACACTATCATAAGAGAAAACAATTTTTAGATTGGTGAGAGGATAAAAATGATAGCTCCAAGACTCATTACTAGGTCAATCAACATTTTCAATAGGAAGAATGGAGGATGAAGAAGAGATACCAACCTTGTCTAAGGGAGAGAAGTTTATTGATACCTTGGAATTAGCATTATGCGTAATCAGCTTAACACCGATTTGTTGGATCGAGTCCAAATGTGAAGGGGGATCCAAACCTACATTTGTTTGTATGGCTCCTCTTACTAACCAACGTAGGAATGAGTCCCCCACATGTGGTGAAATTGCTAACCAATGGAGGGAAAGCTGCATGTAGTCGAGGAGGAAATTGCTCATTGATTGCGTCCAATCATGCTTGTTGCCAAATCTTCTACATGGATTGTCGAATCGTTGGAATTCACTACTAAGCACTGGATTTGAGGCACTACCAATCAATATCATGTTTGGCTGAAACTACTATCGAGGCTATTCTAGGATTTTGAATCATGGGTGTGGGAGAGGAAACTCACCGTGTGGTCTCCTCGTTATAGATGTGATTCCATGATCAATCTCCTTTAGTTGTGATTCTTTGAAGAAAATATGGGAAGAGGACTCTATCACACACGAGGCCTCCATCACCTTCTAGATTGGTTGACACGACTATATGGAAGGAAAGAGTACAATTCCATCACATTTAAAGGAATGCTTATGATCAAAATAAAGTTTTCACCTTTAGCCCCCTCAATAGGAAGACATGTAGAGAGACTTTACCTCAAGATAGATCAATTTCTCTAATAGAATCCTAAAACCCTTTGAGAGTGGAGAAATAGCATGACCCTTATCATCGTGAAGGAGGCAACGTCTTATCATCGAGATGGAGAGAGGGAGTCAAACCCTAGTATAACTTCTCTCTCATAAAGCCTGATAAACCTTATATTCTCTTTTTTTTTTTTTACTTTTTACTATTAATAATAATATCAATTTCTTTGTGTTTTATTGCTAAACTGAAGCTCAAGGTGCTATATATAAGATGCTTACATCAACTAAACAATTTGGCATTGCTTTCTTCTAAGTGCACCCCTTATACCAACGATTAGCTTAAGTACTAAACGATAAAGGTGTTCGGTTACAAGACAAAATCCTATCAATGAATGCTTACTTTTGCCATAGTGGTCATGTTCGTCAAGTGATAGTGCATATTTATGCATTTGAGATCTACAATATTTCTTTATCATTTCCATTTCTCGACTCCCTAAAATTTTGGAAATTTCTATTATTTTTTTAATTAGTTGCACGAGTGTAAATAACAACCAATACAGTGGATCATTCTATTATTTACCTACTAGAATCTCACCTATTTGCCTTGCATAGGAATTTGGCATTTCCTTGCGAGTCTGCTATCAGGTTGAAGCTTGTCATACAATTTGTTATATCATTGATTAACCTATGGTCAAACCATGATATTGGGATTATGGCTTGGATCATGTTGATAATGCTTATTATTGACAAAGTGTTAGAACCGTTGCTGATTCTAAACTTGGGGTCGATCTCTTTAGGGGATCAGTCTCCTTGAAACTCTATAGGGGTTCCTCCCTCCAAGTTGCTACTCAAAGGCTACAGAAAAGATTCATCTATTGCTTATCAAAAGAGGAGGAATACATGGCTATTTATAGGGCTTCTAAACCCTAACTCCTAATAGGACTCCTACTCAAGACTCTTACTTCTAACCAACTCCTAATAGGACTCCTACTCAAGACTCATATTCCTTTAAAACTCCTAATTCTTCTCTAAGAAGCAACCTCCTAATCCTAGCCGACCTCTTCACCTCTTTAATAGGGGTCGGCTTAGGTAAGTTTTACATGAATGTCCCTCTCAATTAGGACTCTCCTAGCTAGAGTCCTAACAGACCCGTCCTCTTCAAATCAGCCTTGTCCTCGAAGTTGACGATTTGGGAATTTGATCTTCAAGTCATCACAGTTCGCCCAAGTGGCTTCTGTTAGTAGGTTCGCCCACTGTATTAGCACTTCAGTAGTAGGTCACCATCGTCGAGTCACGATCCATTGATCAATAATGGCACTTGGTCGAGTTTGGAGTTCTCCTTGGGTAGTCATATTTGGTGGGTGGCTTT
>LVTN01000179.1:106828-149435 GCA_001649415.1 Musa itinerans
TTTGTTAGAACCCTTGCAGATTCTAAACTTGGGGTTGATCTCTTTAGGGGATCGGCCTCCTTGGAACTCTATAGGGGTTCCTCCCTCCAAGTTGCTGCTCAAAGGCTGCATAAAAGATTCATCTATTGCTTATCAAAAGAGGAGGAATACATGGCTATTTATAGGGCTTCTAAACCCTAACTCCTAATAGGACTCCTACTCAAGTCCAACCAACTCCTAATAGGACTCCTACTTAAGACTCTTACTTCTAACCAACTCCTAATAGGACTCATACTCAAGACTCATATTCCTTTACAACTCATAATTCTTCTCTAAGAAACAAACTCCTAATCCTAGCCGGCCTCTTCACCTCTTTAATAGGGGTCGGCTTAGGTATGTTTTACATGAATGTCCCTCTCAATTAGGACTCTCCTAGCTAGAGTCCTAACACAAAGACCAATTGGCTTAATAATATTATTCATAAAGTAGAGTTGCATAAATTTCAATGCCTATCATTCTATTGTCATTATTTTTAATAAATAAAATACTTTTTTATTATATTAAATAATATACATATCACTTATACATAGATTCAAACTTAAAATTCATCACTTGTGCAAGGGATACACTAACCCATCGAATGGCTCAATAGATACCATTCTTTTATCGTTGTTGCTAAGTTGTTTCCACATGAATTTTAAAAGTTCATGTGGTTATTTTCATTTAGTTGCTGATCTAATTTAAATGTGCATGTCTAGTTGGTCCTAACCGAGTAACAAATTCTCAAATCCTTAAAATGTGTAGGATCAAATGCAAAAATCATTAAGTACAAACACTACAAATAGGGTCATTGAAATGGTATCGACCCAAACAGTGGAGAATTTATAAATTTATAAAAACTTCATTCATTTATGACAAATATATTTTATTCTTATTTAAATTTAATTGATATACCAAGAAACTAGGAGAAAAAAAATCCTAAAATAGAATTTTTTTTTTAATTTTAACTAAAACAAAGTTCAAAAAGGTAGAAGCAAGATTTAGTAAATTTGATAGTAAATTTGAGAATAAATTTATTCTGGTTATTTATAAGGTATATTGCACTAGATATTTGGAGAAGAAATTATCCTCTAATTTATTCAAGTAAATTATCTTCAAAAAAATATATAAGTCTACTTTCATATAAAGTAAGTTTCATATAAATTAGAGTTATTTATAGAAAATTATAAATAATTGAATACGGATAAGTCTCTATTTAGCAGAATTTAAGAGATCAATTGAAATTAATCTTTGGATAGATATTTGTACTTCAAATTACTCAAATAAGATATTAATAGAAAGATATAATAGTCATGTTTTAATAAAAGAAATTATGCTTAAATCAGAATTTTATATAGATCATTATAACCGCAGATAGGTTAGATTGTTTTGTCTTTGTTTAATATAATTCAAGTACTCAATTAAAATAGAAGTTTGAATAAGTATTTATATTTTAAATCATTCAGACAAGATAATAAAAAAAGATTCAAGAGTCTACCTTCTAACAAAAGTAATTTTGCTTAAATCAGAATTTTGCTCAAAATGTTATAGTCAAAATAATATAGGTGGGTCAGGATTCTCATAAATCCAAGAATAGTAAATTTGTAGCTCAATTAAGTTTAATGCTATTAGAAAGTGAAAAATTCTATAAATTATCCATAAATAAGAAGGAATCCAAGATAAAAAAACACTGTAGGATTAGATAAAACACTTGTCTTAGAAACAACTAATCCTAAAGGTGTTAAATTAGTCTAAAATTCTCAAGCCAAGGCAACCCTTCTCCTTCAATTCCTTTTCTCTTCTCTAGTCCAAGGTAAATCACAACAAATTTCTAATTTGATTTTTTTTTTTTTTACTTTTCTTCTTTAATTATTTAGATTTAGCTTACACAAAATGTTACAATATGGCAAGCATTCAACAAAAAGTTATAGACATAAAAAATATAAGTATGGGTGGCACACTCCTTATGTTAGTTCGTAACACATGTCCTCTACATTCTCCTTTTTTTTTTTCATTGTTTTTATATTTTTCTCCTTCGCTAACTTAATATGAAAACTTTTACGAATTCTATTTAAATTCTTATGATTCACAATTAGATCCCTAGCAATAAGCTTTAAAAATAAAATTATTTAATATAAAAATTTATTAAATATATTATCTATTAAAATAATAAAAAATTATGGATATCATGAATAATTAAAAAATAAAGGATATTATAGGTACTTATCAATATGGCAAGGGGCCAAATATATTCGAAGGGCCAAATACGGCAAGGGGTCGAAACAAAATCAAACCTTGAGAATTAGTATTGAGAATATAATAAACAGTTGGTTACAAATTACTAATAGGAACATGAATTTAAATGTTATAGGCATAAATAGATAGTAGAGGAAGTTGTTGTTTGCATTCAAAAATATGAAAACTAATCATTGGAATTATATAATTATAAAAATTATTCTATAGTTCATTGAAAGCGGTGAACTTTTATTGTTTAGGTTCTATAATTAAAAATTTGTTCCAAAATTTATTAAAAAAAATTAATGCTTTCATTAAGAATAAAAATAACTAAAAAAATTAAATTAGGAGAAATTTAATTGGTAAATAGAATAAATTCAGATTCTGTAAAAATAATTAGCATAAAAGTAGGGAAAATCCAAACAATATGAAAAGTTAAATATAATATTGACAAGCAAAAAATAACATATTATAACTTTAAATTTCTAAATAATGAGCAAAACATTGTATTAAAAACTGAAGGAAAATTGAGAGATAGATTATAAATACAAAAATGATGGTTTAAAATTTTGATTAGTCTTTAATATTGTTGATTTTTTTATTAGAAATATTTTATTTTATTATTTTACTTCATTATTCATACCTCATGATAATTTTAATTTGTTATTCTTTTGAAACTCGATCATCATATCCCTCTTGTGCAGTTCGATCAATCTAATTTGATCCTAAATATTTTTAATAGCAGTCATGATATTCAGATCCAATTTATATGTGAAATGACTTGAATAATAGAAATAATGAAACATTACAGCACGTAACAAAACATGCACATTTTCCTTGATAGTCCCATTATTTATTCTGCTTATATTCTTATTTTCTTAGGATGCGGTAGAGGGCAATCAGATTTTACACTAAAACTTGGCTTTACTTAGTTGCTTGGGTTTGCTAACCAAGTTAGTCAAATATCCCTATGTTGAGTTACTTAGTCTTGTTGACCACAAAGGATCCTTTTTCATTTTCTTCGCACCATCGAACTGTTGGGATACCACTAGTATAATCACTTTCCAAATGCTGTCTAAGATATTATCATATCATCATCATCATCTTATGTATACAGACAGGTTTAAGGCATCCGATTCTATCGACTCCGGTAGAGAAGCAAGTGGCTTAGGGATGTGTGTCTTGCTTTTCGCCAATCGGTAATAACTCTTAAAATTTGAGCCCATGTCTTTACACTTTCATTTTCTATAGCAAAAAATCATGTATTTTGATTTTAACCAATGTTTTTACTAAAACATGTTTGAGGGGCTGCTTTTTAGATTTAATCTTTGCACTAACTAGTACTCAAAGGTTATTCTGGGCCCTATTTTAGTGACTTGACTTTTGTAGTTAGTTCCATATCTACATATTGATGTGAATGTACTCATTTCTGCAGTAAACCTTTGTCATTTAAGTACAATCAATTAACCTATGTGCCCAAAAACAGGTCAAAAAAAACACGTCTCTATTACTTGGTGAAGGTTAGATCAAAGCATCTTTCATAACACACCAACATAAGTCATGTTCTCCTTTCAATAAATATATGTAAAGGTTGATTCAAATGCCACTCAAACCAATATGTCTATGCTACCAGACAAGGAAATAAGATTTAGCCCCAACTTTGTTAGGAAATACCTAAAACGAACCCTAACTCAATGAAATAATTATGTTACCATACGACACAATATATAAGGACTAAACTTCTTGCTACAAACTACTACAAGTGAATAATTTGAATATTAAGCTTTTTGATTTGCATTGTCTTGGAGATAAACCAAATTATGAAAGCCTATCAAATTTAAGACTACATAGCTTACATAAAAGTTGAGCACAAGGGCCAATTGAGATAGCACTACTCTCCAAAATGCTAAAAGTTTCTTAAAAGACCTCAATATTAAGATTGCCAAGGTCCTTGCAAGCTACAGAGATACAACTTGAGTGCATAGAAAACATCTATCTAGCCTAAATTATTACATTAAACCATATATCTATCTAGTCCTACATTTTTTTTGCAGCTAAATGGCAAAGGCCAAAACAAAGTATCTATCAGTTTAGATATGGATGAAATTTCTATAACATTCTGAGGATAACACCATGAAGGAAGGGTCTCAGAAGGAAGTAAAGCACAGTGTATGGTCCAAAGGAGTGCAAGGGATGATCAGGACAAATAAGTGCAAGGGTTAACCGAGATAATTTAATATATAATTAATTCTCTATCACATTCATGTAAATTCGACGGGAGAAGAAAACACGGCAAAAAAGGGTGTTGGGTTTTGGAGATCCAAAATATAATGGCATGGCTCGTGACAAGGGACATGGTCTTGGAAAGGTACAAGTCATATAAGGGGACATGGTGTGTCTCGACAAAGTAGTGCAGGATAATGGGAGACGGAAGGAAGGTGCATGACAATTAAGTAAATGAAAGGATAGAAAGCACGACACACAAAAAGTCATTGATTATTTTCTGATTTTAAGTTGGAGACAATTCTCTGATACAACAATAGTCTTACATTTGAAAATAAATAATAAATTAATATTTATTAGGTAAATGTCATGACTTGGTAATTCTTATTCATGTCAGAAGCATCAAAATAAATCTAAAAGATAGATATGTGAAAGAGAAAGAGCATCACCGTAAAACAACATCAATATATTAAAAATCAGATACAAAACTGGATAACCTATTGATTGATTAGATAACATCAAAGCTCAAAGATGTTACTTCTTTTCTATCATTATTCCTAGTGATACCGTCGCCGATAACTAGAGATTTTTACGCCTCAAAATGTGTATATTTTGAGCCAATAGTATATACCATGTATGTCCCAAATGAAATAATTAAAACGTTAAAAAATACATGACGTAAGGGATATGATTGGTGTAAACATAAAAATTATAATCATATTTATATTATGTAAAAAAAATTAAAACACCATAAATTTTTATTTGATTTGCAAGCATATTATCGTTCAATCCGAAGGAAACAACGATACTGATATGCAAAGAGAACTAGACTCGTCTTCTCCTCTTTTCTTATCTTTTACAAAACTACTCTAAATAATGGAATAAATACTAAAGAAAAATGAGAGAAGATATATAATCTCCCAATGTATATTATAATATAATATCATGTATTGAATTCCTAAGATATCCTATCTAGTTATAAATGAGAGTAGATGGTCTCTGATAAATAATTAAAAGAGTCCCTCTTATCGATATTATCTCATGATGAATCATATCATAATTAGACTTCCTTCTAATTGGTCGATACCTATAATCAAAATCTGATTAGATCTATAATATATCTTATATAATTAAATAGAACCACATAATCTAGTATTCTCCTACTTCAATTAATTGATAAGACATAAAATATTTAAAATTAAAATAAATAAAATAAAATTTATTTAAGAAATATTTTACTTAATTATATTCTAAGACTTAAAAAAATATTTTACATATGCACATAAATTTTTTAAAACAAGCCAATAAGATCAATAAACATAATAATCATTAGGTACTTTATGACATAATACATAGAACTATAAAAATACTTTCGAAAAGAAGACTACTGTGATATGTAATAAAGTATCTTCAATGACTTGATAAGTATGATCATACCAAGTCGTAAGATAAGGTTGTATAGTTATAAAACCTGATTAGTGGCATCTAAATATGCCATAAAATTAATTTCTATTATTGATAATATAATAATATACTACTTTATATTTTTTCTTATAAATTGATATTTCAACAAATATAAATATTAAATGTAAAGTGGACTTCTTGTTATTGAGGTAATTTACAGAATTAATATATAAAAATATTATTATCTCAAACTTATCTAATTTCATATATATAGTATATAATCTTTCGTCCCTTCTAGATATTTATTATTTTCTTTGTAGTTTCTTAGTGTTTTATTCCTAGGTAACTCTAATATCTACATAGTATTCAATCTACAAAATTGATATTTGGTTTTGCATCGACATGAGCATATAATAGATTTTCAATTGTGTATATATAAGTAATAATTTTTTATTTGATTTTTTAAAGTCATTTTGAAAACACTTGCTTTGATTAAATTTTTTATTTTTGTCATTTGTTGAACAAAGTTTATACTAAGATCCACACACAGGTTATCCTCTAGGACTATTCTATACTTGTGAGTTTCTATATCCGTTCAATCATCTTAAGGATATGTTTTTGAACCGATATCCCCTTAGTCATCCTAGCATGGAAAAGACTCTTAGATATCTCATATTGTTGAGTTCTTTTCTGTTCCTTAAACAATTTACGTATATATAGGAGAATAGATCTAGCATCCATCTTTTCATATTATCTTTGTAACTCGAGAGTCATAGGTCCAACATATAACACTGAGAAAGAGTGGAGTCATCTATATACTTCACATAACGAGCAATCTTATCCTCGCTTGCCCCTTCCTCGGGTGTGGGCATTACTATATCAAGGATATATGTGATTTTCTCCACCGTGAGAATGATTCTTAGGTTATAGAGTCAATCCGTATAATTTTGACTAATAAGGCGATTCATATCAAGTATGCCGCGTAACGGATTTGAAAGCGACATTTTCTGAAAATAAACATGTAGCAGAAATAAATAACATGCCGACTTTGCAAAAATTAAATAATTAAGATAAAGACTTCTATCTTAATCTACTTCTACTATTTTTTCGTGAATCACACAACTCCCTCGGATATGTGAATCAGAGATCCCTAGCGGGTCTCTAGTGGGGATCGGGATCCAATCGGCATTTCAACGTAATCTCGAGGGACTCGACCAATCATGTTGAGCCCAAAAAGTTAGACAACTCTTGCCAATTACGACTCTTTGTAATTCTCATCATGTTTGGCCTTCGAACCATTATAATCTCAAGGGACTCGACCAACCATGATGTCCAGTTAAGTCATCACCATCGTTACAAGATTAGTTTGATTCGATGATATGCCCTCGAGAGACTTGACCAAGCATACAATATCCTCAGGTCATCGGTGACATCTTTATATCATAGGCAAGATCTCGAATCGCGATATAGGTGAGCCTTGAGGAACTCGATTAACTCAACCTACGTCGGGAATCAATTTCTCCCTATAACAATGGAATGTCATTTTGGTCAATCTAATTGCCTCACGTTTACCGATTTAATATTATCGAGAGAGGAGATTTTGATTCGGTCTCCTATGACACGTCACATATATACATATTTAATATATATCCACAACGTATGCAAATATATATACATACGTAGTATGTGTATAAGTAATCACATATCACATGAGCAATCACACCACATGATCATGGACCACGGCCTAATGTAATCAAGCCTGAGATAGTGGACCCAATCACTCACATCATGATCTATGTGTGCTTCAATGCATCTTCATGCCTTATGATTGTCCATCTTGTCCTCATCAGTTTTGTTGGCATTTCGGTGTATCTTCATGTGTCGCGATCGTTCATCTCAACCTCGTGGGTCCCACTATCATCTTTACGCTCTTGCTACATCTCCTCATATAATTACAACATAATCACAAGCACGCAGGCCCGACAATGTGCTAGTCATAGATGCCCTACAAGTCAATCATGTGAGTGATAGCACGTGTGACATGACATGCACTCTTTTTACTTATTATTATGATGATGATAGCACGTGTGATATAACATGATAGCACGTGTTTCATACATTCTCTCAAGTCAATCAAGAGAGAAAGAGTTCTCCAAGAAAATCTGATTAGAACGAGACTCAAGTGGAAACTGTATGAGCCTGATGGCATCATGCCCGGTATACAGTCTTTGGGATATTAAGTGGATGAGGGACCATAAATACATAGTAACTAATGACAGATAGGTCCAAAGGATTGGATTCCCTTGAATCATTTAGAGATTACGGCGTAGTGGCCTAGTACATCTGTAGTCGATGAGTCGAGTGAATTATTATGGAGATAATAATTCACTGAGCCAAAAGGAGTTCTAATAAGTATGACTCACGGCCAGCTCGATATTGGGCCTAGGGGGTCACACACATATGGTAGGTGTTGCGACGAGTAGAGGTTCGGATATGAGATATCCGCTAGAGCCCCTATCTTAATGGATATCTAATAAGGCCTTGGATTTTATAGATGAGATCCAATAAAAGCCAATGAGAGATTATTGGGCAGAGACCCACTAATCTAAGAGGCTTGGGTAGTTGGATAGAGATCTAGTACCCAATATGGCAGGATCCATTAAGATTAAGTTAATAAGGGGCCTCTATAAATATGAGGGAACTAAAGGGTCACAGACTTGGCCTCTTTTAGCTGCCACCTCCTATTCTCCTCTTTGTTCCTCCTCCTCAGCCAACAGCCCCTATTTGGGGCATGTGGAGATTTGGGTAGCGATTCGAGGAGCGTCTTTACAACTCTTACCATATAGATCACCGCTAAAGAGGATGACAGTTGACCTCATTCATCATCTCTCATAGATCTATAGGAATTAAAGGATATACGATCTTCCTAGATAACACAACTATCTCACATGTGATTTTGGTTTCATAGGTTTTTGCACACCAATCTTCGCATAACGATGAAACTTTTTTGTGAAAATTTAGGATTTTTTTTTGTTCTTCTGCTGCGCATGTAATGTCGCCCCCTATATATTTTTATAGTGATATCAGAGCCAGGTTGTTCATGCAAAGATTAGTTTTTAAACTACATGTGTTGTGTTTTAGAAAGGCTTTTAACATCAAAATTGTTGAGCAAAGGTGAAAAAGAGCAACAGCCTTGGTCGAGAGCTCCCAAGTGATGTCTCAGCCACCTGCAACAAGGCACCTACGGCTAGGGGCCGTAGGCAGTGACCATCTGCCCGCAGTGGCAGCATATGCGGGTAGGCCGACTACGTGCAGGTGTTGCACTGCCTGCAGGCGAGCCGCCTACGGGCCTTGAGCTCGCGAGCAAGCCACTTGTGGGTGGCGCTCGCCCGTAGGGGCAGCACCGCCCGCAGGCAAGCCGCTTGCAAGGGCGACGTTGCTCGCGAGCATATCACTTGCGGGCAGGGGCGCACCCGCCCACAAAGGCTACCACCCGTGAGGCAATGGCAGTCGCAACACAGCAAAGCAAAAGGAGAAGGGAATTAGGTTTTTGGATAAAAGATAATTTTGCCCCTTTGAATTTTAAAATTTTCGAGGTTTAATTAATTTTAAAATTTTAAAAAATTTAAAAAATTCCCTACGTATCTCGAATTTTAGAAAAATATTAGTTAAATAAAAGGTTTAATTAACTATTATTATTTATCTAGTAGTCTTATATAATGATATGTATATGTATGATGTAGATGGATGATTATGGACCGTGTGATGTGATATATGTGTGTGATGTGATCATTATTATTATTATTATTATTATTATTTAGGCCTACGAGACTCTATTTTTTTCTCATTTATTGTTGGGCTTACGTAATTGTGATTATATCGTAATTACACGAGGAGGCACAGCGGGAGCATGGAGGCGATAACGAGATCCACAAGGCCGAGACGAACAATCGCGATGCATGGAGATGCGCCGAGATGCCGACGAAACCAACGAGGTCGAGATGGACGATCACAAGGCATGGAGATGCACCGATGCATACGTAGATTGTGATGTGAGTAATTGGGCTCATTGGCTCAGCCTGATTATATTAGGCTATGGTCCATGATCATCTGATGTGATTACTCATGTGATGTGTGATTGCTTATACACATACTAGATATGCATATATATATTTACATGCGATGTAAATATATATTAAATATGTAAATATGTGACATGTCATATTAGGAGACTGAATCAAAATTTCCTCATATGATAATATTAAGTCGGTAAACGTGAGACAATTAGATTAACCCACATGGCCTTCCATCGTTATAGCAAGAAATCAAATCCCGACGTAGGTTGAGTTGGTCGAGTCCCTCATGGCTCGCCTATATTACGATTTGAGATCTTGCCTATGATATGAGATGTCACCGGTGACCTGAGGACATGATATGCTTGGTCGAGTCTCTCGAGGGCATATCATCGAATCATGTTGGGAAATCTTGGGGGTGACATCACATGTGCAGTGGAAGAACAAGAAAACAAAATCCCATATTCCCAAAGAGATGTTCGTCGTCGTGCACAGATTGGTGCGCAAAATCCACGAAACTTAAGACTGCGTATAGAGTAGATTGTGTTACCTAGGGAGATCGTATATCCCTGTTTCCTTGTAGATCTTTAGGAGAGGGTGAAGGAGGTCAAGCGTCCTCCTCTCTAGCGGTGGTCCACACAGCATGGCTGCGACGACGCTCTTCAAAACTCCAAACCTGCTCTGAGGTGGAGAGGGGGAGGAGAATAGGAGAGGCAAGCAAAGGCTAGCCTATGAGGCTCTGAATCCCTCCTATTTATAGAGGTCCCCTATCAAACCCTAATGGATCCTCCCCTAGTGGGTATTGGATCTGCATCCAATTACCTAAGCCTTTTTAGATTAGATAATCTCTCATGGGCTCTTATTGGATCTCGTCCATGGGATCCAATAATTCAGGGGGTTATTGGATATCCAATAAGACAAGGGCTTCGGCGGATATCTCATATCCGAACCTCTACTCATCGCAATGCCTACCATATGTGTGTGACCCTCTAGGCCCAATATCGAGCTGGCCGTGAGTTATACCTGTCAAATCAGACTCATCTTGTAATGACTTAACCGTTATGACCAAAATCGACACTAAGAGAGGGGGTGAATTAGTGCTTCGATAAAAACCTCAACGATTCAAAAACTTTTGTTCGATGAAAAAAACGTGTTAGAAAAGTTGAAAGTGTGCTTGACTTAGAATAAGTGCAATAAGCAATTAAAGTAATATCAATAACAATGAAAAACAAAACAGAAATGTAAACCGAGTTTTATAGTAGTTCAATCGTCATGACCTACGTCCACTCCCATTTCCTCCTTTATTGAGGCCATCGGCATCAATTAACGGACTTCCTTCAATGCGCAAAAGACCAACTACCCTCTTATAACTCTTTTCTCCCTTTCATAGGTTTAGGAGATAACATTCACAACCCACTCACCCCTCTTTTAAACTAAAGTCAACACTTAGAGCTAGAGGAGGGGAATTCTCACAAGATTACAATAGTGTTTTCCCTAATTTTTTTTCTCAGTTGATGTGTTCACTAGAATGAGTGGGGTTTTTATAAGCCCCAAATGGATTCAAATTTGGAGCCAAAACTATCTCATCCTGAGTTTTCGGGGTACTAGCGGTACCATCGCTAGTATTGGGTGGTACCATTACCTAACAAACTAACAACTAGCGGTATCATCGCCTGTCAGTCTGACACAAACGATACCACCGCTCAGTCTGACACTGACATTGAGCGATACCACCGCTTGACATAGTCTTGAAGACTGTGTCTGGGTGGTACCACTGCCCAAACAACCTAAGAGGTCGAGTCCCAAGCGGTGCCACCGCTTGGGCCAGTTATGGGTCACTGAATGGGCCTTCCTCTTGGCCCAAAATAGCCCCAATTCAGGCCCAATTGGCCCATAATTGAGTTGGCATTGTTTTATACCAACACCGACTCAATTAGACCTAAACTAACTCGATCTAGGCAAATTATTACAAAGCACGAATTATATGTTGTCCGGCATGTCATTGGTTCTTCCGGTGTTTCGCTGATCCTTCGGCGCATCGTCCTCTCCTTCAGTGTATTGCGCAATCAGCATGTTGACTGTCGTAACTTCCAATCTCCTTGGCGCAATATCCGATCCTTCGACCCGATTCCCGAACTCACGGCACGAAGTCCTTCTATCGGCATGTCGACTGATCCTTCGGCCCAACGTCCAATTTCCTTACATGTTCAACTCCGGCTCAACGTCTGATTCCTTCTGCTTCAATCAATTTGCCTTTCCTTGATCGAAGCTAGTCCTGCGTCACTCAAAACGCATATTAGATTACAAACTCATCAATTGATTTCATCATCAAAATCCTAGATTCAACAATCTCCCCCTTTTTGATGATGACGATCAATTAATGACGGAGTTTAAACTAAACTCCCCCTATCAATATGTCATATTGATATAAACTTTGAATTCATAAAATCATGACTATTTCATCATTGCATGCATCATGAATATTGAAAAAACCAATTAATCACATAATTGCATGCATCTTAAAATCATCAGTATTTCATGACATATTCAAAGTACACCATGCATGATCATCATCATAACTTCTCCCCATTTGTTATCAACAAAAAGGAGAATTGCAACTAGCAAGTTTTTGAAATATATAAGTCAGTAAGATAGTAAGTTTTGAATATGCAAGCTAGCGAGTTTACGAGATATGAAACTTAGCAAAATTTTGCTTCTCTTGAGATTGCAAGATAGCAATTCTTGCTTCTCTTTTGAGATAAGTTTATAAGTTTTGTTTCTTGATATGGGCAAGATATCATGTTTGCTTTTCTTTGTGATGTTTAAGCTAGCAAGTTTTTGAAAAAGAATGTAAGATAGTAAATAATAAGTTTTACATCATTTTAGAACATGCAAGCTAGTAAGTTTTAAAGATATGTAAGTCTAGTAATTCTTTGCTTCTTGAGATGGGCAAAATAATACTTTTGCTTCCTTTTGAGATGTGTAAATCTAAAGATAGGCAAAATAGCTTCTATTTTTTAGATATGCAAGTCAGCAAGTTTTGTCTTTATTTGAAATGCGTAAGCAATCTTTCTCCCCCTTATTATTATCAAAAGGAAGGGTATTATAAATATTTTTCCTTTTTATCAATTTTCAATCATGACATAAGGTATACAACCAATACAAAAGAATTGTATATATAAAAATCATGACATGAAAGATATCAATATCAAAGATAATGAAGAATCAAGTCATGATTCATTTTGAGTCTCTTCTTTTGTAAATAGCAAAAAGAAATCTTAGGAGATCAAATATTAGGCAATCTTTAAAGAAATTCTTAAGTCATCAATTTTGAGAAATCATGAGAAAAATCATGATTCATAAATATTCTTTTTAACAAAAGGAAACATAGGAGAACATAAATCTTGATTCATAAAAAAAATTTCAAGTATCACATTTTGATAAATCAAGAATTTGATATAGATAAAACCCATTCAAATTCAAATCATCAAATAATCAAAATCACTTTCAAGAGATTCAAATGATATAAATAGATTTATCAATTTCTTATTAAAAAATTGATAAGATAAAGAGAAAAAATTTCAAAATACATTCCTTTTTTAGTTGTTTCAATTCATGTGATTGATTTTATATCAGCATATGCTTAAGTTTTTTTTTTTAATGTCAAAACCATACATCATATTTAAAATAAAAAAATAAGATTCATCACAAAAATCATCCAGAGTTCAAATCATCATGCATAATTAAATGATTAATTCATCAAGCATGATTTCATTAAACATAAAGTATTTTTAATCAAAATCATTTTGTTTCGACTAGTGAGCTTTGAGCATTCACTATCGAGATATCATTTTTGCTCCTAGCTTTTGATTGTAAATAT
This sequence comes from Musa itinerans, assembly GCA_001649415.1. Classification (NCBI taxonomy): domain Eukaryota; kingdom Viridiplantae; phylum Streptophyta; class Magnoliopsida; order Zingiberales; family Musaceae; genus Musa; species Musa itinerans. Next base: position 120,662 of record LVTN01000179.1, read on the forward strand.
TTCTATAAGAAAGATGGATTTGCTATAGATACCCATTTGACTTTGGGTCTCTCATAGTTGAATCTACTTATCTTATTTTTTAACAAAAGGTCATTTATGGTTTCTTTAGGAACTCAAACTAATTTATACAAGTCATATCTTTTAAATGAACAATTATATCATGTCTACCATAAAAATTATATTTGTTTTCAAGAGAAACATTTAATGTGAGTCTTTTAACAAATGTGATTAGCTTTTGTTGAATATTACTACTCACAAAGTCAATTCTTCTTTTCTACTCTTATCGACAAAAATCGTATTTAAAGATTTACTATCAATTTTAAATTTATCTAACGTTTGTTGTAATAATAAAATTTTCTTTTTGCATGAATATAAAGATTTGGCATCTCTCTTTTTGCATGAATCTCGTAAGATGAATATTGTGTATATTTAATTTTAAAAATTACAAATATGAAATGAGTCCTCCAATAGACTATCTCTTTTCTTAATTTTTTTATTTCCTAATTTTTGTTCTTCACATTCTCTTTATCAACCAATGGCAAACAGGATTACTGTGACACCCTTTTACCTCCCTATAAATGGATCCGAAGTTCAAAGAGACTTGTCGGTCACTAAAATTTGCATCATGATGATAAAGTGGATTAATTATATTCGGTCCGATAGCCCTGTTTCACAGTGCATGTAATCAGATTGACCCATTCAAAGGCAACACACATAATTACACTGAAAATAATAAGCCACTCGCAAAAACCCTCACCCTATTTATGTCAGTTCAACCCTATCTTTGAGAACACAGGGGCGTAGAAAATCACCTGAATCGACCCTCAGAACCATTGGGTTTTGCCTCCATAAGAGCTTAAAACATACAACCCTTCCAATGAGAAAAAGTGGTACAAGCCATTGGATGAATTAAAAAAAAAAAAAACCTAGACTGAGACCCTTTTGACCACATGAAAAACTTGAATTGAACAATGCTAATCAATTACACAATGAGACAATAGGGCAGCATGTAACATAGAAGGAAACCATCTTTCTAGCTTCCTAGGAGAGTTTTGCAGGCATCAACATAATAGTGTCACAGGTAAATAAAAACTGTGTTGCGTCAAGTTTTGACAGCAGTATAAAGTTACATGACTTGATGTAACATCATTAGTAAACCAATGACAATGGTGCTGATCAGAAGACCAGTTTTTGCTAAAGCAGGATTCATGAGGTTTTGATGTTCTACCAACATGTCAGAATAGACAACAGTTGATTAACCTCACAATATCTAAAGAAGATAAACTAACCACATGCAATCCCAGACCTACATGTGTTATCACAGTTCCAGCCAAGTCAGGAAGTAGCAATTTAAGAAACCATTAATAATACTTGACATGCTTTCCATACTGTGCCACTTAAATATCCTACAATACAATACATTGTTGAACCCATGTCCAAATAACATAACTTCAACTAACATGTCAGAATAGACAACAGTTGATTAACCTCACAATATCTAAAGAAGATAAACTAACCACATGCAATCCCAGACCTACATGTGTTATCACAGTTCCAGCCAAGTCAGGAAGTAGCAATTTAAGAAACCATTAATAATACTTGACATGCTTTCCATACTGTGCCACTTAAATATCCTACAATACAATACATTGTTGAACCGCATGTCCAAATAACATAACTTCAACTTCTTAATAAAAAAGGCATACCAGAATAACCTATTATCATGCTTAATATTTGCATCAGATCATAATAGAACCAGAAAACAAAACTAGTAAGAAAGCAACAGTAGCATATCAAGATTTTCAAGTGTAGTTTACTTGCTTTCTCACAACTCCAGGTACAGCAACTACATACATAACAGAACCTCAGGGTAAACAGGGTAAATGCATCCAACTCATCCAAGAAATGGACATATGTAATCTTAAACATAACACCAGCCATCTCAAGTGAGCCCAATAACCTCGACATGATCAATAGCGCCGATGAAACCAAGCATTAGTGAATCTGAATGACAAACGCAACATCCAACCATCAACGTTTCAAGGCATGCTCGCTTCAAGCGAACACCACAACTTTGTGACCACACTTCCTCGATGCTTTTGCACCTCATCTCTAAGAGGCTTCGTTTTGGTGAAGTCAGAGGCAATACCATACTCAGCGCCGCCTGTACAAAGGGAACGAAGGGAACAAACGATTATGCCATTGACAAATATCTGACCTACTGCTACCATTGGCATATTCCCTACTCAAACAACAGTTAATTCCATCCAAGATGCCTCCACTAGTCTTTATATCCCTACTCTTATCTTACATCAAAGCTACTGATGTAACTTCGATGGGAATACATCCCTACAACAACCGTCAGATATCTGGAAGCAAGAAACATAACACATCTTTAAACCTATACTCACCATAAAAGAACATAGCTAGTGCTAAGCAGTATAACTAACAAAACATACAACATTCCCAGTACTACCAAGTGCTAAATAGAATACTAAAGCCAATATCACAGATATTATAGTTAACTACATTATCCAAACACAACATAATAAAGGCCTATAAGCTACTCTAGCTTGTAACTAGAGGCAAAGCTAGGGTATAAAAGTTCTAGAAATATAGCTGCGGAATAACACATCAAATCACACCAAACTTGAGAACTGGAAGCTTCTAGAACAATAATATGAGGTACCCACTACTCCTCAGAACTACTACTTATTTTATACTAGGAAGAGAATTGCAGTTTAACTACTGAGACCAAGCAGTCCAACCCGGGATAGATCTTTTTCTTCCCTTTGCCAAAAGCTGGACACAACGGCCCATGAAACATAAGAGAGGGGCATGAGCTGCAAAAGAAAGAAGGCATTCCTCATTCATGAACACCCCTAGTTGGAACTGAAATCCTTCTGCAGTTACTGCTGGGCTTGCCTGCCCTGAGAACCTCCATAACCACCTCCATAACTTACTGGGCCGCCAGGGGGCCCATTTGCCTGAGTAACTCCATAGGGTGAAGGGTCAGACCTCCAAGAATTTGGATAACCTGCGCCTGCACTAGCATCCCCATAACCACCAGCCATGTAAGCAGAACCTACTCCTTGTTCACCTGAATTGCCCGAAGGATTAGAAACTGGACGTCCACCAGAAGACCCATAGCCACCTTGATTACCATAAGGCCCTTCTGACCCTCCATATGTACCATAACCATAACCCTGACTCACGTATCCAGGTGTTCCACCTTGACTAGTTGGTGCTGCACCAGATCCAACACTTGATGCTGAAGCATTCCATGAAGAGGCTGGACCATAAGTTGTGCCTCCCCCATAGCCTGCAGAACCATAACCAGTTGGAGCTTGATTACTCCAAAGGTTCCTCTGAGCACTTGGGTTGCCACCTACATAGCCAGCAGCTGGAACATTCGGATTTGGATAGGCCCCAGCAGGTCCACTATACCCAACAGTAGCATTTCCATAGCCCCCAACACCATAACCCGCATAACCAACACCATTGTTAGCTGCTCCATACCCATACCCAGGAGTACCATAGCCAGAGGAGCCGTAAGCTGGATACCCACCACCTGCTGCTTGAGGTTGTGCATACCTATTAGCATCCGGCCTACCATCATAAGAACTAGTGTTACCACTTGAACCACCATAGGATTGATAGGGCCCACTTCCCATTGACCGACCACTGCCAGTGTTTGGATTTGCATCTTTAGGAAGGGCACGCTTGACTTCCACAAGCTTGCCATCCAGATCATGAAAGGACTTCTGAAGAACTTTATCAACAGTATCCTCTGAATCAAAAGAGATGAACCCAAAGCCACGAGGACGATGTGTGTTTTGATCATACATCACAACTGCATCGGTCACAGGACCATAGGACTCAAAGTACTCACGAAATCCGTCCTCAGTTACAGTCGGAGGCAACCCTCCAACGAATATCTTCTTGGTCCTTATGTTTGCACCAGCAGTGGTTCCAACTGACCTCCCAACAACAGGGTTTCCTGATCTAGCAGATGTTTGCTGCTCTTCTCTTGAAAGGGCCCTTTTAGCTTCCACCTGGAGATCAAATTAAGATGTAGAGGAAACCCATAATAAATGCAATTCATAAATGATGATTCTGTAACAAATGTTTTCTAATATTAGAAGATAAATCATCATGAAAAGCTATAATATGTATCAACTGAGTATGTATGTGGAGCATCATAGGTAAGACACAAGGATTCAAGATACCAAAGAAGCACAAACACGAATATGGGACACCGGCACGATACAACACGAACACGATGAGGACACGTGTGTGTGTGTGTATATATATATATATATATCAATTAACATGAGTTTTATATAATATAATATATATTACTCAAATAGTTATATTTTATAGTTTACTCAAATTATTATAACAATTTAATATAAGCAATAAAAAACCTTACATTAAAAAATAAAATAAATAAAATAGGTTAATAATAATGTTAATAATAAAAATAAGTGTTTTTAGTAGTAAAAAAATCTAAACAAACCTTGTGACGCAGCACAGCTGATGAATAAGCTGCACGCGACAACAAAGGAACGCTTGAGGCGAAGCCCGATAGCGCATGATGGCCGTCGGGTCATAGGTGGGGTACTCGGGGCAAAGGGCCCAACTACACGACGACAAAGGCTTCGCTAGTGACGCAGGTGGGGCGCTAAGGGGCGGGCGGCATAGGATGTCGATCGGACGTTGGTGAGGATGCTGATGGGGCCCTGTGGGGCATAGCCTTCACTTGGACACAAGCTTCGCTAGACCCCGATGGTGGACTAGGGGTGCTCAAGGCGGGGTAGAGGCTTCACTTCGCTGAGGAAGAAGGGATTGCTTTGTTGTGAAACCACTCGAGAGTTGGAGCAGAGGTGGTTGATGGGTGGTAGTGGTCTAAGAGGTGCTTGGGGCGAGGGTAGAGCCTACCTCTTCCACAGGTGGGGCAGGGGCAGGGGCAGGGGCAGGGGCTCTGTTGGTGAAGAAGGAAAACCAATGAGGAAGAAGGATTTCAAAGGTTTCACAATGCCTCCGCATGTGAGAGCTGAGAAATCTCGAGTCTGACATGCAAGCATCATATCTAATCGAATTTAAAAAAAAAGAACACGGCTAGACATGTGACAGATCTTGTTAGTGACGAATCTGTGTTGGACACGTGTCGGACATGGTATGCCATCTAAACCACCGAGTTCGTGCTTGAAGATACTCATCAAAATGGCAAATGTGTGTGATAAGTGATAACTGATAGACAGTGAGCATCAAAGAATAGCTTAGCCCATGCTCAATACATTCCAAGGCTAATCAATCAATCGAGATTCTTAACCACCATAGACTAATTGATACAAGCAATGATGCAATCATAAAACTAATAGATGGATATAAACATACCTAGCTCATCTAAACCAAAATTTTTGTTATGATGCATTCTCTTCTCAATCCAGGTCATATCAACCTAGAGCTCTATGGAACTATTTCACCCTCAACCCGCCATTGATCATATGATTTTGGAGGTCCTAGAGGGATTAATTTAGCCAACAAGGCTTTAAGCATAATGAGCATGACTTAATTTCATCTTCATCCTGAATTAGACTGCTGATGAGCTCAATTAAAGCTCAAAAGATATCATCCATATCAGCATCCATGGAATCTAATGGAGCCCACAAAACGCTTGCACTGGTCAGCCATGCTCAGGTGTTGTGCAACCCTAAGATATCATTCAGGCAACATCCAAAAACCTCACTTGGTAAGGGTTTATTTGATCAACTGTGCCAGTTCCTACATATGGATGTTAATGTAATTTCATAATTATTTTTAGTAGTAATAGAGGTTTTTAAAGTCCAATCTAGAATGTATATAAGTCAAGATGAGTAGGGTTAGATTAGTCTTGATATTTTCCTATTAATACATGTGATTTTAGGGGTTCTAAAGTCATCTAATAGAAATATTATATATATAGACATATAAGCAGGTAGATTTGATAGTCTCTTCTCCCTTGAATCTCTTTTCTTTTCCTCTCTAATCTCTTGTCTTACCTTTCTCCCCTAAAAATTCTCTTGGAAATTATCATCTTCCCTTGGTTAAATGTCACTGATGGTAGGTAATAAGTCCTATCAGTAGTCTCATCAATATGCATCAAATCCAAAACAAAGAATTATACTGCCTGATGTGCAAAGCACTATCAAAAAGAAAAGCAACTACACATCATATTCATAAGGGGCATGAATAGAGAAAAACAGCTAAGCTCCATACCACACGAGTTAGTACACATCAAAAGCAACGAGATGATTCATAAGCATAAAGAAGAAATACACAACATTCGAGATGAGCTGCTTTTATTCCTATCCAAAGTTCTACAAACATCCAACAACTTTAGAACCAAATCAACTTCAAACACATCATAAAGGCCATAACAGATATGCCGTGGCCAAGACTTGGACCATGAAAGCTGCAGAAGTACAAAAACCAGCTAGTTTTGTAACATGACAAAGAACAAGAACCCTAAAATCAGTTTATAGCAGACTTCACATATCACTCTGACAGAAGAATTTAGGTAATTGTAATCCACACTAGACAAATAGACATACCAGAACAGGCAATAACTTTCAGACTCAAAAAAGGTTATAGATATCCCCGACTGTCAGAAAGACAATATAAACAAGAGAAAGACCTTTTTTTGTCGAAAGAACGAAATAAATCCTCAATAAACATTACGATTTCGTGGCCCAAAATACTGAAGATACAAAGGAGAAAAAAACCCAACTTTGAATTGAAAAAAAGGAAAGAAAACCAAGAAAAACGTTCATAAATCAACGAGACAGAACCCTAGGTCTCATATCACAAGAGAATTTCATGGCTAGCATGATCAATAACCATTTAACAAAACCCTATTTCGAGCATCCTCATAAAAAATCTAAGAAAGGAAACCATACAACCACCACAAATCATCGAAGGATCTACAAATCTAAGCAATGGACAAAGAAGCCAATAAAACCCCTCTCACCAAGAAACATTTTTTACATAGGATACAAACAAGACAAAACCAGAATCAACAAAATCCTTTCAAAACAAGTAAATATTGAAGGAAACAAGAGAAAGAAAAAGGTGTAAGGAGAGAAAACAGGGAAAAGGGAGCAAGCTTACGGTGCGGCCATCGATGGAGTGCTTGTCCTGGAGGACGCGATCGAGGACGGACGGATCGGCGAAGACGACGAAGCCGAAGCCCCTAGGCCGACCGGTGGCCTTGTCCCTCATGATGATGGCGTCGAGGACCTCCCCGTAGTCTCCGAAGTGATCCTTGAGCTTTTCCTCGGTGGTCTCCCACGATATACCACCGATGAACAGTTTGCCTTCGTCCGAATCCATCTCTCTCTCTCTCTCTTGTGGGATAGTGGAGGAGCAGCAGCAGACGGGGGAACAGAAGAGAGAGAGGCGACGCCGCCGACCTTGGAAGCAAGGGGGTGGAAAAGGGAGCCTCAATGGCGGAGAAAAATATTAGTTTAGTTTCCGATCCGACGGTCGAGATGGATCGACAGATAGAGGCAACAACAGCATCGTCAGGTCTCCATGCGCCCGTGGAGTCGGTGAGAGCGCGCACGATCACCGGTGTGCGCAATTTCTTCTTTTTGTTCTTTTCTTTTGGGATTATCATGGACAGCGGGTTTGGGTTAGAGCGGATTCGGATCGGGTGAACGTCTATTTTATCCGACTCAATATATATATATATTGTTGTTGCACAAACTCAACATCCATTAGTCTCAATAAAAGTATTATTAGGTAATTAGTGAGACCTGACGAAATATAATATAATATATTATAATATAATATAATATAATTGTTTGTTTACATTCACAATCATATCGTTCATACTTTTCTTCCAGTCTAAGGTGAACCATACTTGTCTTTTAGACTTTATTTTGGGATCCATTAAAATTTTTCATCAATAAATATATGATACAAAAATTATAGCTTTTTTTTTCTTATTTTCTTAAGAATTAAATCCCTCTTCATCGTTTACATTACTTTTAAATTTTTTACAACTAATTCTTTCAAGTCTTATCATCCAAATATTTAAATATTTAAAGTTGTTTACATCTAAAAAGACTATTTATTAAATCTTAATAATACTGAAAGGTTCAAGAACTCTTGAAAATCTGAATCGATTTTCCAATCAATTAAAGTTTTTTTTTATCGATTATTATTGTTGACGAAATATAATATAATATATTATAATATAATATAATATAATTGTTTGTTTACATTCACAATCATATCGTTCATACTTTTCTTCCAGTCTAAGGTGAACCATACTTGTCTTTTAGACTTTATTTTGGGATCCATTAAAATTTTTCATCAATAAATATATGATACAAAAATTATAGCTTTTTTTTTCTTATTTTCTTAAGAATTAAATCCCTCTTCATCGTTTACATTACTTTTAAATTTTTTACAACTAATTCTTTCAAGTCTTATCATCCAAATATTTAAATATTTAAAGTTGTTTACATCTAAAAAGACTATTTATTAAATCTTAATAATACTGAAAGGTTCAAGAACTCTTGAAAATCTGAATCGATTTTCCAATCAATTAAAGTTTTTTTTTATCGATTATTATTGTCGTGATCACTTTTGTAATTATTTTGTAGTATTCCTTTTTTTATTAGTGATTGTCGCAAAATACTAGAATTAGGTATCATCTAAATCATACCTTCTCTCGTACTATAATAATGTGAAAACTTAAATAATTCATGGGAAAGACAGACACATAAGAAATACAAGAGAGACTGACCTAAAGTATCTTTTTGTCACCTCTACATTTTTCTCAAATCATTAATCTCGTATTCTTTCTAAATTTATCTTTCAATTTGCTATATCATGCGTTTTAAGAGAGATAAGTTATGTATAAGTTTATGTTTTTAACCTAATCCACTTGGACTCTCAAAGCTAATTAAATTTTTGATTTTATCCAAAGTTGAATTTAAGATTCCAACAACCATAACATTTCTAGAAAGCGCAAAACAAAATGCAGCCACTTTTAACCTCATCTATACCAACCAAAACCACAGTGAAAACAAAGAGAGGAGGGTGTATATATCTATAGTTCTCTCAATCTAATCACAGGTTTAGAATACTCGATGCCGGTCTTTATTGAGACATCCAAATACTTAATACATTATTGTGAAGATAATCGGTATTTCTTGACTCACAAAATCATTGGTTAAATCGGACATTTATTTTTTGAAAAAATAAAACTAAATGTACGTTAATTAAAAAGTAAAACATGTATCACAGACGCCGAGGATGATAGAATGACAAATGCAATAGAATTTTTATCTCTTTCGCTCTTACAATAAAAATATTTGAATGTTCTTGAGAATTTAATTATATTCAGTAATAAATAAAATATGAGAGGATTATTAGTGCTCAAACGATACTGGTGTTTGAGCGTTTGATTTTTCATATTTTATAACTAAAAATGGAAATTAATGCATAAATGAAAAAAAAAAAGATTTAAGCCAAAGGCTAATACATAAATGAAGAATAAAGAAACACTATTACACATAATAAAGTGAAATAAAATTTAAATTTAAATTTAAAAATATATTTGAGACGATGATTAATGCATAAATTATGAAAGAAAAAAATTACACGAAATTAAATTGATGTAAAAAGAATTCAAGCCAAGACCTTCTAAACATTACGTTTAAAAATATAAATTTTTTTTAAGATGAATAAAAATAAAATATATCTCCATCCTTTTAAGACGCAAACGGAGATCTAATTCAATTCAAGTTGTATAATTATAATCTCTTAGTTAGAATTCATATTATTAGGTACATTTTTTTACTATCCGAGGTTGAAGTCAATTTAGATCTAATTTGATCATTTTTTAGACTTGACCTCAAGTTGAACTTCTCTGCTAATCATTTTGAATCCTATGAAACTATGTTGGTAGATGGGTAAGTGGCTAGGGGTAGATGGGTAAAGTACATTGTTTTGGATAGAAAAATAATGGCTTAATTGGCTAGGGGTAGATGGGTAAAGTACATTGTTTTGGATAGAAAAATAATGGCTTAATTGGCTAGGGGTAGATGGGTAAAGAACATTGTTTTGGATAGAAAAATAATGACTTAATTGGCTAGGGGTAGATGGGTAAAGTACATTGTTTTGGATAGAAAAATAATGACTTAATTGGCTAGGGGTAGATGGGTAAAGTACATTGTTTTGGATAGAAAAATAATGACTTAATTGGCTAGGGGTAGATGGGTAAAGTAGCATACTGAGGGGTGTTGTTTCGGTATTTTTTTTTTAAAATAAGAGTACCGGAAAAAAAAATCCTAAAGTCAAGGACTTTTTTTAAGAATTTACCAGTGTTTTTATTATATTTTTATAATTTAATATATTTTTATATATTTTTAATGATATAAATTGATATATATTAAGTAAATTATTTAGTATAATTTATTTTAAATTGATCCAAGTTTTTTTGTTTGGTTGAATCCAACTAATTGTATAAATTATATTTTTATTGTAAAAAATAAACTTTCTAACAACAGAATTTTTTAAAATAGAAACACATGGGAATTTCTCAAAAATCAGATATTTTTTTTTCTTCAAAAATTTACTCATAAAATAATTTATGAAATTATCACTCAATTTCAATAGCAACATACTATACTCTTGACAGGGGCTACGTATTGTGTGATGGGTCGGTCAATAACCACTTGCCATGTTAACTCAAAATGGCGGCCTTCATTTGGCGCACTTGCGCGGACATTTCGAGACATTTGGAAGAACGGATAAGGTCGAGGATAAGACCGACGTCCCAGCACATAAACCTACATCGTACTATTGTGTGACGGGTTGATCCTGGCTCCCCCCAGTTCCATCCGTTCTCACCGTCGCATTCCCGGGAACATCTCTCTCAGGCATTCCCTCTTTCTTCTGTCGTCATATTTGCGAGTTCTGTTTTGAGTCTCGGTAGATTTTGATCGTCGAACGAGCACCCGCCTAAAGAGGAGTTTGTCTCTGCAATGAATGTTCCAGTAATCTTTGGTCATCTTAAATATGGTTCCTGTGACCAGGGTTAGCTTCAAAAGACTTGGCGTTGATGAAAAGTTTTCGCCCCTTTAATCTCAAGCCCCGAGTTCCAATTCTGTTTGAGAAAGAGTTGGAAGGATATTCTCAAAACACACACACAAAGAGCATTGGCCGTCATGGGAGCAGGAGGTGTCATCAGCTTTGCTACTGTAGCCTCCGCTGATGAAGCTGAGCACGGCATAGCATTGCCTACCTACCCTTGGACTCGTAAGGGCATCCGTGATTCCTACGACCATGATCATGCTTCGTGAGTAATAAACCATTTTTATTATGTTCACAAAAAAATAATGGCTCACTTGTATATTCATTTCCCATGCTGAATAGATTGATATATTTTCTTTCCATCGAACTGCTGCTCTAGAAATATTGTTCGGTGATTGATTGATTGATTGATTTCTCTTTTTTGTTAAGGTGAGTTTATTAATTTGTCCGAGTCACATTACGTAAATTCAATTTTCATGCAAATTTGTTTCCAATTCTGTAATTTGGATATGACATCGTTATGTGTTGATCGAGCAGAATTCGACGTGGCCAACAAGTTTACCAACAATCTTGTGCTTCTTGTCATTCATTTTCTCTGTTTTCATATCGAAATCTGGTCGGTGTGGTATATGCCGAAGAAGAGAGAAAGGGTGTGACTGCCGACATCGAGGTGGTTGACGGACCAAACGATGAAGGTGAAGCATTCGCATGTTCTGGCAAATTATGTGACCCTTTCCGTCGGTCACATCATATTGAACGAGCAGCAATGACTTATAATTCAGACTTAATCTTCTTCATAAAAATGGTAATGCTTTTAACTATGTGTATCTCCTCTTATCATTTTTTTTTTTTTGTCTTTGTTTCTTCTCCAGTATTGCAAACTCGACCTTTTCAGGCACGACAACATAATGGTCAAAACTATATATCTTTTCCCTACTCGCCGGCTTCCGTCATCCTACCGCAGGTGTCATGGTAATATTCTTGTTTAAATTGATATTTTGATTGAAAATGACTTCCATCGATGTATGACTTTTGACTTGTCAATGTTCAATTTGAGACTGCAGTCTTACCTTAAATTATACAATTTTCTGGTGGCTCTGCCGTTATCTATCTTAAATATAGAAAGGAAAAAATATATAGCACCTTTCATCCTTTATTTGTTTTATCGTCCATATTAGAATTTTATACATTATATTATGATTCCATGTATGACATAGATCCTATCTAACCATTATGTTTTGGCTGCTTCCGTCATCTTATCTAAACGTTCTTTTCTTCTTTTGACGCTATATAATTTATACTCGATCAACTTATTCTTCTCCCATTCATTGTATTGATTTGTTTACTGTCATCAAACATCTACTATTTTGGAATCTTCACGTTATTCTACTTTCATCTAAGATTCTTTTTATAGTTTCTTGATGATGATTCCTCTAGGACACGTATCTTCAGTGAATATTGCACATTGAATATATTTTTAATTATTTTGTTAAATTTGATTAATTAAGTTATGGATAGAGAGCCAGAGGAGAGAGGGAGGATGATGATAGATAGTAGGTAGGAAACAAAGATGAGGGGAGGAACCTTAATTAAACATCTACTAGCTAAGGAGAGAAAGAACAGAAAAGAAAACAAAGATGATGATGATGATGATGATGATGATGATAGTAGGTAGGAACCTTAATTAAACGAGAGGAGGGGAAAGCAAAAAAAAAAAAAAAAAGAAAGAAGAGAGAGTGGAGCAATGGTAGAGAATAATGATGAGAGATTTGAGTCACCTGAGCCAACCTAGGCAACCATTAGAGGATAACGAAGAGAATGTGCGACATCTCAACTAAGGTGCTTGCTAATGTAGCGTAGAAGGCACCTCACCTAAAATCCATCAAGTGTTTGGTTCTAAAAGTTGATATGTAACACAATAATGTGGGTTTGAAGCGTAGGTTAAGAGATGTTCTTATAAAATCTGCCTAAAGAGATGTATAATATCTTGTGTAATAAATTGGTTTTTACATAGACACACACCTAAATTATTGGGGTTAAAAGATATGTTTAAATTCCTAAAGCCAATGTTCTTAGAGGTAAAGAAAAGTTTAAAACTTGTTGTTTGATTTCAATAATTTTTTTCTCTACAGATAATAAGTGTCGAATCACATATATTTTTTGTCAGTTTTTTTAGTTTGTTCTTTGATTGTCGGTTCGAAGTTCACTCTCTCCAACAAAAATCAATGAAAAAGAATTAAAGATAGAAAGAAAAAAAATTGGAAGGAGCGAGAAGAAATAAAAGAAAAAGTGAGAAGAGGAGAGAGGAATCTGAACCTTCTGCATGCATGCTCATCCATCTCCTCCGATAGTCAGTTCCATGACAAACCACACTTGAAATGTCACTCATGACCCTCTCCACTTCCACCTACGCCTTCGGCATTAAGAACAAGTCCATTGTCCAGGTATGGTCCCCTGCTTCAACCGAGTTGCGTTCGGCATGGTGTCCGTATCTCTCGTGATGTAGACGAAGAAGAAGATACGCTAAATTTCTTGATCTTGATAACTCAGGAAGAAGAAAAGTCGGAAGTGTTGATCTTGATAGGAAGAGGGGATAGATATATCAAATAGAGGAAGAGTATGACAAACTTCAATCTTCTATATTTCTCTCAAGAAAACTTTTTATAATTTTAAAAACTTTATCTATTTTATGACCCAGGGGTTTATATAGTCCCCAAAGATATATTACATTAATTGTATTAAAGATGAATCATTATCTTTCAAGAAATCTTTTTAAGAATCAATAACCAATTTGACTTATTCTTCTATAGACTTTTAATCTATTTTTTCTTCTTGATGTAATGTATCTCTCTCTTGATGCAATGAACATTTTTTTTGATGAAATGAATCTCTTTATGATACTTGAACAAGTTTAATTTCAATATTCTCCCCCCTTAAACTTGTTCCATCTAACATGCCAAGTTTCTTTCGAAGTTGTTGAAATATTTCAAATTTGAGATGTTTTGTAAGTATATCAGTCACTTGTTCACTAGTCTTGACATGATGTAGCTCCACTTCTTTATTTTTGATATGATCTCTTATGAAATGAAATCTTGTGTTGATATGCTTCGATCTTTCATGGTAGACTGGATTCTTGGCTAAGGCAATAGCTGATTTATTATCAACATAAATCTTAGTTGACTTTTCCTATGGCATATGAAGTTCTTGGAGTAATCTTCTTAGCTAGATTGCATGACAAACACTAGAAGAATTTGCTATATATTCTGCTTCACAACTTGATAGAGCAATGATCCGTTGCTTTTTTGAAGACCAAGTGAATGTAGCTTCACCAAAATAAAATACAAATCCAGTTATACTCTTCTGATCATCGTAGCTTCCAGCCCAATCACTGTCACTATATCTAATAAGCTCCAACTTTTTACGATGAATAGAATATTTCATACTTAATTGTTCCTTTAATATATCGTAAAATTCTTTTAGCGATATTTAAATGAGATGTCTTAGGAACTTCCATATATCTACTTATTAAACCAACTCCAAATAATATATTAGGTCGAGTGTATGTCAAATATCTTAAACATCTGATTAGACTTTTATAATAAATTGGATTAATGTATTTACCTTCACATTCCTGGGTCAACTTGGTGCCATATTCAAGAGGTGTATCTGTAGGATAACAATCTTCCATAGAAAACTTTTTTAAAAACTCCTTTGCATAATTTTCTTGTGAGATAAAAATTCCTCCACTATCTTGTATAACTTTGATACCGAGGAAATAAGTCATTAAGCCCAACTCAGTCATCTCAAACTCCTTTTTCATAGAATGCTTAAAGTCTTTAATCATGGAGCTACTATTGCCTATAAATATTAAATCATCTACATACAGGCATACAAACAAGATATCTCCATTAGAGTTAGATTTCGTATAGAGAGCATGTTCATGTGGACATTTAAAAAAATTATTTTGAATAAAATAATCATCTATTCGAGAATTCCATGCTCTTGGGGCTTGTTTAAGCCCATAAACAGCTCTATTGAACTTGTATACTTTGTCTTCTTGTTCATGAATAATAAAATCAGGGGGTTGTTGAATATATACCTCTTCTTCAAGAACTCTATTAAGAAATACTGATTTGACATCCATCTGTAAAATTTTCCATTTCATTTGAGCTACTAGAGAGATAAGTAATATTACTGTCTCTATTCAAGCAATTGGTGCAAATACTTCTTTATAGTCAATCCCATATTGTTGTTTGTATCCCTTTGCAACTAATCAGGCCTTGTATTTCTCTACCTCTTTTTTTGCATTTCTTTTTGTTTTGAAGATCCACTTAACACCGATAGCTTGGTGGTCTTCTGAAAGTGTAGTAAGCTCCCATGTATCATTTTGTTAATGACGTGTATCTCTTCATTCATAGCTTGTCGTCATTTTTCATCTCTATAAGCTTCTTCGAAGGTTAATGGATCATATCCTGCAAAAAGACAAAATAAAGAAAGTTTATCATTGTTAGTATTAATCCTTCGTGTCACATCATATAGCTCCTAAATTAGTCTTGTCTTTCTTATAATTGGACTTCTTGAATCATGTAACCTAGCTGATCTAGGTGATGATTCTGGCAAAGCCACTTCGGTGCTTGCTTGTATTATATCATCTTCTTCTGAAGCTATAGCTTTCTTATTCTGCTCATCACTTTTCCAGTTCCAAATCTGTTGTTCATCAAACTCAACATCTCTTGACATCACAACTTTATTTGTGACAGGATTATAGAGTTTGTAACCATTGGAATTCTCTGAATAACCTAACAAAATGCATTTCTGACTTTTATCCTCTAATTTTGTTCTCTTTTCTTCTGGTATCTTGGTAAATGCAACACTTCAAAAAATCCTCAAATGATCAACTCTTAGTTTTTGTAAGCTCCATGCTTCTTCTGGTGTAACATTACCAATTTGCTTTGTCGAAAACTTGTTAAAAAAATAAACTTCACAAGCAACAGCATCTCCCCAAAATTCTTTAGGAATTTCTTTCTTTTAACATGCATCGAACCAAATTAAGGATAATCCTATTTTTTCTTTTTGAGATACCATTTTGTTGAGGTGTGTATGGCATGGTGAATTGATGTAGAATTCCATTATTTCTACAAAAAATTTTAAATTCATTTGATATATATTCACCACCTCTATCTGTTCTTAAACATTTAATCTTACAACAACTTTGTTTTTCAATCAAATCCTTAAATTTTTTGAATTTACTTAAAACTTCTTTCTTTTCTTTTAACATGTAAACCCAAGTTTTGCCACTATGATTGTCAGTGAATGTAAGAAAATACATGCTTCCTCTAAGTGATATTGGATTGATAGGGCCACAAACATTTGAGTGCACCAAATCAAGTCGATGCCATGCTCTTTTTGTTTTTTTGACTTTGAAATGCTTTCTTTTTTGCTTACCCATGACACCTACTTCACATAATTTTAATGGACGATCAATTTTTAGCATTCCTGTCATTATATTATACTTCTCTAGAAGTTTCAAAGCCTCAAATTTTAAGTGAGCATATCTAAGATGCCAAAGTGTAGAAATATCCTCAATATCAGCTTTAAAATAATTTGATTGATAAAAAATACTTAAATACACAGAAAACATTCTATTCCTTACCATTTTCATATGTGATATCAATGTTTTATTCTTGTCACGAATCGAGAGAGCCATATCTTTCATCTCAATATCATAACCTTTTTCAATTAATTGTCCCAAGCTTAGAATATTATTTTTCATATCAGGAACATAATAAACATCTGAAATACATAATTCTTTGCTATTATTAAGTTCAAGGAGAATTTTACCTTTGCCTCTTATTGGTCTTTGAGACAAATCACCAAATTTAATGTTCCCGAAATGACTTGTAACTCTTTGATGCCACACATGTGATTTGAGGCTCCTGTATCTAGATACCATGTCATAGACTGATCATCTTTCAAATTGTCATAACCTATTAACAAAACTTGATTTTTGTTCTTTTCTTCCTCAACAAAATTTGCCTTATCACATTGATTGTTAGGATTATAATAACATTCATAAGAGTAATGCCTATACCTTTTACAAATATAGCTTTATATTTCAGATATTTTAGAGTTTCTGTCACGTTCTCGATCATAACCTCGGTCTCTTTGGCTAGAATTTTCTCCAGCATTTTCATTGTCTGGAGATTCTTGATTAGTCTGATTTTTGCCTCCTCTTCCTCTTTGAGAATTCGGTTCTCCTTTATTTTCAAGAGCAAACTTAGCTTGTAGTGCTTGCTCCATAGTTTTGTCTTCTCCTATTTTTGTAATCATTTGTTTATGAACTTGAAGGGAACCCATAAGTTCTTCTAAAGACATTTTTTCTAAATCTTTATATTCTTCAATCGTAATAATAATAAAATCAAAATTTGGATCTAGAGATCTTAGTATTTTTTCTATTACTCTCTGATCATTTATGTGTTCACCGTTTCATCTCATGAACAATAGAAATGATTTTTAAGAAATAATCAGAAATAGTTTTAGAAGTACCTTGTTGTAATTTTTCAAACTTGGCTCGTAAAACTTGTAGACGAAGTTTTTTTACCTTATCAACACCACCGAATGCTGTTTGAAGCATTTCCCAAGCTTCCTTTGAAGTATTTGCTAGAGCGATGATCTCGAACATTATATCATCAAGCCCTTGGTAAATCGTGAACAAAGCCTTTTTCTCTTTCTTCCTTCTTTCTTTGAGTTGTTTTCTTCCTTTTGTATTCATTGCTCCTTCTTCTACTGGACTTGGTTCAGCAAATCCATCTTCTACAAACTCCCATACATCTTGGGAGCCTAGAAGAACCTTCATTTGGATGCACCATATGTCATAATTTTCTTTTGTTAATCTAGGGATATGGAGTTGGATGGTACTTGAGGAAGATGTCATAGCTTAATCTATGCTTTGATACCAGATGTTGATCTTGATAGGAAGATGGGATAGAGATATCAAATAGAGGAAGAGTATGATAAACTTCAATCTTCTATATTTCTCTCAAGAAAACTCTTTACAATTTTAGAAACTCTATCTATTTCATGACCCAACATATGGGGTTTATATAGTCCCCAAAAATACATTATATTATCTTTCAAGAAATTATTTTAAGAATTAATAATCAATTTGACTTATTCTTCTATAGACTTTTAATAGACTTTTAATCTATTTTTTCTTCTTGATGTAACGAATCTCTCTCTTGATTTTCTTCTTGATGTAATGAATTTCCCTCTTGATGCAATGAAGATTTCTTTTAATGAAATGAATCTCTTTATGACACATGAACAAATTTAATTCGAACAGGAAGAATATATATTTTTTTTTGTCAAAGTCACAACATGGATAATAAGTGTCGTTAAGGGAGACAATGATTATATTAAGTGAAGATTCAATTTCAGTATCGTATAAAAAAATATTTATCATTATGGCATCTCAGTAATAATGTTGGGATTAGTAATTTTGTTGCCCAAAAATGTTTGTCCAATTAGCGATAACACATCCATCCATCAGTCTCTAATAGGCTATAACCATAATCTTTTGTTTGCTTTTCACTACACTTAATTTTCATTTGCTTGAAAGGCGCTGATTAATAATATATGTGGAAATTCAGATTCGAGAGTGCCTGCACTACAATCCTTGCTTCTCTGCTGTAACCACAACACCGAGAGTGCTCACAGTCACAGATGATCCAGTCAATGCCACTCTTGCTCCTGACTCACTGGTAATGCTTAGGTTCTTCTTCCATTTGTTCTTATTTACGTATCCAATACCACCCGGTTTGACTTGTCAAACTTCAACAATTATATATCTTATATGCAAACATCACAGAAGGAGAAGGGGAAGGATGTTGTGACATTCTTTTCATGGGCAACAGAACCTGAAATGGAAGAGAGGAGGCTGGTAAGATTCACCTTTTTTTTTTTTTTTTAATTTGTAGAACAATGTCTTGCTCATCACTATACTTATCAAGGTTTAAGAATAGAATGACAATCTCCTTTGATTTCCAGATGGGTTTCAAATGGATCTTTGTGTTGTCGCTTCTTCTTCTCCAAGCTGCTTGTTATCGGCGCTTGAACGGATCAGTTCTCAAGTCGAGAAAGATGGCACTCAATGGTGTTAGCTAATCCACATGTAAATGTAAAACTACGCTTATGAACAAATGCTATCCGGTCAAGCAGTTCTTCCTGGAAGAGTGTTGTATATGTGACTCGTGGATGTCGTAGTTATTGCCATGGGATATCAGTCAAGCAAACAAGTCTCTCATTGATTTGTGAAATAGATGTTATTTTTGAAGCACTTGCTAGCAATGTACAAGGATGTGTATATATATATATAAAAGAAAATAATAACTTAAAAATTATTATTCCCACTGAGATGTTGCTCAGATAACAAGATTTGGGATCAAGTCTCTTCATCACTATTTATCATTTGCATATTATATATTATATATATATATAATAAATTCCTCAAACCAAAAATGTTAATTGGTGTCACCAAAAGATTTTGTTTTGTTATGATGTTGATTTTCAATGATCCAGACTCCTTTCTTACTTATTGTGACATAACACATTATTGATGGATACAAAAGATAGATTTATGAGAAAAATGGATACGATGATCCACAAAATTTTAAATCTACATAAAATATAGATAGATTAACGAGAAATGGATTGATGTGAAAGGTGATTATAAGTCAAAAGTCTCGTAACATTAATATATATTTTTTATTATTATGCCTTAAGGTAATGTGAAAGATCAGAAATCATAATATATATATATATATATATATATATATATTAGGGTAGAGTTTTATTTTGAACATTTAGATTTATATCATGACATTTCTTAGATCTTTTGTCGCTTGAGGAATAATTTCAAAATTGATAAATTTCTTACATCTAACATTTATAATTTTTAAAAAAGTAAATAAATATCAATTAATTTAATTAATAAATATATTAATACGAATCATATCTTCATCATTTATTATTTAAAAAAATAACATCACTGAGTTTATGACCATTTGGTACTAAATGGATTTTGGTAGAAGGATCATGGGTATTATGGTAATCTTGGGTGGTGCTTTAAAACTCCAGAATCGCCGCACACCGACTGCCTTAGGAATACGAGACGGAGACACCGCCCCCTGACCAAGACACTCGGCGTCGCCGATCTACCCTCTGCTGCCAAGGTGGCGAAGCGTGGTGACGAGGGTCTCTCTCTTCTGCACTCGGTTCCTGTTTCATTTATTGCCGTTTCTGTAAATTTTGTGTGTAGCTATAGCGAAGGCTTTGCAAAAATAGGGCGGCAATGTTCTTTCTGCTTTTGCGTGAGATCTCATTTCTAGATGTAGTGGTTTTGTCACTTGATACGCTGACTATTATGGTCGCTTATCTTGTGCTAGAAAGAGACGGTTTTCTTGTAAATGGATCGTTCACATGAGGTTCCAGTTGTTTAGGGATGCAAGATTATTGCCACTCCTTTAATTTTTGATACGATTTGGTAATTATGATGCACAGGACGGAGAGGCTCCGTGCGAAATAATTTCCTCATGTCGCTGGGTCTTCTGGTGCTCTGTGAAAGGGATCAAGAGCTGGCAGAACGTCTCTCCTCTTATTGTGTCGGGGTATGGTGATGGCCGCCGTTAAGAAGGGTTAGCCAGACCTGAGGGACACGGCTATGCTTGCCCTCACCCTGAGGTCAGTGGAAGCTGCGGTTCCGTTGGTATCAACTTCATTTATGATTCATTCCTTAGTTCTTTATAATCATTATTGATTTATCCACTTATATTTTTAAAATTTTTCTGGCTTTTATACCTCCGGCACAATCCAAGTAACAGGTTTCATTATTCTTTATGGTTTATACTTCATGTCACTTCATATTTATCTTGATTTAACTTTTAGCACATTATGCTTCCATCATGCAGTAATAGATTTTGTCCTTTTATGCACAATCTGTTGTAATTTATTTCAGCTTTCTGGTGGCGTATATGGCATTGGCAAATCATTCCTGATGCAGCATATCATTAACTTTTTACTGTAGCTAATATAATACGTCCCAAAAATTTGTTCTTTTCTTTCTGTTTATATTGGTGTTCCTGAGGGGTTCTCAGGATTTTTAGCTTTCTGACTTTGGTGGTTATAATCGAGCATCAAAGAAGAGCCTTTTGGAACTCAAGTTTTGCATGAATGTCTCTGTAAGGAAAAGCATTTAAATCCCTAGTAAGTACTATTTTCATTATGGTAAAAATTCTGTTTTGTCTTCTTGTGATGCACATGTACTCGAGGAGCAAATGCATGACTTCTTATTCTTTATGCAAATAGTACTGGTTGGAGCAAACCAGTTATACTGCTGAAAATTACAAAGTAAGTGTCATAAAAATGTTGATGGCTTTTCCTGAACAAATCTATGCGAGTATTTCTTCCATCTAGTGGTGCTCTTCTATTCCACATACATTAGCATTCCATTTTTCTGCTTTATATCTGACCATCACCCCATTAACCCTAGAGACTGGCCATGAGACATAACATCTGAGTTATGGTGAAGATGGTGGTTAATAAGTGTCTTATGTCTGTGTAAATTCACAAGATATCTTCTAGTAAGTTTCTAAACTAGCCTCTGGAATCGCTTTAATATGTTGGAAGATACCGATAGTGTATTACATCTGTATAATTTGTAATTAGTCTTTATACTAGTTGATGGAGGAGATTTTTCTGGGTGAAAATCTCCTTAACTTTCCTGGAGCAAACCAATTATGTTTGTAAGTTCTCAAGTAAACATCACACAGAAAGTCTTTGCATGTTGATGGCTCTTCCTAAGAATTTAGCCTTTGTAAGGAGTTCCTCCATTTTGAGGTGGTCTCATATTCCATCGCTTAGAGGAGCAGCATCTCTGCCATTACCTCTTGGTTCTGGCCATGAGACATACATTTAACTTTTGATTTAATGTGAAAATGGTATTTAATAAGTGTATTGCATTTGAATAATTCACAAGTTGATATCTCATAATTAGTCTTCATACTAGTTGACGGAGGAGATTTTTCTAGGTGAAAATCTCCTAAATTTTCTCGGAGCAAACCAATTATGTTTATAGATTCTCAAGTAAACGACACAAAAAGTCTTTGGATGTTGATAGCTCTTCCTGATAAATTAGCCTTTGTAGGGAGTTCTTCCATTTTGAGGCAATCTCATATTCCATCGCCTAGAGGAGCAGCATCACTGCCATTACCTCTTGGGACTGGCCATGAGACATAAATATAAACTTTATTTAAAGTGAGAATGGTATTTAATGTGTATTAAATTTTATTTAAGGTGACATCTGCATAATTTGCAAGTTGCTATCTTGTAGTTTGTCTTTATATTTGTTGATGAAGCAGACTCTTTTGGGTGAAAATGCCCTTAACTTTCTTGGTGCAAACTAATTATATTTGTAAATGCTCAAGAAGATGTCACATGGAAAGTCTTTGGATGTTGACGGTTCTTCCTGAAAAGTTAACCTTTGCAAGGAGTTCCTCCATTTTGAGGTGGTCTCATATTCCATTGCCTAAAGGAGTAGCATCACTGCCATTTCCTCTTGGGACTGGCCATGAGACCTACATTTAAGGTCGAAGTGATTCTCTAAATCTATGTTTTTGCCCTTTATATGATCGCTTACTATGATTATATATGTTCTTATTAGACTTTACAATTGCCTGAGTCATTATTGATGAATTTTTTAATACATTTTCATACCTCTGCTGCTGTTCACTAGAGGCCCTTGCCCCCCCCTCCCCCTGATCCCTCTTCCCCTGTTGCTACAGCTCACCCCCTTCCTCGGACCATAACCCTCTTCTCTTGTTATTGCAGCTCCCCTCTTCCCTCTTCCCTTGTTTTGGCGCCTGGCATTTTTGACAACATTGGGTAATATAATCATTTTGGACTTGACATTGGGCTCTCAGTAATGTGAAAGAATTTTTAGAGTTGTAGTTTTTATCTTCTCTTTTTTATTTTTGGACGATGACTTTATCTTGTGATCCTCTAATTATCTGACAAGACTTCTCTGTCATAAGTCAGTGCAATCACAAAGTGGCCTCTGTTTGTGGGAGACAACTTGGAATCTATCAATCACAAATGCAGCTGACTGTTTGTTTGGACATATAGTGGAAGACTGGCATTCTGGTATGTGATGTTGTTTTGTTCTGGTTATGGTTGCAAGACAGCAGTGCTTTGGTCCATTAGATACAAACTTGCAAGTTCATGCAGCCTCCTCAACAAGGGAGGATGTCTCTTTGATGCTTGATGGCATCACCACATGCCAATTTATGATGTCGTTCTGAAGTATCAAAATGGTGATGGGGCTGCAGTACCAATGCTAGAACATGAATATCTTAGAGGTTTGGCTCATTCATAGAAGCACGTGTAAGGTGGGAACCCTATATGTGCTCAAAGAACCTGTATTGGATGCCATTTCATGGCCATTATACTAAGCTGAGAATGGATCATAGCTCGGGCCAACTTTGGCACATGAGTTGAGAATATCGTTGACTATTGTGATGTTGCCTATTTTGCTTCTGAGCCAAGTGTATCAGTTTTGTAGAAGCACATTTGCTGGTGAGACTGTCTCGTAAGTGGTAGTTTATAGAAAGAAATATGTGTGGTAGGAAATGTTTTGTCATAGTTATCAGATGGTGGTCGGATTGAAAAAATCAGGAATTAGACTATTAATTGGTGTCATTCACAGAATGGATTCATTGTGTCAAAACAAGAATGAACTGGTCGACCAGGTTTAATTTTGGTGAATCTGCTTGACTTGACCATGACTCGATTCTGTAACGTTATGTTACTTCAATGTATTTTTAATTTAAATTGTTTTATTATTTGTTTCATAGGATTTTCATGTTAATTTTGAGAAACTGTGTTTGATCAGATCGTTTTGTTGGTTCAGTTATGATAAGTGTTTTGCAACAATCCCTGCCTTCAAATCTATCTTAGAAATTTTTATTTCTTTCTTAAATTTGTATGAGAAATGGAAGGTGTTAATTTTAATTGAAGATCCTGGCACTTCTAGAATATCAATCTTAAGAATTCAACATTGAAATAATAATTAATCCAGTGAAATAATCTTCCATTAATTTTGTGTTGCAGCTTGCAAGCCTAATTGGTCACCCTCTTGGTGGATTATAGAATATATGGTTCTACATGTTGTCATTGCTTTGTGGTAGATAAGGGATTGAGAATAGACTGATAGCAGAATCTTTAATCAAGAAGTAATCATAATCATATTCTTCGATCTCTATTAAAATTAAGACTGGTTTCAGGTTTAAGTTCACGTGTGAGCATCATGAGTCTACGGTAAGCGTCACGCATGCTATTTAATATAATGAATTCATGTCTCATTTTCCTGATTTTACAAAGCTTATAATTCACCATTGCTCTTCATTGTTTTTGAAGTGAAGCCTAAAAGAGTATTACTTTGAGGAGACTGTGAATAGGTCTTTTATGTGGACATTGGTATTGTAATTAGGTCTTTTATGTATCCTTCAAGCAATCAATTCAATTATTGACTTGTTAATTCTTTGTTTATTTATTTAAATTGCACATTGAGTTATTGAGATAATTTCTATAATTTTTATTACTTGCGAGGTAAATCCCAGGGCATAACGATCTCAGTTTAATTTTGACTTATTAATGTTTTCTTTATGATCTTTTTTCTATACACTTGCTCTGTATTGGCTAATGACCAACTAGTTATTTGGTTACACCTTAGAAAACAAAGTAAATTCCTTGAAAAAAAAATTGGCATTTGTAATAGAATCCAATTAATTGCGTGAAACTAAATCCTTCGTACAAACAAGAGTTTGGAGGTTTACCGCTTTTGATGCTTAATTAGAAATTGAGAAAGAAGGAACCAGAAAGAGTCGATGCTTATTTTTTTTTGCTGTATGTTCGATTTGTTTCATTTTGTATGCTTTGATCAATTATAAAATTTTGATTTATAGTAAAATATGTGTCAAATTTCTTCTACAAATCTCTAATTGTATAATCAATCAGATCATTGTCATCAACAAAAAATCTTTAGCATGTTTATTATGAAAAAAATTCAAAGTTGCATAACTCAATAGAACAGTAGTTTGAGTTTTTAATGTCAATGTCACCGACGTTTAGATCTCCAGCCATCAATAGTTCGAGATCTTCTGTTTTAAACATAAAAGAACATGAAATTTAATCTCTTAAGTATTCTAAACAGAGCTCTAGGATCTGCGAAGGTCAGGATTTGACTAAAAGAGCTGGTTGATTCTTAGAGCTATCAATTTACTGTCTATGACCTGTCTCAAAGGAGATATGGTATTCAATGGAGTAGGATTAATCCTTCATCCATGTATTCCAAGACTATATATTATAAGCTATAAACTATGAGAAGGGTGTGAGTGTGAAGACTTTTAGGAGATTGTGTTACACTCTATCAGTAGAAATGTCACTTTGTTTTGTTTTGTTTTGTTTTTTTGTTGAGAGGTGCTTCACCTCCTCATGCTTTGTCTGAACACTTTTTGAATTATCATAGTTCCTTTTCTTTGAAAAAAATAAAAAAAGTCATATATAGATTATATAAATTGCATAGTTATGGTACTTTTAATGCAAGATAAAAGATGTCTGAATTCGAACATGGTAGGTATGTTTTGGTGGATGCAATTAAATCCTAGATAAAAGCAATTGGAGAAATGAGCTTTTTGTTTTTTCTGTAAAATTAGAATAAAATTTTTATTTATTAAATGATGTGTATAATGCGTATCGTGGCGAATATGAATCTATCACGTTGTGTAATAATGTACTAACCAATTTGGATATTGAGGATGTGAGACAAATGAGTTTATTGTGATACTATACTTTATGAGAAGATATATAAAAATTATTAGTGGAATTTAATGTTAAATTACTAGTTAGGATTTCAAATAGCAAAGAACAAACATTACGGTGTGTTTTGAACTATATTAAAACCATTTTTAATTTTGTGAAACATTTTGAAGATCATTAAATTTTCTAGTCTATAAAAGGAGAAGTTACATGTGCCAAAACTTCAAAACTATCTGGCTTTGGACAAAAGATTGATCCATTGAAAGGTGTTTCCTTTTGTGCTCTAAGGAACATTGAGTAGTTTGTACCATGATGTTAGCTTTGCTGTAATATCGTTTTTGAAAAATAAAACAAAAATGCCTGTAACTTCACCAAGTTTTTCACATTATAGTTAAATTTTTTTTATATAATTTAATTAGTAAAAATAAATAATTTAATTAATAAAAAATAAATTGTGAATTATTCCATTTAAAAATTTTATGTTTTTCATTGTTAAGACTCGGAAGTCAAAAAGGATCAAAACCATCCTCATCACTTGTTATTTATAATTTCTTTTCATTAAATTTGATTGGACATTACTTCTATAATGCATTTTCAGCACACTCTCATATTAGGAGAGTCAATACGAAATTTTATTGTCGTATGACAGAGGATCTTTCCTTTTTCTTGACATTTTTGTTAGATCGACTAAAGTCTTGGTTTAGTTTAAATTTTTTTATCCTGACATTGACTACACTTGTGTTCCAATTTATTCAATGTTGTGGAATAAAGATAAACCTCTTATATATGCACCGTACGATTATCTACACTTGTGTTTCTATTTTCATTTTCTGAAGTTGCATCGAAGAATATTTTAATCTATTATTAGGTGATGGATATATACGACAATGTTCTCTTATCTTCTTTTTCTTAACAGAAAATTCTATTTGATCTGATGGGAGCGCCTCTAAAAATTCATTATTTGTTACAGCAGCAAATACTTTTTACCATTTCATTGTCTTAATTATTCTAATTCGAGGAAATCTTTCATCTTAACTTCACGTCTAGTAATCTTTTACACAGAGTTTGGTTTTCTTAAAACTTCAAAACATAAATTATAACTCATATCTACTGACTATCTACGATTATTCTCATTGTTGCAGTCTCTTTGGTTGATTATTATTATTTTTCTGAATATAATAGTTTCAGCTTCTTTGATGATCGTCGGGATCAAAATCTATTCTTTCTGTTCCTGAGCTTATACCGATTCTGCACACAGCTAAATTGCAGACCCTTCAGCTGGAAGCATAGAGATTCTTAGAAAGCTCATTTCAACCAACAAAAGTGACGATGGTAAGCAGCGGAAAGGAAACTAATCAATCCATCACTTCGCCGGTGTAGAAGAAGCAAGACAGCCGCCCGCTGCTCCCCCTCCTCCTCTTATCGCCATCCCTGCAGATCGATCGGTCACCCGCCTCATGGGCCGGCGTCACCTCGGCTTTCCACATCTCCAGCTTGCTCCTCAACTCCTCCCTCTCCCGCTCTTCCACGCCACTCGCCATTTCCACCGACCCGTTCCTCTCCAGCTGCCATCCGTCGCAGTCAATGGACGGCCACCTCGGGCCGTTGGATTTCCCCCGTTTTGCACCGATGAGATCCTTGTAGGCGAAGGCCGACCGGGAGTTGAGGTCGTAATACAGCGGCATGCTCTTCGCAAAGGAGTCGAGGATGGCGACGCCGAGGTTGAGGATGCCGTGGGGGCGGAGGGAGGACGGGCGTCGCACTTGGAGGGCGACGCAGCGACGGGGGCCAGCGGCAGGGCCGAGGGCGCTGAGGACGACGCGGACGGTGCCGAGGAGGTGGTCCGGGAGGGGGCTGAAGCGACCGCGGGTGGCGTGGAGGTGGACGGTGACGGCGGCCATGTCGGAGCGGAGGAACGCGTCGTCGACGCGGAAGACGAGCTTGTCGTTCCAGGTGGGGTCTGCGTGGCCGGCGCGGTCGACCCCGGTGTACAGCTTGTGCTCCGGGTCCACCCACGCGGACGCGTACGTCTTCAAGCACCGGGCGGCGGGGTAGAGCTCCTGGGCGGAGATGATGGTGATCTCCAGGAGGTGGAAGGGCGTGTCCTCCGGTGGTGTCGAATGGCTGTGGCTGTCGCGGTGGCGGTGGGGAGCACCACCGTCCACCGGCTTCATGGTGGGGCTTCCGCTGGAGGAGGCAGCGGGTAGGCGACTGCCAGAATTGGAGTTATATTTGGCAAGCAACGGCGAGGGAGATGGTAAATGGTTGCTTACACGTGGGCGGTGGTCAATGATGCTGACCAAACTCGATTCCTGCTTACTTATACCGTCGGCTTTTACCCGCTCGCTCACCTGAATGCGCTGTAGATTGGCTGGGACCGTGTCGGAAATCTCGTCGCTGGTTGGTGGGTATGCCGTAAAAGTGAAGGAAGGTGAGTTATTTTGTCAATCTCAGATGCTCTATGCAAATCGGATTTGGGTTTGGACAGAATCAGGACAAACTGCGGACTTCGCAGTGCAAATCCGATCCGAACTCCAATTTGGGTTATGGCAAGTCCACGTTGAACTCAACTCCATCAATGAAGTCAGAATTTTGATCCTTCATCCAACATGGAAGATTGGAATCGATCTGATCCATCAAGGCTTCGATGGACATGTTACGAAGCCTTATACATTAGAGGTCACTTTTGCAAACGTAAATTAATTCTGTGCAAGGAAGGCTACACAAGGTGGATTCCTCCAAAATTGTTCATTCCACTTTTTTTTTTTTTTTTTAATAAAAAAAAAAAAAAATATTTTTTTTTTTTTTTTTCAAA
>LVTN01000179.1:152042-173644 GCA_001649415.1 Musa itinerans
TATATATATATATATATATATATATATATATATACACACATATTATTACTAAAGTTTATGAGATGCTATGATTCAACAAGAGTGATGGTGATAAAAATTTATTTCTTTGGGAAGAATTTTTATGTTACAATGCACTAATTTCATAATGAGCATAACATATGGTCCTCAAATGATGGCCTTTGGACATTAAATCAAGATGAATTTATGTATAATGTGACACCATAATATATACATCCACATGCAAACCAATCCATGTAGTGAATCACTAATATAATTTTTTGAATACACATAATATATGTGACTTGTAGTAGCACTAATTTTAAGAAGATCTCAAACTAAATTTTAAAATAAAGCATATATATAATTAATTAGTTTAAATTTAAATAGCATGGAATAGATTTGAATTAATTAGATTCAATTAAAAGATTTCCCTTTTGAAACAATATAAAAAAGAATTGAGTTCTTGAAAAAGATGGAGGAATGATTACAGTTACCTATTATTTTCACAATCTTTTTGATATTTAATATAATTATCAAAAAATAGTATCTCAAAACAAATTATTTAGAATATCTTCTGAATTGACATAACAGAAATTATATATTCTTTTTGAGGAATTTGAAACAATTCTTAAGGGACAAAAAAAAAGGGGGTGGTGTGGAGTAGAACTTATAAATGGATAGGGAGCGGAGCGTTTGCTTGGTCGGCGTCGCGAGACCAATAGAGAGCTCCCAATGGCTTCTCTCCTCTTCTCCCCTTCTCGACTTCCCACATCGCTCTATGCCACTCTCGCCCTATTCATCTATTCCCCAAATCCCCACCGCCACCACTCTCAATCCCTTTCTTCCAATAAGACGCCCACGAAGGACCGCGCCCTCATCGTCTCATCCGCCCTCACCGAGTCCAATTCTTCCAAATCCCTCGACGGCGGCGGCCGCGGCCGCGGCGAATACGGAAGCGACGACGATGATCTCCTCCCCCTCCTCCGAGAGCTCTCCGTGAGAGATCTCCTCCCCAACCTTTTCCTTTATTCAGGCTTTCGGTTCTTTAGATGATGTCGTCTTCTGGTGGTCGATGCCCTGCAGGATTGTCTGCTTCTCCCTCCGGATTATCTATCCAGTCTTCCTCGCGATCTCCGGCTTGATGTAAGTGAGGGCGATTTGTTCTTGAGGTCAGATAATGCAATGATCTGTGTGGTGGTTTTTCTTTTTTGTGAAGTTGAATGATGCGGCATTTGATCTCTCCAACGGGCCTGTCTTGGATGACGTAAGTGGTTCTCTCCAATGTGTTAGAGTTAGGTTTTCTCTATTCGTTTTATGTTTAAGGATGATGCCGCTGTATGTCGAGTGTTCGGAGAATTGTTTGAATCGACTCAGGGAAAAATGCCATAAATGATCTAAACCAAAATGACAGTGTGGTGAGGTGTTGGGCGAGTTGCTTCTAAATCTTTCCAGAGCATGGAAACAAGCTGACACTTCAACTTCAAATAGCCTAGCGAGGCAGCTGCCGTCAATGGAGAGCTTTTTGACAAAAAATGTCAAAGCATGTATGGATAGTTAGTGTTTCTGAATTGTTTATTACCCCCTTTCTTTTTCACGGTTTGTTATGTTCTCCTTTTGTTGGGTGCAGCACTTGGCAAACGCTTGGTATCCGCTGGAAGGAGATTTCAGGCAATGGGACAGTATGCTGATGGAGAGCCACAAAAGGTTAAAGCTTAGATTGTGAATTTATTTTTGATGCTTCCAAGTATAGTCATCGGCAACCAAGTTGTGAAAAATAGTCTTGTATGAATGGCCATGTTCCACATGTAGTGCCTAAGATTAATATTGGGGTTGGAACAGATAGAGGCATCACATTAGGGATTGGCAGAATTTGTCAAATCTGATTGATGGAGTTAGAAATATTTTCAAAAATACTTTAGTTTCAAAGCATACCTTTGATAGAATAAAAATACTGTACACTAAAAATTTGTTATTCTTTGTTCCAAAGAAAATCAAACTGAAATACAAAAGATAAAATATTACATGAAACTACTATGCAATTACTAGAATATAAAATATAACCATATTGTATAAAGATGGAGTTTGGAGTTGAAGTCCATAGCTAGTGTGTTAAGAAGGATGAGACTACCCATGGATTAGAGCTAGAATAAAGGAAGGTTGAGAGAGGAGGCATGGAGAGCAAAGATGGAATTTGCAGTTGAATTCCAAAATAAATGAAAGTCCAAACGCAGGTTATTACTATTTATGGATTCCAAGATTGGAAGAGGAGTAAAAGACGAGTAACCCCTTAGCTTTCTTTGAAAAGAACTTAAAGATGAATCTGTCTTTCATTTCTATTCAAGAAATGTGGAAGAATGCCTACCAATTCAGTTGATGCTAAGGGTAAATGTAGTTAAAAGTGTTATGTGCCAAAAAGCGCTAAGGTCCCAAATTGTCTGAGGCGCTAGGTGCTTGCATGAGCAAAGTGAGGTGCTCCCGAATATTATAATTTTAAAAATATATATCATGATTGATAAAAATAAACTGAAACAAAAATAACACATTAATGTTGCATTCATTTAAAGTACTAAACTATATTGTCCATATCTAAGAACAAAAATAGCAAAATAAAACAAGATTAATATCAAAGATTGTTAAAATTTGGTTCATCGTCTTTTCTTCTGCCTCGTCAGGTGATTTATATTTCTTTTGTTCATTTTCATTATAATAAGTTTCCTCCTCTTCCATAATTATAGGAAATGAGCTTGTGGCTTTTGCATTATCTTTGTTCCGTAAGTTATCTTGTGTATGTTTTTATTTCTCCAATACCTGAAGCTCTTGCTATATTTTCCCATGTTAAATTATCATTATAGAAAACAAGATCATCTTCGGTATTTTTCAAATTTGTACCCATATCTCATATATATTATCCAATCAAATTATAATGAGCTTTTTATGCTTTATTATACTTAATGTACACAAGATTATCTAATTGTTGATGCAGCAGTCGATTTCTTTTCTTTGTATGAGTCTATCATATCATAGAAATTAAAGATCCATTTATTTGTATCAATATCTAAAAAAGAATAAGTTAGTTAAAATTAAAGTATTATTATATATTTACATTCTCGAAAACACCCTAGTTTCGCTTACAACCTATAGTGTTGCTATAAGTCAAACTCAAAATTTTTGTAGCAAATTGCTACAAGTTTGATGTTTTACTTCCAAATAAGCCCTACCAAATAGTTGCAAATGTAAATTCGACTATTAATAATAACATACTTTAAAAATTTACATAATGTCAATTATATGAAATTATAAATGCCTAGGGACTTAGTAGCCCTCGATCGAATTGCCTTAGGAATTCCAAACATACCCTTAACATTCTTATATAAAAATAACTCATTTGTGATCTTGTCTTGAACTTCAATGCTGAGAACCATTCTTGCAATGTGCTGATATAACCTAGATATAACTTTTGTATCAAACTTTATATCAAACTCAATTGTAGGGTTTTCTTATAAAATAATTTTGGGTTTTAATCAAGGATTAAAATATCATACCGTACCAGAGTTTCGATAGTCGCTCAGTACTGTACTGTACTGTATACCGAGCGGTATACCGTTCGAGATATATATATATAATAATAATAATAATAATAATAATAATAATAATAATAATAATAATAATAATAATAATAATAATAATAAAATAAATAATAATAATAATAATAATAATAATAATAATAATAATAATAATAATAATAATAATAATAATAAAATACAAATTCGGTGATGTCGCCGAAGCGACATTGTCTCTCTCTTCTCCCCAGGCAGGGCGATGTTGTCGAGGCAACGTCGCAGAAAAACGAGGTGATGTCGCCTCGTCAACATTGCTATATATATTTATATATAAATATTTATCTATAAATATATATATTTTGTATATAAAAGCTTTTTTTATATATAAATATTTTTATAAAAGGCGACGTTGCCTTTTATATATATATATATATATATATATATATATATACATATATATATATATATATTGCCCGGTAATGGGCGGTCCGTGTACCGGTTTGCTGATGGACCAGTACATACCGCTCGTATTAGGCGGTATTATTCGAAATTAGAGACCTTGGTTTAAATAATGTCCTATTGCATGGAGTGGATGATGAAGTTGACATTTGCATCTTTTATCAATTATTGCAAA
Organism: Musa itinerans; assembly: GCA_001649415.1. NCBI lineage: Eukaryota > Viridiplantae > Streptophyta > Magnoliopsida > Zingiberales > Musaceae > Musa > Musa itinerans. Next base: position 156,237 of record LVTN01000179.1, read on the forward strand.
GATATTAGTGTATTTTTCTTAATTTTCATCAAAAGATTATTGAATTGTTTCTTTGGCTCTATCCATAGCCTCATAAATATATTTCATTGTTAGCTTTTTCTCATTATCTATGAGTCGAAGAACTCAAACAAGAGGGCCCATCATTTTTAATGCATAAGCCATAAGATTCTAAAATGATAGCATTGGGATGATAACACTTGCTCTCTTACATTTTGCTTCTTTTGCCTATTGTGTTTTTGCTTGTGAATACTTTGCAATGTTAGAATGAAGTGACAAGTCATGTGACACCATATCTCATCAATTCCGTATTAATTGCGAATTCTCTTATCATATTCAAAGCCCCGGTATGATTATATATAAACTTATAACAAAGATTGCATTCTCTAATGCCTCCTTGATATATGAAATCTTTCTAATATTCTCTAACATAAAATAAATACAATATGTCACACGTGGAGTCCAATACAAGTGTGACCTTTTTGCTTGTCATAATTTTTCTAAAAAAATAAAAATAAAATTAATAATTATTTCAAAACATAAAAGTAATATAATCAAAATATTTTAAAATATCATATTAGCTAAAACATAATTGCTTTCATTGTCTGTTATAACTAGAACCACATTTTGCTCTCTAATTTCATCAACAAACTTTTCAAGTAATTCAAATGGCGTTTCTTCATATTTCATAAAAGATGATGCATCAATTGACTTAACAAACATTGTTCCCAGTGAATAATTGATCAAAAAATTAATTATTCTACTTTGTCTCCTATAGGTCCATTTATCTGACATAATTGAACAATGATGTTTGGCCCGTGCTTCCTTATGTCTCTTCATTAGTCTATTTGTGTAATCCAACTTATTTTTTAAATATGAAACTCTTAACTCATGGTAACTTGAAAGCTTTAACTTAGAATCATATCTTCCAATTGCTTCAATCAGATGTTTAAAACTGTCTAATCAAGCTTTATTGAAGGGAATACATAAAGGAAGCAAGCAATGTATTGATTTGTTCTAGCTCTTGCTTCCTTATTATAAGCATCATGTATGCTTATTTGTCTTAACTTAGCTCCTTTTTGACTTTGCACTAATTATCTGGTTCTTGAAACATATATAAATCCATTAGTCCTTTCGTTTGTGGAATTTTTGGGTTAACAACAATAATTTTGTTTCCTTTTTTACCTGATGTTCTCTTACCACTGACATTTACCTTGTCAACAGAATCAGAATCTTGAGCTTGGTTGGATGGCTGTCGGTGGCTGTCGGATAGTTGTCGATGATTGTTGGATGGTTGTTGCTGACTGTTGGATGAGAGGAGCTTGGTTGCATGGTTGTTTTGTTAGGTGGTTGGGAAAGAGGGAGGATAGGGGGCTGTGGTCTGAAAGCAGGGGCAGGGAGAGCTGCGACAACAGGGTGAAGAGGGATCAGGGAAAAGGGGGCTGCGATGAGGCGAGAGTTTGTGATGAACCAGTGTAGAGGTAGGAGGAGGAGAAAGAGAGAAATATTGGGAGGGGAAGAAGCTGTTTCCATTGTTCACCTATGGATAGGAGGATGCAAAGCTCGTTGGAGGAAGATGCTGTTGTCGATTGAGATGAAGTTAGTCATCGTGCATCGAGGAAATGCTAGGGAGAAAGAGCTATTCTACATTTAGGGCATAAGTCGTGTGGGGGGGTGGTCTGGGGTGTTTGAGCGTGAGACCATTTGCTTCAATTGAACCATAGATCAATCAGGCAGGCGCCTAGTGCTTGGGCCCAAGTGAGCACCTGGGCCGCGCTTGATTGAACTCGCTCGCCCAGCCCACTAATTGGGTGCTTGGGCCACATCTCGCCTAGGCGAGCACCAGGTGACACCGCTCAATAGTCTATTGCTAGTTTTGGTTATCATGAACATTTTTAAATAGACAAAATGAATTACTTTTAAATATTGAAGCCTTTGTATCTTATGCTTTATGGTATAGGAAACTTATTATGTCAACAGAATGCATTTATGGTAATTAAATGGAATACAAATCTGCAATGCTGACATGGCTCTTCTTATGATTTTCTTTCTTTTTGGTGAATTATTATATTTCCACAAAACAGAGGGAGTACCAAATTGTATGATGACACTATTAAGTAATATAGCAACACCTTTCTAGAATTTTTATTAATTTGAGATGTCATTAACCATTCATATATCTCTCACCTTGTTGTTGGTGCCAATTCTATGATAATGGAAGGATCTTGTAATGAAGTTTTGCAGATTGCCACAACAATGATTAAAATTGGAAAGCAGCTATCTAGAGGTCCAGTGGTTACAGGTGATGAGGAGCCCAAAATGGAAACCAGGACCCTGAAGGTAACTGGTTATGTAGCAAATTTACCCTTCTAATAACTGTATGAAATGGTGAAGGGTAGCTATCTATAATTCTGTTTTTTCAGTTTGGTGAATTGCAGGTTGAGTTGACTTCAAAAAAGGCCTTTATTGGTGCTGGAATTGGTTTAGTGTTTGGGTAAAGTTCACAACTTCATTGTTTACACAATATTAGTAGCATTATCTTGGGACTCTCGTGATGCAAGTCCCACTGTTCAACTATCCATCGGTTGCCTCCACCTATGCAGTGACCACATCTAACAGCTGTTTTGTGGGATTCATGATCACTTTATCAAGTGCAGTTATACTTTATTTCAATCAGTTCTATTGCTTTTAATTTTTGGATACTATTTTAGGATCCTCTCATGGCAAATAAGTCAGGGCATCGAAAACATACCAGAAAGCTCCTTAGAATATGCCAATGATAATGCATTGTTACTGGCAAAGGTGCTTGATATGCCAATTTTTCTGTTTTGTTTGTACTTGGACTTCCCTTCGTTTGATAATATGTATGAGAGCTGATTCTGTTGAATTTGGTTTATGCTTTGCATTCAGTCACTAAGGGGAGCTCTTCTTGCCTTATTCTATTCATCTGCGGCTTTATCAGCAGTTGCTTCAATAGGGCTTGTTTTGTTAGGAAGACAACTGAGCTCTGAAAGCAAATGACAGAAAATGTTGTTGCTTAAAGGTACACAGTTACTTTCATATGATTCCACTACCAGAACCTTGTCTTTTTGGTACAACACAATCTTGAATGAAAAATTCATATCTTTGCTCTCTCTAGGTGTACATGTGTCAGTGCTTTACAATCCTTTTATGTATATATACATCTTTACATAAGAAAGTGTTGAAGACTGCTCTGCTCACATTTATTAGCATGATTTCCTTCATCACTTTGCATGATGTACTTTACCGAGGACCAAAATGTTAGGTACTACGGATTTCAGAAAATTATCCTAAAACATATCTCCTACCATCGTCTATCATTTTTCTTGCTAATTAGCATTTATTTCAATCAGTAGAATTTTTCTAAATAGTATTAGTTTCTCTGTGTTATATCACAAGTTTCTTTTGACTGTTTTCGAAGAGTAATAATTTTAAGTGACTTTGCTTTCATTTGCAGATGGTATTAGTCTCTCACCTCCAAATGCATTCTCAGTGAACCAATATGTAGGAGTTGTTTGCAAACGCAGGTGGCGAATCAAACATGTCTAGGGCTTTTATTAGGTTTATCAAACTACTGTGGAATTACTCAATGTAAGTGGCAAACATATGATATGTTATTGGTCACTTCCTCTAGTAGACTATTATTTTCTTTAGTTTCTTAACTGAATTTTTTTCATGGTAATGCCTTCCAATAATCATCTATTTTGATTCTTAGTCTATAGTTGGCTCACTTTTTCTTTCCTTAATGATTCAGAAAAACAATTCAAGGGAACATTTTATAGGAAAAGTCAAATGTATTTAAATTACACAACTCAAATTGTTGGCTGTGATGGCCAAGAAGAGCCAACTCAACAGAACAATTTTTTCATCCAAGTTCATATGCGGCAAACCATAATTCTCATTTTCTAAGGAATAAGCCATATAATCGCATCAGCTTCCCACATGGCATAGTCCACCAGCAGTTCTTGTATACTTTCATTAGATAGCGGAGATCATCTTCAACTTTCCCCATTCCTATGAGTTTAGTACTTTTAACTTACCCATCGTTGGCCTTTGAAGCCTGCAATAACAAATTTCTTTTACTAGCAGCGATCCTTGTGATTAAATTAATCTTCTGTTGTACATCATGTGTGTGCAAGTTTCCAGGAATTTCAGCTATTGTTTGCTTTATGGAGGCAGTTATCACTGCTCCGAGGAAGGAATGATTACGGAAGAGTATTAAAGTGTATTTATTCTTCGGAAGTAGTTTGGATCATTTTATGGGTGGTCAAATGAAAACCATAGCTTGTTGCTTACTTATTGATGTTGTTTATGCACAAGCGTTTTATGGCTTCTCTTTATATTTTTTTTCCAAAGTTCTTTTCTCTTTCTCTTAAAGTTGATGTTACCGCCATTGTTTTGATGCAAGAGTCATTGAGATGCTTGTGTTTTAAAGTAGTTTAGTTCAATAGACCCACAATTTGGGGATGAATAAAATGGGTTTATTTTTTTCAGTGTTATCACTGGTAGGATTGATAATGTTGGCTTGATGCTACATTTTGCCTGTATGTGGTGATGATAGAGCATCCATGATGATATGTGAACCACAGGCTGCCGTCATAGTTGTCGCAAAGGTGACATAGGATGATGGCTCGAGTACAAATGCAAGATTGCTCGAGAATTATAATAAAATAAAATCAAATCAGTGTGCAGGTAAGTGCCTAGGCTTCGTTTAGATGACCCACTACTGGAGGCAGATGTTTGAATGATATTGGTGGCAGGCTAAGAAGGATTAGTTATTTTTTGAATGTCAATCTCAAATATTTTTTTTCTTTGAGCGATTCATTTTACATATTGGTTGCTCTCAACACAATATTGTTAGGTTTTTCATGTATGTTAAGTGTTTTTATATGTGCTTATCCCACTTTGATACTAAATGTCATGAACTTAGTTTTTGCTTTAATCATATGGTATTCTTGTGTATTCGTTTGCAAAAGTTAGTTTTCTCGAAATTTTCTATGATTCTTTAAAACATATAAAAGATAAAATAGGTTACATAAAATGTTTCACTCAAGATCCACAAGTAATTATTTCAGAAGACATTTTATAACCAATGTAAAGTACAATCATAATTATTTCAGAAGACATTTTATAACCAATGTAAAGTACAATCAGCTTATGCTAGAAGTTTTTATCTTTCTCGAGGTGTTTCGGGAGTCTTTGATCACTTGAGGTGCTTCAAAACATCCAGTGTGATCATTTCGATGCACAAGTCCAACTCTCGAAATAGATTAGATGATGGAGAGAGTATTCTTATATCAAATTCGTTAGAGAAATATTTCCAGTGTTGAAATATTTATAACTGAGGATGTTGGTAGATACAGCATAGTTGATTGGAATGTCACCTGTTGATATAGCATGACGTATATTTATGTATAAATTTAGGTTGAAATCAAGTCAATGTTTGGTTACACTTTCATGGTATTCTTAATTTATTAGTTTGGGGAGGGAGATTAAGGTGATTGGAAAATAAGATTCATCCAACCAGTTAGTCTTCTGATAATGATGTATCGGAATCAGCTTCCCTTCACTATTTACCACTTTAAAAAACAATTTTGAAATGCAACATTAAACATAATGTGCAAAATTTTATTTCAAAACAATAATAACAATCCCTACCTTATAAACTACAAGAAACTCCAATGAATCGTCAGATGTAGAAATGGCAACTTTGATATATGGATCTTCGATGCTTCAAAAACTTTCACAGGTCGATCGGAGAGCTTTTGAGGTAAAACACATTATATTTTGGTTCCCAGCCTGATTGGTACTTCCACACCTACTACCATAGTTTGTTCTAATATCACCTAGTAGATCTTCCCAGCTTTTTAATCCAGATACAACGCGCGTGAAACTAATTGCTGGCCATCTCATGTTCTCAATTCCAATTGACCCCCCTGTAACACAGTTTGCCAATAAAGTAGGGGAATGAACAATTAGAAGCTACATATAACAATTTAGCAGAATTCGGGTTGCTCTGTGCGCTTAGGAATGCCATGCATGCATTACCGAAATGTCAGGAAAAAAAAACAGAGATCCTGCTACTTACATCACCAACTCAGAGAAATAAATATCACAAATATACTAGTGATTTGCTTTTAAATGTCGAGGCTTTCATAAATCACTTGTCAGAGTTGTATGCATAACAAGTAGCTATAGTAACTAAAAATAATTTTCTAATAGCTATTTTGGAGAACAATCTTCAAACAGGGCTGCTCATGACTAGCTGACTTACAAACAGAAGTAAAGAAACATATTCATTTAGTATGAGAAGCATAACTTCCTCTGCATGGACCAAAAGAAATTTCATTTTGTATCTCTAATTAAGCACTGATACAGATGATTATTTTACAAAACAAACTGTGCTTTCAGCTAATTTTTCGGAATCATGTGGCATGCCTCAAAATATTTTTCTTTTTGGCGTGCAGTCCTCAAAATATTAGTGAGCCCAACACCACAGAAAAGTAAAATTTAAGGTCATTGCATGGATCCTGCTGAAGGACTCGGATTTGATTTACAGGGAAGAGTCTCACAAATAAACTCTGACCATCTCTTAAACTAAAAAAAAAAAAGAAAACAAAAATATCTACGTGCACCATGCATCACCAAAGTGCCACAGACAGAGATCTTGCTAATATCCAAGGATAAGATTTTCCTTTTTCTCATAAACTCAACTTTCAGCACTAAGGTAGCAATGGAGTTCTATCCTTATATGCCATTCACAAAGACAGAGTGAGCACCAACATGCATTCCCATGCAAACTGCATATCATTCGTAAGTGATGAGAGGACTTGAAAACCAAATCAAATTACTTATTTCTTTCTATGGAAGCTCAGTTGAATAAGATTTTGAGATTCATAAGCATGATCTATACACAAATTAACCCTAAAGATCTGAAGTGTGAATGCTATAACGAAGGGTCACCAAAAGGTAACATGCATTGGCAACAGAATAAGATCGATGGAGGACAAGGAGTAGAAGTGTGTCCAAGTACTGATATCATGGAAACATTCTTGGGTATCAATAGGAATTTAGCAAATGTAAAGCTGCCAGAATATAATGTTCCTAGTAAAAACAAGAACTTGAATTGGAGTTGAACAAGAGATCAGATGTAACCACACATAAAGGGACGACAAAAGAATAAGTTCAAACTACCAAAACTTGGATAAAATCATCAAGAATTGTGTGGAAGACAAAACATGCAGAAGTGTTCACAAAGGTCTGGATTTTCTCACATAGTAAATGGAACATTTTATAGATGGTACGGTTACTTGAAATGTGGCTAAACTATGAAAAAAAAAAAAAAAACCATGCGTGGTAGTCTCGAGAGTGCAAAATTTCAAAAAGGAATGAAGAACCAAATTGGATAACTTCAAAATTATAGAAACAACTAACTCATATCTGCCAACCACAAATGATGTTTCAGATCAGACTTGGCACTAACTAAAAAACGTTCATGTCTCATGAAATGTCATTTCTGTAGATAATAGTATATAGGTTGTGACCAATATTGGTAGCCACCGTAGGCCTTTGTCTCCTGCCAGTGTTTGGAAAAATGTCCATGGAGCTAGAATTAAGCATGGGTTTCAACCAAAACTATGAGGATAAAGAAATTAAAAATACAAGTTTTACCTTATTCTGCAGCTTTGCCACACTATTTTGAGGTTTCCTTTTGGCATATGAGCTATTCCAGTCCCCTCCATCTTGTGAATAATAATCCATTGGATAATCTGCTTGTAGATCATCACTCTTGCAATTGCAACCGGATGAATTAGCCCGACAACAACCAGAAGTTGAGCAAGTCTCCTCTTTCCTAGCGACTGGCTCACCATCAAAATTATCTGATACTCTCATCCTTTCCTTCTCCCACCAACCTGGAACATATCCCAGCGCAATGTCTAACTCAAATGTTGTCAGCATTGGCTTGGTGAATCCCTCCCCCCAGTCGATCGAAAGCCTAGGACATGCAATTTGCACCCAAGCATCCACGGAGTCCCCAAATAGAGCAATCCTCGCAGGTGAAATCTCCGACATGAGTACCACGGTCCACTCCAGTGCCTTCTCCTCCATGTGCTCCACCACTCTGTCCAAGACTCGGGAGTTGCCCTGCCTCCCGAGCGTCCCAAGTATGACACCCCACCGTTTGGCTTCCCGGGCTGCCAAGATTGCGTCTTTCCTTGCCGTCTTCATGCCCTTATGGTCGTACTCCTCAAGAACGAGGATCCCAAGATATGGGTCGTAGCGGAATGCCGGGACTCCAGGATTTGCAATCATGAACGCCTCAAGGTGGAACCGGCCGTCCGCCACAAACACGATGGCCTCAATCCCCTTGGATCTGGGGATTGTGGGGGCTGTGCACCCCAGAACCTCACCAGCAGAGAGCGGCTTGGCCTGCGGAACCGTGATATCAAAGCCCTCGGCTGAAAGGAGGGATTTTGCGGCTTGCACGGCGGAGACAAACTGGATGGTGCCAGCAAGGGCGAGTTTGGAGGAAGCCGGGAAAGTGGAGAGGACAGCGTCGACGAGCCGATCGACGTCGACGCGAATGCTAACAAAGACGTAGAGGACGGGGAGGCGAGAGGAGGGAACGGGGACGAGGCAGGAGTGGCCGTAGTGGATGAGCTGGTCGGCGGCGAGGGCGGAGGCGGCGTAATCATCAAGGCAACAGGCGCCGTATGTGGGGTCAGCGAGGATGAGGACGTCGTCGAGGCGGAGAGTGGAGGCGGAAAGGAGGATGTCGGCAAGGGGAAGAGCGTACATGAGGAGGCCATCGGGGAGCTGGAGAGCGGGGCGGCGCGAGGCGGCGGATACAAGGCGGTGGACGGTCTTGTGGACCTCGAAGTCGTAGTTGGAGGGGAGGATGGCAGCAGCGGAGTTGATGGCGGGATCGGAGAGGATCGACTCCGGTATCTGCGACTTCACGAAGCGCTTCGGAGCGGCAGCCGCCTTTTTCCGCTTCGAGGCGTCGACAGAGCCATTAGGTTTGGAGTTAGGGTTCGAAAGGTTGGAGAGGGAAAGAGAAGGAGGAGCGGCGGCGGCGGATGAGGACACGTCGTCGGCTTCCATACCCAGGCCGCCAGTGACGAAGGGTTGCAGCGACGGACTAGGGGATCGACTTGGGGCGTGTTGGGAACAAGTAAGCGTGAGGCTTAGGCGTCGGATCCACTCCGGCCTGTAGAATAACCACACGGACACGAACATCAAAGCACCGGGAAAGTGGATCAGACGGTGGCAGCAGCGTTATCATCGAATTGTAAATAACCATAAGTGATTGATTTCATACTCGTACGTGCGGATCACACAGGCAGGAGTACCAATCAAATTCACGTTTTGGTCGGTATAAAACGTGTTGTTACGCGTAGCCATCCAAGTTTTGAGAAATTTTAACAGAGAATTTCTTATTTAAAAATTTTTTCGTAAAACATCTCAACTATCAAACATTTTATAGAAAATCCTAAATTTTCAAAATAGCAAAAGAATCCGCCAACGAGTTTTCTCTTTTTTTTTCTTCCTTAAAAATAATTATTTTTCTCTCTTTAAAAGTTACTATTTTTTTCTATCCACCTTTTTAATAAACTAACCCATATAATTAAATTGGTTCAATTAATCTAAGATGTGAACAGGTTCAAAATATTTACTAATATATATCGATTAATATTTTAAAAAATAATAAATTTAAAACTAATTTACCTAACTATAAAGTTAAAAGTAATATACTAATAATATTTATCTGTTTTAAAAACTAATATTTAAAAATATTTAAGAAAATAAAAAAAATAAATTTGAAAGGTCTGATCATTATTTTTTTTAAATAGTTTAATTACTAATTTTAACCCTTAAAAAGTTAAATTTATACAAAAAAATCAGAAAATATATTATAATTATCAAAAATAAATTATATTAAATAAATGACTGATATATCATTTTTATTATTAAAATAATAAATAAATATAAAATATAGTAAATTATAAAAATAATAAAAAATAAATATTATAATTAATACATTTAAAATTAACTATAAAGTAAATAATAATTTAATTATAATAATTATATATTTTAAAAATAAAATATAAAGGGCTTAGAAAAGTTTTAGGAAATTTTGTGAACCAAATTTTTAGGATAGTTTTCTCATCGATTTAAAAGATCAAATGTTAAAAAAATATTGTGTGGAGAGATCATATTTTTGTTATAATTAAAAAATTTTAAAAGATTAGACAAAAATTCAAACTATTCAGATGCTGAAAATAACAAAAAATATAAAATAAAAAATAAAATAGAAAAAGTGTTATGAACGTGAATCTAGGTGTCATTCGAAGGTTTCATGAAAACTTCACAGCATTTTTAGGCTAATTTTTTACCAAAGATTATTCATCTATTTAGAAGCTTAAGTATCAAAAACATTACATAGATTCAACATATTCCGATGGAAATTAAAAAAATAGAAAATAGGAAAACCATAAACTTTTCAGAATCTAAATAAATAAAATAATTTTAAATAAGAAAAATATGATAGATGTTCATCTAAGTACAATGCAATGCTTTCCTAAAACTTTTAGAGTATTTGGATCTGAGTGATACACTATTTTGATTTAAACCCAAAAACTGTGCATTAGATATCATAAGTTAATTTTTTTTTACCAAATTTTTACTATAGATTGTCTATTTATTTTGAAGTTCAAATATCAAAAAAATATTACATGAATCTATGGTAGAAATAAAAAATAAAGAAAATAAGATAATCATAATTTGTTCAAAAAAATCAAAAAAATCATAAATTTCTTTAAAATTATTAAAACTATAATAGATATCCATTTGGGTCCAATTTAAATCTTTCATAAAGATTTCAAAGTATTCGAATCGATCCTTTTATGCGATACACTATTTTTTATTTGATCCAAAAAAAGATAATGTATTAGTTATCAATGTAACACCTTGCTCCTAGTCCCACCTATATCATCCCTATATGTGTGAGTAAAGTAGGATGTCACTTTTCAATTCTTTTACTGCTATCAATAGGAGTATAGTAAAAAAGTAGATAATCTTAAAAGTAAAATATGTTAATTTACTAAACAAAATGATAGGTTCCTTGTACATAGTGACTTTGACATATATATATATATATATATATATATATATATAACCTCTAACTAAAAAAACATATACCTGTACAATATGTCTAAAAGTTATATATATACAAATGTCTATAGGTCATCGTATATATCTGCACTAGCATGAGTTTACACATGCTCTAGCTCAATCACTTGAGTGAGGTATTAATATTTTTATATACAAAATAGAGTCTATAGTGAGTAATTATTTAGTAAGTATAAGCTTTTATAGCTTTATTTAGGTGAGTATTTATCATGTCATAGATATAATATTTTATAATCATTGACATAAAATATTTAATGGTAAACACCTTGTCCTACATCTTCTTTAGCAAGCATAACCCTACAACATAGCATATGCAAAATTATAAAAATAAAATTTTATGTCAAAATAATTCAAAATACTTATATGCATATGTAAGAAACATAGCAAATTCATGGATTTCTACATCTATATCATAACATATATATGCACTCTCACACTATACGTCGCTCACATGTGTATTCTTATGTCGCACATTATAATATATACGTATATTCTCATACAATATGTCATAGCATATACATGTATTGTACACTATAATATATCCATGTACTCTCACACCATAAGTCATCATATATATACATGCATACAATACATCTTCATCTAAATTTATATATTTTTATACTTATAAAATTTATACATTTACATTTAGCTCATTTCTATCTAATAATGATCATATTATTCGAAACATACTTTCCAAAATGTATTAAGAATATAATAGCTTATACGATCATTATTTTATAGTGAATTAAATTTATAATTATCTAATTTAAATAAAAAATAAAGATGATAATGAAAGACCACATTCTTTAATGATCGAATATACTAGGGAGTGACACATCTATTAAATTGGGAGAATAAGGTCATGAAATGCCTTAATTAAGAATCCCACCTCTTGAATTATTGATTTATAATAATTAACATTTTTTTTGATAAAATATCTAATAAAAGAGACTATATTCAACCTAAAAATTTATCTAAATTTTATAATTAATTTTTTAATAATTCACTCTATAATCAAATGAACTAGTCAATATCACTCAAATCAACATATAATTCTATGAATAAATTTTGTTTCACTATTTTAGTTGACTAAGTAATCTTGAATTATCATGATGTTTTATAAAAAATTATGAGACATAAAAAACTAAATATATATTAATTTGTAACTTAAAATAGAATCATTTGAAGGCTAAACTACCTTTCTAATTCATTACTAACACCTATTTTGTTATGTTGAAACTAGGTTGAGACTATCTAATCTTATAAACCTTATATCTTAGTTCATCAAAGTGATATTCACTCAATTCTATATCTAATAGAACTTTAAAGGAATATTTTAAAATATATCAAAAGGATAGAGCCTAATGATCTCCATAAGAGAGTTAATTTAGCTTAAATAGAACTTATTCTTAAAAATATATGGGATTCTAAGTATCTTCGATTGGGATATTCATAACTCTATACATCGATCTCAAGTTAAGGTCATACCAAAGGTTTTAAAACCATAAAAGATTAATACAAAATATATTTAAAAATTAAATATTAATTTAAAGTCTAAGTTACTCAAAAGTAGTTAAATCTATCAATTTATAATTTATAAAACTGAAATCCTAAGTGTAGCAAGAGAAGAATTAAAATTTTCCTAGCCTCTCTTTAGGAAAAGTTAAGAGAATAACTGAAAAAGAAGAGAAAGTGTTGTGGGTTATTAGATTGGTTAAGAGGACGAGAACAAAGGTCTAAGGTTCAATCCTATTGGATTTTATTTTAATTTTTTATTAATATAATTATAAGATTTCAATAACTTCAATTAAGTCTAATTTGATTTAATAAAGACAATATTTTTATCTAAACTCATCCCTTAATTTTACTTATGTATCTTAATATTTTTATTATAACACTCCTCTTTAATTTACATTTTCATATGTCTAAATAGCTTATTATCCTCCATCCATATACATGATGTTTAAAACTTAAACTTTCTTATCTTAATCATGTTTAAATTTATTTTAACATTGAAATTCACTTAAGATATATTATAATTCAGTAATCACTTCTAGTTATTTTATACATGCTTATTATTATAACTTAGCTTCATACTCAAATCTATTAGCATACTTAAACTTATTGCATTGAAAGACCATACCTTTTTCATTGTAAAATATATTTAAAGAAAATATTAATTCTTATGCACGCTCAACTAATATTTTATCGAACACCAAGAATTATATTTTTAGAAAACATGTATTTCAACTTTAAAAAGCTAAAAATATTATAATATTATTTATCATATTTATAAAGTATAGATATTATAATTATATCACTAACTGAGAGTGATATGTATACAGTATTTCTATTGGCATGATAATTGTCATTTAATGTGTGTGAGACTTGGATACTACCTCAAACCTTAATATTTTTGGAACAAAATTTTATCATAAGTTTTCCATCTATTTACAAGCTCAAATATAAAAAAAATTAAATGTGTCCAACATATTTTGATGAAAATAAAAAACTTGAAGAAAAATAAGAAAATCAGAAACTGTTCATATTCTGAATAAATAAAAAAAATTAAAAAATTTAAATTAGAAAAAAGATTATAGATGTCCATCTTGGGTCTAATGCAATACTTTCTTCAAAATTTCAAAGCATTTGAGCCAATATGTGATACACTAATGCAATACTTTCTTGAAAATTTCAAAGCATTTGAGCCAATATGTGATACACTATTTTTAGTTTGATCTCAAAAATAGTATATCAAATATGGAGGCTTACTTTCTTTTGGATCAAATTTTTATCATAAATTATCTATCTATTTAGAAGCTTAAATGTTCAGAAATATTATATGGATCTATCATATTTTGGTGGAACTAAAAATATGAACGAAAAGAAAAATTATAGATTATTTCTGAATAAATCATAAAAATATAAAAAAAATCTCTAAATTAGAAAAAATATGATAGATATCCATCTGGATCTAATGCAATACTTTTCTAAGAGCATTTGGAATAGTTCTTATATATGATACACTATTTTTGGTTTGACTAAAAAATAGTATATTGGATATCAATACTTAATTTTTTTTAATAAAATTTTTATCATAGGTTGTCAATCTATTTAGAAGTACAAATGTCAAAACATATTAGATGGATCCATCATGTTTTGGTGAAATTTTAAAAAAAATATAGAGAAAATAAAAAATCATAGACTATTCAGATTTTGAATAAATAAGAGTAAAAAATTTCTAAAATAGGAAAAAAGTAATATATGTCTACCTAGGTTCAATTCAAAACTTAATAAAATTTTTAAGGTGTTTGGAGCAGTCCTTATATGTAATACACTGTTTTTTATTTGACAACAAAAACAATGTATCAAATATCAAGACTTAATATTTCTTGTCCAAATTTTTACCATAAGTTGTCGTTCTATTTAAAAGCTCAAATATTAAAAAATATTGTATGGATCCAACATATTTTGATGGAAATGAAAAAACTTAGAGGAAATAGAAATATCATAAACTATACAGATTCTGAATAAATTAAAAAAATCTGGACCAGTCATATTATATGTGATGTGTTTTTTGTTCGATCCCAAAAAATAGTGTAATGGATATTAAAGCTTAATTGTTTTGGAACAAATTTTTATCATAGGTTGTCCATCTATATAGAAGCTCAAATGCTAAAAAATATTATATGGATCAATCATGTTTTGATGAAAATAGAAAAATATGAAGAAAATAAGAAAATTAAAAACAATCAGATTTGAATAAATAAAAAATCTAAAATAGAAAAAGAGTGATATATATCCAGATGAGTCCAATTCAAAGCTTTACCTTATAGTTATTTTTTAATTTATTTAATTATATTTTTAATTATATTATATTTTTAATTATATTATATTTTTATATATATTATGATTTTTATATTTTATTATTATTATTATTATTATTAATTGATATATTATTAAATTACTTAATAAAATTTATTTTTTAATTAAGAAAATACATTTTTTAATATTTTAATATAAATTAACTTTTTAAGGGTCAAAATTAGTAAATAAACTATTTTTAGAAACTTAAAAATAGAAAATATTGGTCATATTGACCTTTCAAATTTATTTTTATGTATCTAAAATATTTTTAATTGTTGTTATTTATTTAATAATTTAATAATTTTTTATTTTTAATAATATAAATTTATATATAATTAAATTAATTTATTTTGAACCGGTCCAAGTTTTAGATCGGTTGAACCAATTAAATTTTGAGTTAGTTTATTAAAAGATAGAAAGAGAAGATAACAGCTTTCAATGGGAGAGAGAAGATACCAGGTTTTAATGAGAAAAGACAAAACTTGTTGGAGGGTTACTTTTGTCATTTTGAAAAGTTAGAACTCTTTGTAAAACTTTTTGAAAGTAGAAAAGCTCTAGAAAAATTTATCAAAACTATTTTTTTTTTTAAAATGCATCTTAGAATTTTTTTATTGTTCATTTTAGATATTGTCACCTTTATTTAACAAAACATATAATGAATATTTTCTATAGTTTATTTTTTATAATATATTTTTTAATAAATAAATAAAATAATATATTAAAAAGATTAAAAAAAAAAAAAAACTACAAGTTGACACTGCCATGTTCTACTACTTCACGCGAAGGGGATGAATAGGAAAGAACAAGCATCGTAAAAGTAACAAAGTCATCAAAACAAGAGAAGTTAAGGCTCATACTCATATGACATAATGTTAGATGTTTGCATTGACGCAATTTCTTGATCAGTAGTATCTCCATCATAAACTCCACCATTGGGAAGGCGTAGAATTCGTGTGAATTAATCATATTTTGTAACCTAGCTGGTAGAGACCAAAGAGCTCCACAATAATTTCTTTCTCCCAAGCTAGTATTAGGATAATCAACAGAGTGATTTGCTTCGTGATAGGAGAAGAAACAATAAAATCACATTATAAAATCGCTTGCACTGACTTGTAATTTTTATTATAGAAGTCCAACATTTCTTCCATTGTGTCTCTCAGTCTTTCTATTCGGAATCTTTTAGCAACCTTTAAGCGAGACTAAATCTGTAATTCATGATAAAAGATAGATCCTTGACTTGTATAACCAACAAAAATAACCATTTATTACATTTCTTTTGTAATCATGAATAATATAGCCTAAGTTAGTGAATGTGTTGTCAATCGAGGCATTTGTATTAATAACGGTTCATCTATATTTCATTTAGATTCATTGCTACCATATATGTGTAGGTAACTGAAAGAAAATTTGTAATTACCATGAATGAATCCTCATGGTTCTTAGCATTATCCCCAAGGATGCTAATGATAGGACAAAATTTATGTTGAACATCAACTATGATATATGATATGATTATAATGGTCAGTTTGCTGATATTATGAAGCAAATAATGATTTCTTTCGGCCCATATGTAGTGAATAGTCATTGTCGAGGAGTGTTTCTTGAAGAGACTTATAAAGGAATTGGCTGAAAGTGTGATTCCAACAGGTCCTTTTGCAACCAATCAAGGGAGGAGTGAGATACAAGGTATTTTGACAACAATGCTCGCTAGATTTTAATCAAAATCTATATTTAAAAAATAATTATTTTATGTTTTCCTAATGAGATTAGTAAAAGAATATTTATTTTGGTTAACAATTACCAAAAGAAGCAATCGATCGAGTATAGATAACCTATTAAGGAAAGTAAGCCAAGCAAAAAATGAAAAATTTGGGAATAGATCCCTTTGAATAATACTAAATGGTGCCGCTTTTAAGGGGGAATGATAGCTAACTAATCGAGTTATATGTTGATTAGAGCACGAATCCAAAAGTTGATGAAGTCCATATGATATGATCACCTTAATAATTTGAGAAAAACTTTATATTTTTCAATTCATCTCAAATCTAATACAAGATAGGAGAGTGGGATTAGCATAATAAACATCCAAAGTCATTATTAGATATTAGAAATATAAGACAAAGGGTTTGATCGATTCTCAAAAGAAATACTAACATCAAGCATGGTGAAATACTCTGTATTAGAGATTTAACTATTATAAGGAATAAGAACCATCATCATTGATGAGATATAAGATAAGAGAACTAACTAACACTTTATATATAAAGACTCCTACGTAGTGGTTAGAGAATGTAATATTCAAATAGATTGTCACTATATATATATATATA
>LVTN01000179.1:173676-204018 GCA_001649415.1 Musa itinerans
TATATATATATATATATATAAAAGATCATCTATTATCCAAATAAACTAAGCTATAAGTTGCTTAAGGTAGGTCACTATATTTTGAGTAAAAAGAAATATTAATTTTTCCCAAGAGGATAGTCATTATAAGTTTAAGTGTAAGAAAGAGATTGCTCTTCTAACTCTAATATACAAGAGAATAAAGCTAAAAGAGGAATATTGCTCTTATAGTAATAGGTGAAACTCTAAGAAATAAGTAATAGATATGTGAAAAATATTAGATATAAAACGTTAGAGTTTATTAGAGAAACCTACCAAGAAAATATTAGATTTATTTAGACATGCAAAGAGCCCAAAATGTTTTGCAAACTTAGTAAAAATATTATGAAAAGTAATTGTTGAGGACATAATGTCACTATAGAACATAAATCAATCATCCATAAAAGCCAAGTGAGTGACTAACGGATTAGAGTAGAACTTATGAGAGATCATATGTTATTGTTAAACCACACTATTCAACATATTAGAAAGATGTTATATGAAAATAACAAATAAATATGGAGCCCTGAGGGAGAAAACTAGAGCCCAAAAAGAAACACTAGATCTATTAATATTGACAGTAAAGGTGAGGTATGAAAAATATACTTTTATCCATTCAATGAATTGAGGGAGAAAACTATTTTCATGTTGAATATGGATAAAAAAATCTTGTTTGATTAAATTATATGCCTTAAGCAAATTAAAAAGCATAAATATGCATAATCTTATAGCAAAGAGTAATATTCTCATGAATAATTTTGTTCTTCATAAGTGCATAATAATTAGCATTAATGATATATGACAAAAATTGTTGTAGTGTATTGACAATAATCTTGCACATGAATCGATAAATAATCTTGTATATAGAGAGAGGTCTAAAATTTACAAATGTTTAAAAATTCTTTTTCTTGGGAACTAGATCAAGAAAAATTATTATAACCTAATCAAATAACTTTCCAAATGAGAAGAAGCTCTTAATTGCAACCACAAGATCATCTTTGATGATATGCCAATAAATTTAGAAAAAATAAGTATTAAAATTATCTACTCTGATGCTTTGTCTGGCCATGAGCTGAATATAACATGTTTAATATCAAAGTTAGAAACGGGTTATGAGGGAATCTGATAAAAAGTTACAAAAATAGTTTTAGAGATAGAATTGGAACCATACAAGATATCAACAATAGGAGGGATAAGTAGATTATGAAAGAACCATCTTACCTCGACATACATTAGCTCGCCCTGCATAAGCTAGTTTTTAATATTAAGGATAGATACAATATTATTTTTATTACATCAAATATTTAATGACCTACAAAAATATGAATTATTAAAATCACTTACAATAAGCAATAGATCTCTAGATTTCCATCTTAAATTAAATTATTATTCCTCCAATAATAACGCATAATGTTGTACTCTAGTACAAGAAAGTAAAATAGAATATACTCGACAAGCTATCACGAACAATCGTCATGCACCCACAATAATTCATTGCTTTTGCATACATGTATAGATGTTTGACATCATGTTTTACTTTGATTTTGTGTGTTTTTACTTATAAAAATATTTGTTCGAATAGGTTGTAGTGTTATAGTGCGACCACTCGCTACGCCGTGCAAAACTGTCTTAAAATGACTTTGTTTTTTAGTGCCACGATATATTTTTTACAGACCGTAGCTGCATACGAAACGTCAGCCATCTCAACACCTTAGAACCCTCGAGTGGCACCAGGGGAGATGGGGCTTCGGGATAGCGTCGGACGTTGAACACTCTTCACAAGTTTGCACGTCAACTTGACGAAAACTTGCCTTCACGCCCGACACCCGAGGAGTAGTTATTTGCGGACTTACAACTATTTGTTTAACATTCTAAAGTCCTTGTTTTCCTCCTTCCTCTCTTTTCTCTCATGCACGCAAGGTGCTCGCTGAATTACTTGTAAAGTTTCCCTCTTCGCGAGATATTAGGACTTGTTCGTCGCTCATTTTCGAACTAATCAACTCTCTTTTACAAGTCCTACAGGACTTGAGCGAGGTTATAAATTGGTTGACCCTTTGTAGATGCATATCACAAAGGCGTATCATGACTTAGGCAATCCCAACTAAGTCCGAGAAGTTGGTGCAAGGATACCTCACGACTTAGGTAACTCCAGCTAAGTTCGTGACTTTACTGTAAGGGTACCTCATGACTTAGAAAATTCTAGCTAAATCTGTGATATTGTGGTATCAAAGCAGGTAAACAATTTGAGCAAGCAGTGAAAAAACTTCATAATCTCACCATGGCAAAGCATTGTAGTGAATTAAGCAAGACGAGGCAAGCCGAACCATTGTCCCAAGCAACCGTAGGTGGGCTGCAAGTGGAAACTCACTCTTATGCTATTGGAGCCGCTTAGGAAGAGCGCGGTAACAAATATGATGAGTGAGAAGTTGACTACTCTTCGCTAGTGGAGGAGGTATAATCTAGAGTGCCAACAAGGAAAAAGTGCTATAAGGAGAGACAACGGTGAAAACCCGCTTGAATGTTCTTGAAGCAAGCTTGGAGGAACTCTATCAAGACCAACTAAGGCTTCTTGGGGTCGAGAGCTTGCAAGAATGAGTTAAATCTCGGATTGACAAGGTTGAGGCCCTAGTCGATCAATGACAGACGACACTAAAGACTCTATGCAATATTTGTATGAAGTCGTGATAGAACTCACTTTCAGGGTGACAGCCCTCACAAGGGCACTAAGTGCGGGAGGGAGCAACACCCACAATGTACTGCCACAAAACTTGAGGATACTTGAGCCTCATTGCCATAGAGGTGTTAGGGATACAAAGGAGCTCGAGAATTTCTTGTTTGTCATGGAATAGTATTTTCAAGCTACAATACCTGATTTTGAAGATACAAAAGTTTCAATAGCAACCATATATCTAAATAGGGATGCAAAACTTTAGTAGCGAACCCATTGGGAGAAGATCATACAAGGTCGGTGTCAAGTAGACACATGGGAGGACTTGAAACGGGAGTTGAGAACTCAGTTCTTACCTGAGAACACATAATTCATCGCAAAGAGGAAGCTGAGACAAATTTGCCAAAGTACTTCCATGCAGAACTACGTGAAGTAATTTTTCGTACTGATATTGGATATACACGACATGTCCAAAAAGGATAAGCTATTCAGCTTCCTCAATGGCCTAAAGCCGTGGGCACAACAGGAACTACATTGAAGGAATGTCATCAATGTGATCAGGGCAATTGCAGCCATGGAAAGGCTCATAAACTTTGTTTCCTTGGAGGACTCAGAGAAAAGGAAGCAATCTTTAGGAAATTGCCCTCCAAAATATTCTCGAGGGAAGGAGCCCGGGGACGAGCAAAGGAAAAAGAGTTCCCACAAAGGGCCAAGCTCAAAAGGCCCTAATATTGGGCAGATGCCTCTTGCGTAAAGGGCTGCACATGGTGAGGGAGTGCCGACAAAAAGAAGCACTCAATGCCTTAACAGCTTCAATTCATCCCCCTAAATCAAACAAGGGCAAAACTGTTGCCCTTAGTTAAGTAGTTCAGAATCCAATAACGATGATGAGGAGTTACAAATTCCCAGATGGGAGTAATGTGTTTATTGAATGCATTATGGGATCAAGTGGAAGAGAACATGAAGGTAAAGCCATAAAAAATAGAGAGTAGTGAGCTGATGTACGTGGACATTAAGCTTAATAGCCAAACAACTTGTGCAATAGTGGACACAAACGCTACCCACAACTTTATTGCCGATTGAGAAATAAAGCAACTTAGGCTAATCTTAGAGAAGAACCCAAGTTGGATGAAGATGATGAACTCGGAGGCTAAGCGGATCTCCGGGCTAGCAAAGGGAGTCCCCATCAAGATCGAAACATAGAGTGGGAGCACAAACATGATGATGATGTTGCTAGACGACTTTTAAGTGATTCTCAGAATAAAGTTCATGTATGTGGCAAAGTTGGTGCCAATGTTATTCTTAAACTCCCTATGTATGATGGGAGGTGATGACCCCTGTGTGGTTCCCGTCTCTCGAAGATGAACCAAAGACCCCTAACAAATATTGACATTACAATTAAAGAAATTGGTACGAAGAGATGAATTAACATTCGTGGTTGCTATGAAGCTAGAGTCACTCGATGGGGAGGTCATTCATGAACCTACTGTAGTGGCGAACATTCTAAAGGAGTTCATAGATAATATGCCACATGAGTTGCTGAAAACTCTATCGCCACACAAAGGTATGGACCATCATATTAAGTAGGAGCCGAGAATGAAGCCTCCAGCGAGACCACCATACTGCATGTCCCCTCCAGAGTTGGCAAAGCTCAGAAAGCAATTAGATGAACTGCTAAACGGTGGTCTTATCCACAGTTTCAAAGCACCATTCAGAGCTCTAGTTCTCTTTCAAAAGAAATAATATAGGAGCCTTCGACTATACATTGACTATCGAGCCCTCAACAATGTGATGGTAAAGAACAAGTATCCTATCCCACTCATCGCAGACTTGTTCGACCAACTGGGTAAAGCAAAGTATTTCTCTAAACTTGACCTCCGGTCCGAGTATTGGTAAGTGCATATTGCTGAAGGCGACGAAGTAAAGACTACTTGCATGACCGAGTATGAAGCGTTTGAATTCTTGGTGATGCCTTTGGACTTAACCAATGCTTCGACCATATTCTGCACTTTTATGAACCAACTATTCAAGGAGTATTTGGATAAGTTTATAGTCGTCTACTTGGATAATATCGTCATCTACAGCCAAATGCTCGAGGAGCCTATCGAACACCTTCGAACAATTTTCAAGGTTCTCATGAAGAACACTTTGTTTGTGAAAAAGAAGAAGTGCTACTTTGCTCAAACAGAAATCTTATTCTTGGGGCATCAAATCGGTGATGGTTCTATTCGGATGGACAAATCAAAGGTACAAACTGTTACAGAATGGAGAACTCTAAAGAAGTTGCCAAAGCTAAGATCCTTCATTGGTTTCGTCAACTACTATCGGCGCTTGATAGCTAGGTATTTGAAGTGCGCAGCTCTACTGATGGAGTTGCTAAAGGAGTAGCCTTGGAGATACTTTGACAAATATGAAGTTGCATTCCAAAATCTAAATGAGGCTATGTTGAAAGAATCGATACTCAAATTATCGGACTATGGGGAGCCATTCGAAGTCCATATAGATGTTTTAAATTTTGCTATTGGGGGAGTACTCAAGCAGGAGGGTCACTCGGTGGTCTACGAGAGTTGTAAGCTCAACAAGGCCGAGCGGTGGTATCCGATGCACGAGAAGGAGATAACAATAGTGGTTCACTATCTATGAGTTTAGCAGCACTACCTTCTCGGATCATGATTTGTGTTGAGGATAGACAACATCACTTTAAGTTACTTCTAAACTTAAAAGAAACTCTCCACAAAGCAAGCATAATAATAGGACTTCATGGCCGAGTTTGATATGACAATGGAGTATAAGCTCGAAAGAGTAAATATTATGGCCGATGCATTGAGCCGGAAAGTGGAGCTGGTGAATGCCATGCCGTTGGAGGGTGGAGGCTAAGCAAGTCAGCTACATTCCAACTTCCTTTCCAGGATTAGGGGTGGACTATACAATGATCCCCAAGCAGTAACCTTGATGCAACTAATAAAAAAAGATAAGACATGATGATTTTGAGTCCAAGAGGGACTCGTTTACATAAAAGGGAATATGATTTATATTCCTCGAGTGGACAATTTGAGGCATGAACTCTTAAGAGAGTGTCATGATTCCCTTTGGGCAGAACATCCGAGAATTTACTAAATATTGGCTCACGTGAAGAGGGTATTCTATTGGCCGAAGATGGGGATTGATGTAGAGGAATATGTTTGAATATACCTTACTTGCCAATAAGATAAGGTAGAGTAGCGAAAGCCGGTAGGACTTTTAGAGCCGTTGCCCATGGCAAAAAGGTTATGTGAGAGCATTTCCTTGGACTTCATATCAGACTTGCCGGCAGTAGGACTTAGATCGATACTCTCGGTGGTCAATCGATTTTCAAAGTATGTAACTTTCATTGCTGCACCCCTCCATTGTTTAGTAGAGGAGGAAGCCAAGCTGATGATGAAGAATGTGGTGAAGTATTGGAGAGTCCTACACAATATCATCAATGATCGAGATGCTCGGTTCTTAGGACGATTCTGGACCGAGCTATTCAAATTGTTGGGGTCTAAGTTATACTTCTCCACAAGCCTCCACCCCTAAACAGATATCCAAATTGAAAGGATAAACTCGCTCCTTAAGAAATATTTTTAGCACTACGTGAGTGCCAACCAATGAGATTGGTTGAAGCTGTTAGACATAGCCCAATTCTCCTACAACTTATAACGGAGCTCTACGTCCAATAAGAGCCCCTTCAAGATTATTACAGGACAACAACCGTTGACTCCTCACACCTTGGCTATTAAATATATTGGAAGTAGTCCATCAGCATATTACTTCGTAAAAGAATGACATCGAAATACAAATATTACATGGGCTTACTTAGAGAAGACAACAAAAAAGATGAAGAAGTGGGCAAACTTGGGAAGGCAACCATAGGAGTTCAAAGTTGGCGATTTGGTGTTGATGAAGCTCCAACCAGTATCACTCCAATTCTTTAGGAATAAAGTACATAAAGGATTGGTGCGTAAGTACGAAGGGCCCTTCCCAATTATCAGTAGGGTGGGTAACGTCTCCTACAAGTTGTAATTGCCGGCGTGGCTCAAAATTCATAATGTTTTTCATGCCAGTAACTTGAAAGCCTACCACTCAGATATGCAAGATGCTTCTCGAAGTATTTCAACTTGGCTACCCCCATCAAAGCCTCCTATGAGAAGCGAGTTAAAATATTTTAGTAGATCGCAAGAAAAAGCTACTCAATGGAGGTGAGCAGACCGAGTACTTGGTGAAGTGGCGAAAGCTTCCCCAAACCGAAGCCAGTTGAGAGCCCGAAGACATCCTATGACACGAAGAAGCAATCATCAAAAATTACTAATAAACGTCGATGAGAGCGTCGATAGTTTAAGCGGGGGAGAATGTCACGAACGGTCATCATGTACCCGCAACAACTTCATTCAATGAACTGTTCATCGCTTTGGCATACACGTATAGATGCTTGATAAAATGTTTTGCCTTGGTTTTGTATGTTTTTACTTATAAAAATATATGTTCGAATAGGTTGCAGCGCTATAATGCGATCGTTCGCTGTGCTGGGCAAAACTATCCCAAAATGGCTTCGTTTTCACGTGCCACAGCCTGTTTTCTGCAGAACATAGTTGCACGCGAAACATCAACCATCTCAGCATCCTAGAACCCCTCAGGCACTAGGAGGGATAAGGCTTTGGGGTAGTGTTGGGCATTGAACACTCTTCACAAGTTCGCACGTCAACTTGACGGGAATTTGCCTTCGCATTTGACACCCGGGGAGTAGTTGTTTGTAGACTTTTAACTATTTGTTCAACCTTCTAAAGTCCTTATTTTCCTCCTTTCTCTCTTTTCTCTCATGCACACAAGGTGCTCGTTGAATTACTTGTAAAACTTCCTTTTTCGCGAGACGTTAGGACTTTCTATTGCTCATTTTCGAACTAATCAACTTTCTCTTTTACAGGTCCTACGGGACTTAAGCGAGATTACAAGGGCGCGTTATAACTTAAGTAATGTAAGCTAAATCTGAGAAGTTGGCACAATGGTGCCTTACGACTTAGGCAACTCCAGCTAAATTTGTGACTTTACCACAAGAGTGTCTCACAGCTTAGACAATTCTAACTAAGTCCGTGACAAAGTGGTTTGCAAGAGGAGCATGTCAAACTTCTTCAACTATTTTTAAAAAATTAGCATAATTTGTTTAGTAATTAATAAATTTGAAGCTTATGTTACCTTTAGCAGGTTTACATATGTGCATAAGAGTTATTAAATAATTAGATATATTTGGTGGTAAAAACATTGCTTCAAAGTTTATAAATATGAAAATCAATCTAGTTGATTAGCACTCTATCTAATTTACTTTGGAAAGCATATTTTGCATTGGCATCACTATGCTTTTCATATTTACACATTCATTTATCATCATCAGCATCTTAGGATATGTCAATTCTTAAGATGGAATCCCGAAGATCTAAAAACATCCGAAAAACATCCGAAAGAATGGAAAAGATTACATTCGAAATCACATATAACATCACTAACCAATTCAATATGTTGCATAGCACCAATACTTAAAACAAAGAGAGTTTAAGTTGAAACAAAATATTAAAAGGCTACTTTTTTTAGGAAAAAAAAAAGTAGAGGAGACATTTGAAAAGAAAATTTCTCCAATCCAACTAAAATTGCTCAAGCTTAGTATGTCCCAAGGACCAATAATGTCATATTTGGCTCTCATCAGTTTTAATCCATAAAGTATCAACCCAATAGGATACTAAGAGATTCTAATAGCTTGGAATGTAAATCTTTTAACATGAATATCTCAAATGGATAAATCATTAAGTTTGGGAAAAGTAACAATGTCCTAAGAAGAATGTAGAGACCTCTCTTAAGATCATTATTTTGCCAAGAAAATCTTTAATAATACTTGATATATTATTTGTCAAATAAAATCTCTAATAATTCCATGAATCTCCCTCTTACTCCAATAATAGCACCCTTTGTATTCAAGCTTATGTAAAAAAAATTTCTAAGGAGGAGGAACACTAGAAGAATTCACTTATTGATTATTTTGTTGGATCTCACCCACCTTTCCTTACAATCAAGAATAGGGTGAATACTAGTTGAAATCCTTCAGAACTCTTTGAATATTTTTTTTATATATGCAAACTTATTTTGGTGATCGAAATGATCTCAAGTAAATGTTAAAATTTGGGCTATGACATATTTTGAACAAACTTCTTATCTTTCTATTATGGGTATAGGCTTTTCAACTAGAGAAAAATTATTCTTTTCCTTTTTAATTTAGATAAGATTTTTTAACCTTCCTTTGTACATGTTAACTCCTAAATTGCTTAACTTCATTACTAGTGGCATTAGGATATTTTTGTTTAAGGATCAGCTATCTAGTAAAATAGAACATATTAGTTATGCAAAAGTGTGCATTAACAATTTTTTACTCAAAACTTAATGATATTCTTTATGTTTCTCTTAATAATGCTAAGAATATACTATTAGATTAGAGTATGAGTGGAAGCCAATTTAAAGTTGGTAATATTCTTAGACATGTTATTAGAAATTACATGAAACATGTATATTCTATTAAATAGATCCTTAAGAAGCTAGTGACTTTTATGCCACCTGATGATGACATTGGTTCCTTTGTACTTAGGGAGGTCTACTCTAATATTCTTAGGAAAGAGAGGGATGTACAGCTAAATCCTTCTAGCAAAGAGAGGGATATTCTATCACCTACGTTTTTATAGAATACTAAATATGTTTATAGAATACTCTAATAGATTTGAAACTCTTACTAGCATTGATATGGTTAATGATCCTGAGAAGGAAACGAATGATAGCCAGAATTCGATATTTGCCAACCTTTAACTCAGTGTAGAAAAGCAACGAGCCTCTAAGAGACTTATGAATCTTCCAGTGGTGAGCTTCTCAAAATTGATCATGATTAATTTTGAGACGTCAAAGATAATAGATCGTAATGCTGCCCCTTTTAAACAACTTACTATGAGATCTTATATAAACATTATTTGAATTATTTATTTATTTTAGAACCATAAACTCAAAGATGCAAATGTCTATTCTATTACTTTTCACATCCATAAAGATTGGATATTTTTACTAACTCTGATACTACTTTCCAAGGTCCGTAAAATCGTATCGTACCGGAGTTTCGATCTGGGCTCGGTACAATACGGTATGGGTGTACCGAGCGGTACACCCCATGTGTACCGAGCACTGTAGTAGTGCTACAGTGCTACAGTGCACTGCTACAGTGCTATAGTACACTGCTACAGTGTTACAGTACACTGCTACAGTATACTGTTGCATTGCTATAGTGCTACAGTACACTACTACAGTGTAATATAACACTGTACCGATTGTACCGCCCGATACCAGGCGGTCCACGTACCGGTAACCTATCGAACTGGTACGTACCGCCCGGTACGGGCGGTACACATCGAAATTGCAGACCTTGCTATTTCCTATTCTCACTATTGAAATAATAGTTAATTCTTTATCTAATCAAATTATATTTGATATGATGATTTTTAATTATTAAATAAATAATCTAAATTCTTAGTATTAATTATTAAATAAATAAATAATGAGAGACATGTTTATGGATGGATCTTATTGAATTCTTATTATACTCTTTTCTTTTCCGATCTACGGATTATTCTTAAGAATTCCAATAGTATTTTTTTTCCCTCATGAAAAAGTTAGGAGACAGCTTGTATGATCTTCTGTTGTGACATGAATTGCTAACTATTTGAATGATCTCTGATCTTGAATTGAAGGGGAACATTCTTTGTCAAATTCTTCTTATGGGACCAGTCAAACTATGAGTCAGCTGGATAGAATGCTAATCAACCCAGATTGATTTTATTATTTATGGACTCTGATGTAATATGTTTATCATCAGACAACTCTAATCGTTTGATGGCTCTTTATCTGCATACGCAAACCTGCTAAATGTAACATAAGCTTCAAATTCATTAATTACTAAACCAATTATTCTAATTTTTATAAGATAGTTGAAGAAGTTTGAGATACTCTGCTTGCAAACCAACGTGGATGGTTTTGCACTCATATATTTATCTTTATACAAAAGCTGAAAGAGATCAAAACCAAATTAAAGATATTGACACACAAGCTTGTCAACCACAATATTTTATTTCTTTCACTATCAATCGGCAATATCTCAAGGCTAAGCTACAATCGTTATCGGGGGAAGAGGAATTTGCTTTAAGATGAAAATTTAGATATTTGTGACTTACTTTAAGTAATTTTAATAATACTTATTTTTATATGTCATTGAATACTCGATGCAACAAAAATAATATTGTATCGGCCCTAAATGTGAAAAGCTAGCTTGTTTAGAGTGAGCTAATGCATGATGTGGTAACATTATTCTTTCAGAATCTACTTACCACCCCTGCTATGCTATTGTTGATATATTGTATAGTTCTATTTTTATCTCTAAAATTATTTCTACAGCTTTTTATCAAATTCTCTAAAAGCTTGTTTCCGACTTTAATATTAAAGATGTTGTATTCAACTTAAAGGCAAACAAAATATGAAAGTAAATGGTTTTAATATTTTTTTAAAAAAATTATTAACATATAATCAAAGACGATCTTGTGGTCGCTATTCAGAGCTTCTTCTTTTGGTGAGGTTAACACCACCTCCTTTATCCTAGTTCCTAAGAAGAAGATCTTTTTTTTAATATATATTTTACTAGGATTAAGATTTTTTATTTTAAATTCTCTTCTGATATTTTGACATTTCTGTCATCCGCTATCTGCGCAATATTCTTATATAAATGATGGAGTTTATATAAATAATAAGAGGCCATGAGGGCTCTGACGATCAAACCACTGTGTCTACTCTGACAAGGTTATAGGTAACTTTAGTAATTATCTTTTGCTCTATCAAAAATTAGAACTGCAAAAATAAGATTAGTAATGGTATGTTCAAAACTACTATTATACTCTAGCCATCCTTCTCAGACAAAAAGATATCATAAAGATGCTTGTTGGCCTCATAAATAATAGCCCTAATACAATTCGACTGTTGTATGATCTATTCATTCATTTTATGTGATAAGCTTTATTTGGCAACATTCCTTGACAAAATATTGATTAGAAAATATATAAATAAATTTTCAGAAGAAAATCATAGTGATATGTAGCTGCAGTAAAAAATTGTCACAAAAATGTCGTGGAATTACTTGGAAAAACGATTATATTGATACCAAATTATCTTTAGGAACCAAACCAGATCAGAATGTTCATCTGAGTTAACCATTTCACAACGTGGTTGCAGGTTTCTCTAATTATGTGGATGGCCTCCAATTTCGTGCCAAAATCTCAAAGATAATCACTAATTTAAGTCAAAATTATGCCTTTATAAATAGAGACTTACAAGTTCATGAACGTTTGATTGGTACATTCAAATAATTGCTAGGCAACTTATAAACTCAGAAATAGAAACAGTTTTGTTCCATTGAAAATAACATAACAATTTTATTTGTGAGAATAAAGAGCATCATATTTGTTCTATACCCATACCAATACATAGTGGGAGAATTAGACCTTCTTTTGGGAAACAAATGCATACGTACTTGTTTCTTATTAGAACGATTGATCCGTTAGTTAATTTTTATTTATTTATTTATTCTATCTTACTCCATAAACCTTCTAATTTATGTGCCAAAAAAAAAAAAACTACGTATAATATACAATAATAATAATAAAAAGGATAAAGCTATAAGTATAATTACTCAGATGCCTGTACTAATAGTTAAGTTAGCTATAAACTAAAAATAATAATCTTATTTTTCTTGTACAAATAGATTAGACTGGCATACAATTTCTTCCAAAAATTTTAAACTACATCAGCTAGACTTGTGGCTAATAATTAAAATTAAGCGACAGTATACCTATTGGAGAAGCATCTTCTTTCTTCAAATATAAAAGATATTCCTCGAGAGAAATAGGAAAAGATAAAAAAGGTTACGGAATTCTAATATTCATAGCTACACTTTTTCTCGTCCAATACGATGTTAAATTTACATAGTAGAAGAGTACATGATCGGAATCACAACATTTTGTCTGTTGGCAGCCACGTAGCTTTAAACCACCAAAATTAAAGCCACGCCCATAATAATGACTTCCAAACCTGCAAGGGGAACTTCTTTCCTAGGTCTTCTAACTCACAATGCAATTTGCATCCATCATTACTAAGCACATAATGAATTGAGTCATAGAAGATGAATCATTTATAAAATTATTAGAAAATTATGTTGCTTTTGAATGTATAACATATATGCATGCAATCTTCTTCGTGCAAGATGAAATAAAAAAGATAGCATTAGGCTATCTTCACTAATTCAGTTTTCGGTCTCACGCCCTTTTTATATTCGTTGAACATGAAGTCAATGTTAACATATCAAACTAAACTACTACAAACAGATCATGTCCAACATCAAGAGTGCGTTTATTTTGCTATCCGAAGGTGAAGTGTTAATAGCAGCAGCTATATATGTCCAGCCAAGCCACTCAGCATCTATATATGTGTAGTCTATAACTGGATGGTTACTCCGCTGACTGCGTTCGCTTCTCTCATTGGGTGCATGGGGTCACCCGCCGGCAACATGGTGACATGGCGCATCGCGGAGTCGAACCTCTCGCCGTCCCCCCACAGTGCGTACGCCTCCTCCCCATGCGCCGCATCATCCCCTATCATCAGCTGGTCGTCGGGCATCCTCAGCGGGATGAACCGAGCGATAGCGAGCAGTATGGCCGTGGTGGCCACGAGGTTCCAGACGACCACGAAGACGGCTCCCACCAGCTGCTTGATGATTTGGAGGAAGCCACCGCCGTATGACGCCCCCCTGGAGCCCAGCACCGGGAGCACCAGATGGCACAGTGTGGGCTCGGCGAGAAGGCCGGTTAGGAGGCCGCCGAGCATTCCGGCGACGCCGTGGGTGTGGAAGACGGCAAGGGTGTCATCCACCTTCTGAAGCAATGCTGATTTCTTGTGGAGGATCATCATGCTGAACCATGGGATGCTGCCTGATAGCATTCCCATCACCACTGCCGCCCACGCTTGCACCAGTCCTGCCATGCGATAAGAGATCAGCATCAGCTATATTATACCCGAGCTAATAATTTGAACTACAAGAAAAAGCGAACCTCACAAATAATACGAGAAGAACAATAAAACAAAAGAAAAGCGAGAGATTATTGATCCTACAACTTATATATTAGGGTTGGTCCAGTACAACTTAAATAATCAACAAGCATTCGGGTGGTATATGTTTTTGATCACTTTGATCTGGATAGACTCACATAAATAATTAGAACTGTGTGACAATAGGGTTTATGAGATATCAAAGATTGGCTTCGATGGCTTTTGGAGACTTTTTATTAGATTGCCTCTAAAATTTTTCTTTATGGTAGGAAAATTGCATATGGAAATTAAATTTAACCAATTCATTGCGTGAAATATTTACTGGACAACAATATGTTAACATCTTCGATGCTTCCATAGTTAAGAATCTTGGAGATTTCACTTCCTAGTAGTTTGATTCGGACACTGTAGAATTACGGTTAACGATATGAAGAATCAAGACCAGTTAGCGTTGACATTAGACGTAGTAGTTGACTTTGGACCTTCCTGACTTGTGAACTGCCAACATAATAATAATAATATGTTGGTGGGAAGCCAAATTGCTTCTTGTTTATGAATCGATGTGGGTTGAATATGGGTTTTAGAACGTTGAGTTCATGAACTTATCGTAGCAGATAATTGTTTCTGCACTTTTGACTTTCGGGTTGCCATCTTATTTTGTTTCGCCACCTATATAATGGGCTATGAGATACCAAAAGGAGATTATAACTGACCTGCCGCAGGAGTAATGCAAACTAGTCCTGTCATCATTCCTTGGACAGCTCCGATCACCGACGGCTTGCCGAAGAAGGCCACATCCAAGGAAGTCCACGTTAACAAGCTCGTGGCGGCGCAGACGTGAGTGTTGAGGACGGCGACCGACGAGGAGATGTTTGCTGCGTACGGCGCCCCGCCATTGAACCCCGACCAACCCAACCAGAGCAGCCCGGCGCCGGTCAACATAAGCAATATGTTGTTGGGTGAAAACCTCTCTCTGTCATTCTTCATCCTTGGTCCGACCTACGTGTATATTTATGCCTCAGTGAGTATGTATTAGATGAAGGATGGTCGAGATGTGGAGTACTAGAGAGATTAAATGCATGGGTAAACTCTAGTAATTCACCTGCCATTACTTCATCAACGTCACATCATGAATACGAGCAATTCCCTCACCTACCTGATGTATTCACAATCTTTGCTTCTCTACTATATATATAGTTCAATAAGCTCACGAACAATATTATTAATTTCGTCGGCTCGGCTCGGCTCTAAGGGTTATCATTAGTGTTTCTTTATTCTTTTACGAAGGAAAAGAAAAAAATAATATCTAAACTATAAAGTGAAAAAAAGAATGTTACATGGTCCGAGAATACCAATATTAGCACGGATACCCAAACATAAGTCCCTATTCAAACAACTATCTACCGCTCCTTATTAATCGCTCTTTGTTGTTCAAACTGTAGGTGTTTCATTTTTTTTAATTTTTTAATTGTATATATATAGCTGTTATTGAATGAGTTATACGTAAATAATGTATTACCCAGTAGGCGGCCGTGAATCCGGCGACCCCAGAAGAAAGATGGATGACGTAGCCGCCGGAGTAGTCGATGACTCCCCACTGGAAGAGGAATCCTCCTCCCCAGAGCGTGAAAGCACCGACGGTGTAGGAGAAGAGCAGCCACAGGGGCACGAAGGCCATCCAAGCCTTGATGTTCATGCGTCCGAGAACCGAGCCGGCGAGGAAGATGAGCGTGATCGCCGCGAACATGAACTCGAAGTAGACGAGGGAGGCCATGCCGTAGAACGGCTCGATCATCTCGTTCTCCATCGTGCCATTGCGGAAGAAGTGGGTGGTCGCCGCCAGTTTGGCGCGGTGGAGGAGGTAGTCCTGGCCGAGGGCGGGGCCGGCCTTGCCCCAGAAAGGGAGGAGTCGCTCGCCGAAGGCCATGCGGAAGCCGACGAGCACCCAGATGATGAGGGTGGCGGCGAAGGCGTATAGGGCCATGAAGGCTGAATTTACAGCCCACTTTTTCTTGACGATGCTCCCGTAGAGCACCACCAGCCCCGGCATGCTCTGCAGCCCCACCAGCGTCGCCGCCGCGAGCTGCCACCCGTTATCGCCGTTGTTGAGCCATTCTGGCGCCGCCGGGAGATTTGTCTGGTAGGCTAGGGGAATGGCCATGCTGGTGGTGACAAAGGTTGAAGGCAGGATTATACATAAACTAGTGGGACTTGGACGACAAGAAGCTGAAAAGAGATTTATATAATGCATAGCCAGGACATAGTTATCAATCAGGTCAACAAAACCATGGGCTTTGGTAGGCTAATTGTGTGGCATGATGTGAGACTTGCTACAATATTAATGTGCACAGGTTTGATGGGGTACGCGGTTACTTGACGATGGCGATGTTGAGCCATTAGATTACGGCGAATCCAAAAGCCGTCTTGTTGATTGGGAGTATAACAAATATGGCTGTTCACGTGGGTGGGCGTGGAGCACCTGCGCATCTTGGGGTGTGCATGCAATTTGGCGGACCCACGTGCCTTGGCGAAATAGACTCGCTCACGTCGAATCAAGTGAAAGATTGGGAGCACTGCTTCCCGGGGATCAAGGCACACGCCAAGAGCATCGTACTTGATAGGATCGTACCGAAACTAGCGTTAAGTTTCATGAAACCGAGGTGCGCAAGGGGATTACTTGTTTTAGAAAAAGGGGTTAGGCCGATTTTAACACTTAATCATTTTAGTATGGTTGCATTAAATTTTATGATTTATTTATTTTTAAAATAATTTTTATATTTTTAAAAATATAATCTATAATCCCCCGCGAGTTAATATACGTTAGAGACATACTAATTCATAATAAATTATTAAATAATAATATATAATTTAAATTAAAAAAAAATTAAGATATATTTTTACTCTTGTGGTTTTGGTCATGGACCTCTTAAGCCTTTATGGTTTACTCATATTTAAAATAACTCTTATATTTTAAAAAACGTAGCATATAAATCATTTCGTTTGAGTTAACAGATGTTAGAAATTGCTTATGTGACATATTGACTCATAATAAATCATTAATATAATTATGCGTATAATTTAAGTTAAAAAAAATTAAGATCTCTATCAATGATGGGAGGAGGCGTCGTTATGGAAGCGACCACTAACAGCAACATCGAGTCATTGTTACCTAGTAAGGCGTCATATACACGCAACCTCTCCTGTGCTGACGATGAGCTTAGGAGCTTCTAGTCCTGTCTAAGGTGGATGTGTGTTGACCAGTCTGACTTTAGGTATGCAATGGTCTTCTGATCTCTCTTCCTCCTCTTAGGCATCTTCATCCCCACTACCTCCCACTTCGTCTTTTCCTGCGTCCCCACTCGCCATACCTACAACGTGGTAGTCTAGCTCTCTCTCGTCCTCTTCCTCAATAAGCTGGTCGGAGAGAGCGAGTGGGTGTAGGAGGGCTATATAGACCAGCTCAATTGCTCCTTCCGCCTACTCTCCATCTTTGTGATGTCATGCTTCGCGGGGGAGATGACTTACAAGATATAGTGGTACTCATTAGGATCGAAGCGGGTATCGTTTACGATGGTAGGCAACATCGTAGTGGTGTTAGATTATGTGGCCCTATTTAATTAAGTAAGATATATTATAGATATAATTGGATTCTGATTATAGTTATTGGCCAATAGAAAAGAAGTTAATGTTATTGTAGGATTCCTTAAGGGATGCCCTTGATGGGAGGAACTCTTCTAATAACTTATCCTAGACCCTTTGCTCTCACCTATAAATAGATAAGAACTCTAGGGGCTAAAAATATTCATCTCAACGTAGTTGAGAGATTAAGGTTTTTCTCTCAATCTTCCTAATCCATCAATCTATGTGGTCCTGTGAAAAAATAGGAAGAAAGGAGAAGGAATGTCTAGTTCTCTTTGTAGATTGATATCTCAGATCCGACAATGGTACGCTTGTAGATCAAATAAGGTTTATTTTTCTAAATAATAGTAAAAGGTACGCATCGTAATATTATTATATCTAATTTGCATCTCTATGCATTATGGTATAAAGTACTTGATGGTTAGAGAAAAGGAGTTCAGAAATATCCAATGTCAGTTAATTACTTGAGTTCTACTATATTGATTGTTGATTCATTCACTTATGACTTACAACCTAAAGTATTTTGAAAGAATATGTTCTTATAATTGGGTTTGTGAGCAACCCATAAAGGATATGGTGATGGCTGTTTGAGTGAATACTATAATTGATATTCTTGCTTATGTACTTAAAGTTATTTATTTCTGCTATCCTGTTCACAATTATGTATGTACATATTATAGGATTGTCTTGACAAGACAAATTATAAGGGTCATTTTGGACTGCATTAGGAAAGACTAATAATGTTGTAGTACATAGAAGGAAGTGTGATACTGATAGACATACAACCGCTATAACTCGTATTATTAGTCAGATTTAATGTAGTATTATTATATTTATTAAACTTCTTAGCTTATTTTTAAAAAAATCACACGCGTGTATATAGTTTTTCTAAAATTTTAGAATTCAATTGGATCAAATTATTTTTTACACAAGTTTTATTTATTTATTTTTAATTTTAAGTTTTTTTTTATCTTACCAATTAATGGGCTAAGTGGGAGAATGTTAGATTATGTGATCCTATTTAATTAGGTAAGATATATTATAGATATGATTGGATTTTGATTATGGTTATTGACTAATAGAAAAGAAGTTCATATTATAGTAGGATTTCTTAGGGGATACCTTTGATGAGAGGAACTCTCCTAATAATTTATTCTAGACCCTATGCTCTTGCCTATAAATAGATAGGACTAAGGGCTAAAAAGATGCATCTCAACGCAATTGAGAGATTAATGTTTTTCTCTCAATCTCCCTAGTTCATCAATCTATGTGGTCCTATAAAAAGATAAGAAGAGAGGAGAAGGAATGTCTAGTTCTCATTGCATATTGATATCTCAGATCCAACTATGATGTATTTATAAATCAGATAAAGTTTATTCTTCTAAACAATAATAAAAGGTACGCATTGTAATATTGTTAAATCTAATTTTATTTTATTTCAATGACATAAATTTTTTTTCACATTACAGATTTTTTTATGACATAATAATAGATTTTATGCTAATAAGTGGGCGACATGGTAAAATGCGTTCTGTTATATGTCACCTGTCATATATATATATATATATATATATGGGATCGTAAATATGAATGAACACTTTCACGCTATTTGGGGAACACATGGAACGATGTGAAAGGCCATGATGGGTGGCTAGTGCTGACCGAGAGAAGGCACATGGAGGCACGTGGAGGATGTTGGCAAGGCTCCTTCCTCCGAGAGACAGATGAGTACTTGTTCAAAAAATAATGGCAATTTGCATCGGAGCTCGATAACTCCGATGTATGAATTAGCGTCAGAGTGCTGACTTGAATGATCTTAGGAAAAGATAAAACGAGTATGAATGGTATTATGATAAATTCTAATCGTCTAGTTATCCGATAAATTAAGTGATCCGGATTGTGACATTATAAAATTATGTTAAAGGCATACTCAACAAGGACCTTCCAATGTCAAATTTATATAAATTCAAAAAGTTCGATTGAGTCTAAAATATAATAATTCCCTATGTCTTGAGAATATTTTTACGAATCATTTATAGTGTGATATATAATCACTAAATTGATCTCAAGATTAATACAGAAAATGATTATATTTTTTATTCGACCATCAATGTGGTGATGGAGGATTGTGTCCAATCTAGAGAAGATATGAAATAACGATGAGTTGAGTCTAACCTTTTTACCAATGCTATGTGGTGGAGGTCGTGGGATTCAATCATGCCCCTAGTTAGTGCCACATCGTCGACATAGTAGATCTGACCATCATGATATTATTAAAATATTAAATACATTTTAATTAGATAGGATTTTGGTTTAGGAGTCTTAATCAGTTCCTATTATAGTTAAAATCATACTTTTGAATTTATCTTTCTATATATAAAGTTCATAAAATGTATTAAGCATATAATGAGGAGAGATTAAGTAGAGCCAAAAGAGCCATAAAGCCTCCGGATATGAGAGATTGAAAGAAAGTTTTTTATGAGAACCTTTTTCAGATTGAAAGACTTAAAAAAATTATCCTTAATAGTTTTAAAGATATGACAAATGATAGAGACTTTAAATTATCCTTAATAATTTTAAAGAAAATAGAATAGATTTTTAACCAAGAAGATGATAAAAAAATACTAAAGCTTATCTTTGGAAAAA
The DNA here is from genome assembly GCA_001649415.1 of Musa itinerans. Classification (NCBI taxonomy): domain Eukaryota; kingdom Viridiplantae; phylum Streptophyta; class Magnoliopsida; order Zingiberales; family Musaceae; genus Musa; species Musa itinerans. The sequence goes on from LVTN01000179.1 coordinate 193,835, forward strand.
ATATTATTACTGAATAATTTTTTTCCTTTTGTGTATCAAAATGAGTTTCTTATCAAAATACCTACTTGTTATCAGAAGCAAATATTAACCAGAGCAACATAAATAGTAGAACAATAAATCAATTACAAAGTGAGATATTAAAATTTTTACTTGGAAAACCCAATACGAGAAAATTCAAGGGATTATAGTCCACTACAAACTTCCACTATTACCAAAAATAATAATACGTTTACAGTAAATCTTTTTCAGAATAACTAAAGGATCACAATAATATCAAGAACACACTCAACATTAACATATCATTATCACGAAAGATGGATTTTATGAAAAGAAAATTTTATGTCTCATAAAGTGAATATAACGAGAAAGTACCTTAAAGAGAATAAACTATAGATAAGTGCCGTTAATATTGTAGTGCTTATTGTAAGGATTCTTCATATAAAATTTGAGCCAAAACCAATAAAATTTAGCCGCTCGATCATCTAGCAAAAACTAAAAAAACCTTAACTTTTTCTCTCTATTTCATTCTCAGGCTGCCAATGTTCCCACGTTCATTGCCCTCACTGTGCACATCTCCACCGTTTCTCTTTTTCTTTTTTAATAAATCATATTTAGGCTCAATGACCAAATCATCTACTCCAAGCCCACATATGAGTTAGACCCAATAATTCTTCCCCTCTAACTTATATGATGGGCTGTACTAAGCCCGCTCTTCGCCTACATGCTTCAAGCTTCAAGTTAGGTAAAGATTTTATGAACATATCTAATCCATTCTTATTGGTATACATATTTTCCAAGTGTAATTCTTTCATCTCAAGCACGAATCCAGTGATATCTAACATAAATATGCTTAGATCTAAAATGATATATTAAATTCTTGGAGAGATGAATGATACTCTGACTATCATAGTAAATAATATATCTTTCCTGTTTTAAGCTCAATTCCTGTATAAATTTTTTCATCCATAAAGCTTAATTGCAGGCTTTAGTAATTACTATATATTTTGCTTCTGTGGTTGATAGAGCAACACAATTCTGTAACTTAGAATGCCATGAGACTACTCCCCCTGTAAATGTCATCAAGAATCTTGAAGTGGACTTCCTGGAATCAGTATCACCTGTCATGTCTATATCTATGTACCCCTCTAGCATAAGTTCATCATTGCCAAAACATAAACACAACCTGAAAGTATCTCTTAGATATCTTAATATCCATTTCACTACTACCCAATGTTCCTTACTAGGATTGGAGAGAAATCGGTTGACAACTCTAACTACATGAGCTATATCTGGCCTAGTACTAACCATATAATATATCAAACTATCTACTGTAGATGAGTAAGATACTTTGAACATTTCTTCTTTTTCTTTCTCACTTGTAGGACATTATTTCGAACTAAGCTTGAAATAACCTGCAAGTGGAGAACAAACTACTTTAACTTTACTCATGTTGAATCTTTTAAGAACCTTTTTAATGTAGGTCTCCTGAGATAACCAAATCTGTTGAATCTCGGATTTTGATGATAAAATCAATTAATAAATTATTGATCTAATCCAAATGTTGAGATAAGTGTTACAGGATTTACTACGATAATGAATAAGGTATAATGCAGATGTTGGGTCGGAGTTAAAGATCTGACATTATGACGAAGATTCGGACGATGTGCTGGAAGTTCATCGAGAGTTGGTCGGGAGTTCGCTGAGAGTTCATCGGGAGTCATCGAGAGTTCGTCAAGAGTTTGTTGGGAGCTTGCCGAGAGTTTGTCGGGAGCTCGCTGAGAGTTCATTGGGAGTTCACCGAGAGTTCATCGAGAGTTCACCAAGAGTTTGTCAGGAGTTCACTAAAAGCGTGCCGAAAGTTCACCAAAAGTTTGTCAAGTCTTCGCCAGAAAAATGATCGACATACCAGACAAAGATTGCTTAGTTAATACCTTAATTATCATAGTTAGAACCTATGTTGAGTTAGGATTGGGAGGTAATCCCACTAACTTAATTAGGGGCCAACTGGGCCCAAAACATGACTAAATTGGGCCGAATAGAAGGCCCACTTGGCCACTTAAAGCCTTGCCAAGCGATGGAACCGCTTGAGGCTCAGCCTCCCAAGTGGTCTGGGCGGTGGTATCACCTAGACTAGGTAGTGGTATCGTCGATAGTTAATGCTATCAGATGATGGTACCACCAAAGCCCAGTCTCTGAGGCTCTGTCAAGCGGTAGTACCGTCAGACTGGGTAGTAGTACCACCTAATGTCAGAGTGTCAAGTGGTGGTACCACCAAATAATGGCGGTGGTACCGCCAGTACACCAAAAATCCAGAAAGAGACACTTTTTGGCTTCAATTCTAAAACTTTTGGAGCCTATAAATACCCCACTCCTTTCTGCATGAAAGAGTAACAAAAAGAATAGAAAAGTGTAAATTTTTTTTTAAGTGTTGGGGTGTAAAAGTGTCATAAAAGTGCTAAGAGTCCTTCTCATCTTTCTTCAGCTTTGCAATCATTAGAGAAGAGGTATAATGCTTGTAAGGGTTGTCTCCTAAACCCGTGAAATGAAGAACAGCTTTGTAAAAAGGTGGTTAGTCTTCGCCTATTGAAGGAAGACCATTAGTGGATACTGGTGACCTCGATGGAGAAGGAATCATAAGTTAACATAGGTCACAACGACCAAACCATTATAAATCTGGTGTGTTCTTTCCTTACTGCTTTCTTTCATTACTTAGCTGCACTCTACACTTTATATTTACTTTAAGTCATTATCTTCATTACTTTCTGATACGGGCTTTGTCAAGATGATTTTATCGAACAAAATTTTCTAAATCAATGTAATTTTTATCGTTGCACTAATTTTTATCCCCTCTCTTAGTGCTGGATTGATCCTAACAATTGATATCAGAGCAAGATTACTCTCAATTTGGTTTAAAACCCAAGAGAGATGGCTTTTGCTAGCAATCATAAGAGTCATTTTATCACATGTCCTCCCTTGTTTAATGAAACAGATTACACATATTGGAAACTAGGATGAGGATTTTTTTGATTTCTATGGATTTTGAGTTATAGAATATCATTGAAAACGGATTTTAAAAGTCTTATCTCTAAATGAATGATTGAAATAATTTGAAGAAGAAGATTTTCTTTTTAAACACCAAAGCTATGAATGCTTTATTTTGTACTTTGGATAAAATGACATATGACATTTGGTATACACTTGAAATCACACACGAAGACACAAGTATATGGTTAAGGAGTCAAAAATCAATCTTTTGGTTCATAATTATGAATTGTTTCATATGAAACCAAGTGAGACCATTGGAAACATGTACACCCGGTTTACGGATGTCGTCAATGGTCTAAAAGCACTTAGTAAAAGTATTTCTAACTTTGAACTTGTTAACAAGATATTAAGATCCCTTCCAAAGAGTTGGGATCCTAAAGTAACTGCAATTCAAGAAGTTAAAGACTTAGAATAACTTTCCACTCGAAGAACTTATTGGATCTTTGATGACATACGAAATGACGTGCAATGCACATAAAGAACTTGAGAATAACCTTCCAAAGAGCAGGAAGGATTTGACACTTAGAACTCAAGAAGACCACTTAAGAGAAAACTCAAATGATGATAATTATGATGATGACTTGACACTTCTAATAAGAAAATTTAAAAAATTCATAAAAAGAAACAAAACTAAACATGACATTAAAAACAGAAATGAACTTAAAAATGACCAAATAATTTGCTACGAATGCAAGAAGCTGGGGCACTTCAAAAGTGAATGTCCCTAAGTGAAGAAACAACCAAAGAAGAAGAAGACGCTAAAAGCTACTTGGGACGATTTAAGCACATCCGAAGACGAGGAGCCAACTAATAAGCAAGTTGCTAACTACGCTTTAATGGCGCTTAGTAACGAGGTAAGTAACTCCATCGAAGCCCATTTATCCTTTGATGAATTTTTGAATGCTTTTCATGATTTATTTGATGACTGTAAATTAGTTAGTAAAAAGTATAAATTATTAAAAAATGAACATGCTTCTCTTCACCTCCTTGCACAAAATATGTAAAATATTACCTCCTTGCACAAAATGTGTAAAATTAGAGATACTTAAAAAGAAAATTTTGTTACTACATGAGACCTTAGAAAATTTTGAAATAGGAAGCAAATCCTTAAACATGATTTTTGCTAAAAAGGATCATGTTCATAGAAGAGATGGAATCGGCTTTGTGAGTAACACTCACCAAAAGCCAACCATCTTTGTCAAAGGCCCAACTTTGCATGTTTCACTCCGAAACAAATATAACTTTTGTTACAAATTTGGACATTATGCTCATAAATGTCCATTTAAGAGGTATAGTCTACATAAGTTAATATTAGTCTATATAGGAATCTTAAATAACTCATTACAAAATGATAAGTTAGGTAGATCGATCGATGAGACACCCAAAGTCAAATGGGTACCTAAAAGAAAATCCTCTTTCTTATAGATATGTCTATAATCACAAACTAGGAGCAAAAATGATATTTCGATAGTGGATGCTCAAGGCTTATGACCGGATATCCAAAATACTTCATAAAACTCTTTAGCCAAAACAATAAAGGAAAGATCATTAGAATTAGAACTATCAGTAATAAAATGATTTTAATTGAAGATTCTTTATATTCAATGAAATCATGCTTGATGATTTAATGATGTAATAAGTATTCTACTTCTAAAATAATATCATCATGATAAAGTCAGTCAAATGAAATTAGGAACAATGTATTGGATTATGGTAGGACATGAAAATTGTTTTGGATATCTAATACGATAAAACATGATTGATTTGTCCACAAAAGATATGATGCTTTCATATAGTGGTTTAATTACTAGACTAATACATGCCCATGACATAGTTATTCTATATGATGAAGAAACCTTAAAACTAGATCGATTCAATGTCATTCATAGAAATCTATTAAGGAGATTAAGATGAATAGTAAGAAATAGAATTTGGACTAGATTACCCAGGAGGACTGAACCTCCCCCACCTGAACTATATAGGGAAAGTCATTCTCCTCCTACCAGTCCCTTTGAGGCAGTACCTCCAACAGAACAAGCACCCTCCTTATCTACCAATTCAATAGTGACTCGACTAGATCGAATTGAACTACGACAAGATCATATCTTAACCGAGATGCAACAAATTCGTCGATAACTTAATACTTTATTTAGATATTTTGATTTACCACCACCTGAATAGGTTGTATATTTCTTTTTCTTGATAAAAGGGAGTAGGGAACTAAAAAGTATCATGATGAGTTGTACTCTTTAATATACTATACTTCTTAGATTCTATGATGTACCTTTTGATGTTATGTGCTTTTTAATATTATGATACGCTTCTTGATGATGGTATAATGTATGTAACACTATGAGAATTAGGCATTATAAATCTTTTGAATGCATAGATACTTTGATACATTTATCGAATTTCTCGATTTTTCGTAACTTGAGTTTTATTTTTAAATCGAGATTGTTTTTTTTTCTTGTGATATTTACAAAAGAAAAGATTCGACTCATGAACTTTTGGTATTTACAACTTGATGTCTGATTTTTCATGTTATGATCATGAGTCCTTCCTCCTATTTGTAAAAGAAGAGCCTTGATTCATGGATTTTTGATTAATGACGATCTTTTATCAATTCCTATGAATCCTTCTTTCTTCTATTTACAAGAAAAGGAATTTGATTTATGAAGTTTTATTCATGAATTTTTTATCCTTCATTTGATGATCATTTCCCATGAATTCTTCCTCACTCTTCTCACGAAAGAATATTTTTTAGTCATGGACTTTTAGTATGTGATGATCATTTGCAAGAATAGTGATTTGATTTTTTTTCATATGAATATCTTGATCCTTTTTTATGAATCCTTTCTCTTTACTAAAATAGAAGCTTGATTCAATGAAACTCATTTATTATGGATTTGACTTGGTTCAAATCCTTTCATGAATTTTGTTCTTAATTTTTTTTTTGTAGAAAATGAATTCCTCCCTTACTCTTCTTCTTATTTTTATAACAAAGGTAGAAAGAAACTTGTACATCTCAAAAAGAACCAAAAAGCTCTTGCACATCCAAAGCAAAAATGCTAGTTTGCCCATTTCAAAAAGAAAAATTAGTTATCATGCAAAGTTTTTGCTTAACTTCTCATTTTTTGTTAGCTTGGATAAATTGGTGTATAACTTATTTGAATAATTTTTAAACACTTGCATTGTTAAATGATTTTTCTTTTTGTTGATGACAAAGGGAGAGAAATGATGATTGGTATCAAAATGTTGATTTAAGCATGAGAAATGACAAATATTTGGTATCATGATCAAAATATTGATTTAATGTATAAAGTGATATATGCTTAAAATTTTAATGTCTTGGCATCATATATGTTATGCCCAAAATGATGTATCATGAATGCTATGTCAAAAATGATGTATCATGAATGCTTTAGTATCATGTATGTTATGCCCAAAATGATGTATTATGAATACTTTAGTATCATATATGATATGCCCAAAGTGATGTTGATTGATTTTTGGTATCATGCATGAAGTGAGGATGAAATGTAAGGTTTTGAAATTATGCATGTTTTAATTTGAAACTATAATGATGCACAAACATATGAAATTTTGATTTGATATATTGCATTTGATCCTTGTGATCGAAAATGTTTTACTTGAATTCAAAGGTCATAATTCCTTTTGAATTTAAGTTTGCTTATCTCAATATAACATATAGATAGGGGGAGTTAAGGTTAACTCCGATATCAATTGATTGCCATCATAAAAAAAAAGGAAGATTATTGAATCTCGGATTTTGATTATGAAATCAATTGATAAATTTTTGATCTAATCCATATGTTGAGATAAGTGTTGCAGGATTGACTATGATAATGAGTAAGGCATAAAGCAAATGTTGGGCCGGAGTCAAAGATTGGAAGTTATGACGAAGATTCAGACGATGTGCAGGAAGTTCGCTGAGAGTTCGTTGGGAGTTCATTGAGAGTTCGTTAGGAGCTCGCCGAGAGTTCATCAGGAGCTCATCGAGAGTTCGTCGAGAGTTCACTGAGAGTTCATTGGGAGCTTACTGAGAGTTCATCAGGAGTTCACCGAGAGTTTGTCAAGAGTTCACTAAGAGTTCTTCGGGAGCTTGCCGAGAGTTCATCGGGAGTTCACCGAGAGTTCATTGGGAGCTTGCTGAGAGTTCGTTGGGAGTTCACCAAAAGCATGCCGAAAGTTCATCGGAAGTTTGTCGAGACTACGCCGGAAGAACGATCAACATACTGGACAAAGATTGCTTAGTTAATGTCTTAATTATCATAGTTAGAACCTAGATTGAGTTAAGATTAGGAGGTAATCCCACTAACTTAGGGGCCAACTAGGCCTAAAACAAGGCTGAGTTGGGCCAGATGGAAGGCCCACTCAGCCATTTGGAGCCTTGCCAAGCGGTGGCACTGCCTAGGGTGGGAGGTGGAACTACTTGAGGCTTAACCTCCCAAGTGGTATGGGCAGTAGTATCGCTTAGACTAGATGGTGGTACCACTAGTAGTTAATGCTGCTAGGCGGTGGTACAGCCCTATCAGGTGGTGGTACCGCTAGAGCCTAGTCTTCGAGGCTCTGCCAGGTGGTAGTACCACCAGACTAGGTTGTGGTACCGCCCAGTGTTAGAGTGTTAGGCGATGGTACCGCTAGTACTCGAAAATCCGGGAAGAAACACTTTTTGGCTCTAATTCTAAAACCTTTGGGGCCTATAAATACCTCACTCCTTTCTGCATGAAAGGGTAACAAAAAGAGTAGAAAAGTGTGAAACTTTTTTGAAGTATTGGGGTGTAAAAGTGTTATAAAAGTGCTAAGAGTTTTCCTCCTCTTTCTTTAGCTTTGTAATCATTAGAGAAGAGGTGTGAGGCTTGTAAGGGTTGTCTCCTAAACCCGTGAAAAGGAGAAAAGCTTTGTAAAAAGGTAGTTGGTATTTGCCTATTAAAGGAAGACTATTAGTGGACGCCAATAACCTCGACGGAGGAGAAATCGAAAGTGGACATAGGTCACAATGACTGAACCACTATAAATCTGATGTGTTCTTTCCTTACTACTTTTTTTCTTCACTTAGCTGCACTCTACACTTTATATTTACTCTAAGTCATTACCTCCATTACATTCTGATATGGGCTTTGTCGAAACGATTTTATCGAACAAAATTTTTCAAATCAAAGTAATTTTTATCATTGCACTAATTCACCCCCCCTCCCCCTCTTAGTGCCGGATCGATCCTAATAAAATCTTTCCTTTCTTTCTATCATAAAGAATCTTCATACCAAATATTTGTTTCACCGATCCCAAGTCTTTCATGGCAAAAGACTTACTTAGCTTTCTTTTAAGCTTTTCAATTTTCCCAACATCATGACCAATAATCAGCATAACATTAACATATAGCAGGAGAACAATGAAATCATCATCTGATTATTCTATTTCAATCACAAAAGAAAAAATCTAACACAAAACAACCTATAGCTCTGATACCACTTGTTGGGAAAAACTATTATAGCTGAATAATTCTTTTCTCTCTTTGTGTATCAAAATAGGTTCCTCATCAAAATATCAACTTATTTTCAAAAGCAAATATTAACCAGAGCAGCATAAACAATAGAATAATAAATTAGTCATAAAGTGAGACATTGAATTTTTTACGTGAAAAACCCAATACGGGAAAAACCACGGGACCGTAATCTATTATAAACTTCCACTATCACAAAAAATGATAACAAATTCATAGTAAGTCTTCATCAGAATAACCAGAGGATCATAATAACATCAAGAACATAGATCTTGGCTCAGCATTAACATATCATCGTCACCAAAGATGGATTTCATAAAAAAAAAATTATATCTTACAAAATAGGTATAACGGGAAAGCACCTTAGTGAGGATAAATTATAAATCAGCCCCGTTAAGATTGTAGAGCTTATTACAAGAATTCTTCATATAAAATTTAAGCCAAAACCAATGAAGTTTAGCCGCTCGATCATCTAGCGAAAACCCCATAAACCTTAACTTTTTCTCACCTTTTCTCTCTCAGTTTCTTTCTCATGCTGCCATTGTTCGCTGCACGCATGCACCTTTTCGTTGCCCTTACTATGCACATCTCCATTGTCTCCCTTTTTTTTTTCTTTTTTTTTTTTAATAAATCAGATTTGGGCTCAGTGCCTAAATCATCCCATCCAAGCCCACATATGGGCTAGACCTAATAATTCTTCCCCTCCATCTCATATGATAGGTCGCTCTTTGCTTGCATGCTTTAAGCTTCTTCTTAGGTAAAGATTTTGTTAACATACTTGATCCATTCTCATTGGTATGCATCTTTTCTAAGTATAATTCTTTTATCTCAGCTCATATCTAACATCAATATGCTTGAACCTAAAATGATATATTGAATTCTTAGAGAGATGAATGACACTCTAACTATCACAGTAAATAGTATATCCTTCCTATTTCAAGCCCAATTCCTATAGAAACTTTTTCATCCACAAAGCTTCCTTGTAAGCTTCAGTAATTATCATATATTATGGTTCTATGGTTGATAGAGCAACACAATTCTGTAACTTAGACTACTAAGAGACTGCTCCCCCTGCAAATGTCATCAAGAATCCCGAAGTGGACTTCTTGGAATCAGTATACCTGCCATGTCTACATCTACGTACCCCTCTAGCATAGGTTCATCATTGTCAAAACACAACCTAGAAGTACCTCTTAGATATCTTAATATTCATTTCACTACCCCCCAATATTCCTCACCATGATTAGAGAGAAATCGACTGACAACTTCAACTGCATGAGTTATATCTGGTCTAGTACAAACCATAGCATATATCAAACTTCCTACTGCAGATGAGTAAGTGCTAGTCATAGGTGCCCAACAAGCCAATCACGTGAGTGATGGCACGTGTGACTTGACATGCAATCTTTTTGTTTATTATATTTTGACATTTATTACTTTATATTAACTATTACATATATGCATATATATATTATGATGTCCTTGGATTTGTGCAATGAGAATCGGATCGTGATGAGATCACGATAATGAGATCGATTCACCTTTAAACATATATCCTAAATAATCCTGGTCATAGGTTACTCGAGAGGGACATCGTGATAACCGGACAAACTGG